>JANAVB010037418.1:10082231-10426768 GCA_029216955.1 Iris pallida | reverse complement strand
TTTACTGCCTTTCAATCGACACCCACAGAATTAAGCGGGACACGAACAACTGATCAAGAACGAAACTAGTCACAACCCGAACTGAACACGGTCAACCCGGACACGAGCTACTGTTCTACACAGGCACGAACACGAACAAAGTACTGCTACTCGGCATATACAACCACGCACACGAGACACGGGTACGAGCTTGCTGACACAAAACCAAATAAATTGAATTCAGACGCAAATACTAGACTCCAACACTCTACTCCCTGATTATAATCTACTCCACTTATCTAATAAACTCTATTAGCTTCAGTAAAATTTATTAGAAGAAAAATAGATCAATACCTGAACTGAGGTGTCTGAAATCGAACGAAGGAGATAAATGTAGAGGTTCCAAAAATCGATCTCCCCTGGACAGAATTTAAGCAATCGAGAAAATTGATCACAAGCTCGATCGATCACCAATCCACACAGTCGATCCAAAATTAGCCAAGATAGATAGACTCCTTACCAAATTGTCGATTAAGCCATAAAAGTGATCAATTGGCTCTCTGGAAAGGAAACCTAAGTCGAATTGTTCTCACAGGAAGAATTTCTACACAAATTTGACAATCAAAGGAAAATATCGATCAAGGACTTGATCGAAGAGCAGATCTGAACAACTACGAATTGGTCGTGGAATCGAATACTGTCACTCCCCGTTCCCAGAATGCATATTTTTATACATGTACTACTCGAATGTATTTATTTAATATTTATCATGTATTATCCTGTATTTAAATTCCTTTAATTCATGTTAATTAATATTTCTGCAATTTTATTCCTGCATTTATTTCCTGCAATTTTGTTTTTGTATCTTATTTCCTGCATTTTATTCCCTGCTTTAGTCTTATTGGGTTCTCGGGTTCACAACCCGGCCCAACTCCCACGTACCACCCCTTCCATATTTAAAGCCACCCTCTCCATTCTCTCTTCTCATTCTCACCATTACTCCTCTTCTTCTTCTTCATTACTCTCTCCACCTACCAAACCGTAGGCAAGTATAACTTGCTCTCCATGAGAACCCATGTTTTTGTAGTTCATTTATCTTCCTCGTAGGATCCTAAGAGAGTTTAGAACTTGGCATTTTTTATTTCGAAGTCTTAATTTTTGTATATCTAGAAATGAGTTATTTTCGGAGTTTGGTGGTTTTGATCTATCAAACTTCTTTGTTTTCAAGTTTTGATGGTTCCATGTTGTAGAGAAGTTTATTCTATCCAATTTTGACCTTTGGAAAGTTGGATTTGGACTTGTTTTGACCAAGTTATGGATTTTGAAGCTTTGGGGTGCAACCATGGAGTTCCTGCTGTTTGGAGAAGACAGTGAGCAGTGTACGCTAGCTTTTTAGTTTGCGTCACTGAGCTGTGCGCGCTCTTTAGCGCAGCACAGTATAGAGTCCATACGCTGTCTTTTTAGGAAGCGTGTGTCTTGCATACGCTGTCTTTTGGAAGCGTATGTCGTATGGAGTCCATACGCTACCTTTTGGGAGCGTATGACTTGCATACGCTGACTTGGATGGTCAGGAGTCGTATGGAGTCCATACGCTACCTTTTGGGAGCGTATGACTTGCATACGCTGACTTGGATGGTCAGGAGTCGTATGGAGTTCATACGCTACCTTTTGGGAGCGTATGACTTGCATACGCTGACTTGGATGGTCAGGAGTCGTATGGAGTTCATACGCTACCTTTTGGGAGCGTATGACTTGCATACGCTGGCTTGGATAGTGAGGAGTCGTATGGAGTCCATACGCTGCCTTGAAGGGGAGTCGTATGGAGTCCATACGCTAGCTTGACCTGAGCGTAGCTTGACCTGAGCGTACGCTGGCTTGAGCGTAGCTTGACCTGAGCGTAGCATGACCTGAGCGTACGCTGGCTTGAGCGTAGCTTGACCTGAGCGTACGCTGACATGAGCGTAGGCTGACATGAGCGTAGACTGAAATTAAACCCTGAGAGATTGTTACGTGGGATGTACCATGATATGTTGATTTCTGTTAAATATAGATTGTTACGTGGGATGTACCATGTGTCATAAATTGAGTTATAGATACCCCGATTGACTGAAATTAAACCCTGAGAGTTGTAGACTCGACCCCACTGAATACTAGTTGACTTTCATGCCTTGTCACCATTGATAATGATTGTGACCTTGACTAATAATTGATCATGCGTTCCTAGTTGGAACTAAGAGACTGGCTAGTCGTCTTATTGAATTGAATGAATGAGACACGTTCATATGAATTATGAACTATTGAAATTGACTGGCTAATCCTGAATATTGGCATACAGGCACATGCAGGCTTCAATTCATTATTTAATTTATTACCAGAGAAGCATGTGTACTTTATGGTCAAGGCATGATTACTCCGTGGTTAGTTTGATTGTTGCATTACGCTATGTAAGACCTACAACCTGACCGTACTGGTATTATTGTAGAGTTGTGCATATCGTACCCCGTACAAAGGTACTTATTTGAATGACCATGATCCACGGCATGGGATTTCACTCAACGTAGGGACTATTAAGTTAAATAAATAATGATTGCATATGGAGAGAATGGATTCCCGAGTTCTTACATGGCAGCCCCCTTGGGACAAGTAGTACCCGAGGCCGGCTGGTTCCCACAGATACTGTAAACCTGCTACACGGGCAGGGAACAGTATCTGCTTATATTATTGTATATTGTATATTGATGATGGGCGTCCCGCTGGGACTCGTCTAATTCATGAATGGCGCAATTGATTGACTGGATCGACTAGCCTTGCTCGTACATAGTAAGAACTGAGGAATCCCTATTGCATAAATTCCAGGATAACTTGGGACTCAAAATAGCAAGCCGTAGGATTTGATTGGCTGTTCAAGATAATTTGTTTGTGCACTGTACCTACTTTGTTACCTAACTGGGATGATCAGAATATCAGGACATGACGGGCTAACTTCTGTCCTTGTTTGGTTGGGAGGTTGGTTCGAAGTGTCGTGATGTGATGTGAATCCTAGTGGAAAGCAGAGATCTATTATCATATTTCTCATTACTGGTTTTAGTTCTCATGTCGTATCTTTGTGGTACTTGCTATTAGAGGTCTAACCTCTCTGGTTTTGCATGGCCAGATTTAGAGCCGGTTCCCGAGGACTCAGCTTACTTCTTCCTCCAAAATGGTCAACACTGGAGGGATGATCGCAGGAGGACTCGAGTGGGTTTCTTACTTCCCCGCTCGTTTTGTTATCTATTTTATACCTTGCCGTTTAGCACCGACATGTTAGTCGGATTGTCTTGTACTTACTTTTTACATAATTGTAACTAAAGTCAGGCTGCAGCTGATAACAATTGTGTATACTTTTGCTACATCAATCTGGCTATGTTTTGTAAAGCCAGATATCAAGAACATTTTGACAGAACGTTTGGGATGCCTTACTGCTTTATCTTACATGTTCTCTATTGCTGTTTCTTGTTCGAATGATTGAGACAATAGATGTGAAGTGACCATAGTGAGATTTTCATGTAGTATGCACCCCCTCGTCTTTAGATAGCATTGATCGTATTATACGGTATTCATCTACCCGTAATACGTAGCTGGCTTAGTCATTCCCCCGCTCTCCAGTGTTCTGGTTCTGAGGCGTGACAAAGTTTTAGTGGTGGCCCATGCAGGTCTGATTTCAGACTTGTGGGGTGTTTTGATTTGTAGGATGTCTCAATCACACACGTTCTCCCTTGATCTCATGATTCGTTGTTCTCAATTCTAGCTTGATATTCCAGTATCCCTTGACTTCATTGATCTTTCCTGTCCGGTCGTTTGATTGTTCTCTTGTCCCTTTTCTTAGGGGCACCTCGTCCGCATCTGTCAGGATTGGGCAACAACAACAAGGGCAGCATGGACAACCTGACCAGGTTGGTCAACAACAAGGGTCAGAACCGCTTCATGAGGCTACCCAAGAAGAAGTGATAGTGGAAGCAGCAGCTGGATCGCAGTATCCAGATGTTCCACCACCACCAACAGTTCCACCTACCCCTGTGGAATTGGACACACCAGCCCTTCTGGAGATCATGAGAGGGATGATGGCTACTCAGCAACACCAAATGTTAGCTTAGTACCGCATGTATGCTCAGTTGCAAGAGTAGAATGTACTACTCAACCAAGGATTACAGACGACATTGAAAAGAGGGGCAAGGACAGATTTAGGAGCGTCAGCCCAGTTTTACAAGTACAACCCCCGCCGTTTCGAAGGCACGGAGGATGCCATCTCAGCAGATGCATGGCTTAAGGATATTGAGGCTATTCTGACAGCCGCTAAGGTGCTGGCAGAAGAACATGTGGATCTAGTGAAGTTGTTACTTCAGGATCTCGCACGTGATTGGTGGGAATCAGAGGAAGTAGACATCAGACGTCCTATTGCTTGGGACGATTTTACTGCAAGGTTCAAGACGAAGTACTATGGAGTTGTGGCTCAGTTTGAGCTACAACAGAAGTTTATCAACCTCAAGCAGGCCGGCAAGACTGTAGATGCTTATGCAGCAGAGTTCTGCAAATTGAGTAGGTTTGCCCCAGAGATGGTAGCAACGGAGCGCCAGAGGGCGATGAGGTTCCAGCAAGGGTTTCATCTTGAGCTCTTGCAATTGATAGAGGGGCACAACTACTAAACTTTTGATAAAATATTGACAGCAACCCGCAGGCATGAGATCACCATTCAGAGGATCACAGTTAGGACTGGAGGTCAGAAGAGATCCCACAGTCAGATTGAAGGAGGAGGGGGAGCAGCGCCCCGAACAACAGCACCATCCCTTGGGATTCGCATTCACGATGTGGCAATACGAGGGCCAGCACCACCACCCAGGCAGCAGCAACAGAAGAAGAACCAGCAACCCCCAGCGGGCTGTACTTATTGTGGGAAGATGGGGCACACTAGAGATGTGTATCGGGCATTGAACGGACTGTGTTTGATATGTGGAAATCCAGACCATCGGGTTACCACATGTCACATGAATTCGAGGGCAGGAGGACCAGTACAGCAGTTTCCTGCTCTGCCAGCACCAGGGGCAGGGCAGTATCGAGGACCAGCAGTGGCAGTGAGACCATTGGCCCAGCATTCGTTAATGCCACAGGCTCAGATATTTCGGCAGCATGGACCACCGATGCAGCAACACCAGCATAGACCACCCCAGCATCATCAAGGCAGGGGCCAGCAGCAGCACCAGGCTAGGCCACAGCATGGGAACCAGCAAGGAGGTCGAGGGCAGGCATTCACACTGTCCTTGGAGGAGGCATTAGCATCGGAAGATGTTATGGCAGGTAACATTCTCGTTGCCTCATATCCCGCAGTAGCATTATTTGATTCGGGAGCATCACACTCATTTATATCTGCACAATTTGCGACACGGCTAGGAATGGAGTTCGAGGCATTGCCAGGGAGGTTGAATATACTCACTGGTAATGGGCTCGTAGGAGTTAGTAGAGTTATTCTAGCGTGTAGTATTGTAGTTTGCGGGCATTTCTTACCCGCCCAGTTGATAGAATTTTATGTTGAAAATTTCGACGTTATCTTAGGCATGGACTGGCTGAAAGACAGTCATGCGACAATAGATTGTCGTAGCGGGAGTGTATCTTTTGATATTCCAGGCATGAAGAAATTTACCTTAGTCAGATCAGAGGCAACTCAGCAAGAGCAGGGAGTAATAACAGCAATGGAAGAAGTTTAGGTTCTGAAGGTAGTTGAAGAATTTCTAGACGTATTTCCCGAAGAACTTCCAGGTCTACCACCGGTTAGAGATATTGAGTTCAGTATAGAATTGGCACCTGGGACTAAACCGATATCAGATCGGGTTTACAGAATGGCGGATTCAGAGCAGGCCAAGGTATATCAGCACATAGAGGAACTGAAGGAGAAGAAGTTCATCCAAGCTAGCATATCGCCATGGGCAGCACCAGTGGTACTTGTGGAGAAGAAGGATGGATCATCCAGATTGTGTATCGACTACAGGAAGCTTAACGCTAACGCGGCAACAGTAAAGAATAAGTATCCATTACCAAGGATCGACGACTTGTTTGATCAGTTGAGCAGAGCTAGAGTTTTCTCCAAGATAGATCTTCGTTCAGGGTACCATCAAGTGAGGGTTCGAAAGGAAGACATTTCTAAGACAGCATTCAGGTCAAAGTATGGACATTATGAATTCTTAGTAATACCGTTTGGTTTGACCAATGCTCCAGCTATATTCATGGATTTGATGAACCGCATCTTTATGCCGTATTTAGATCAGTTTGTCGTAGTATTTCTCGACGATATTCTTGTGTACTCTGCTAGTGAAGAGGAGCATGAAGACCACCTCAGGAAAGTGTTGCAGATTCTGAGAGAGAACCAGTTGTATGCCAAGCTCAGCAAGTGTGAGTTTTGGTCGGATCACATTTCATTTTTGGGTCATATCGTATCAGGAGCTGGAGTAGCAGTGGACCCCAAGAAGGTAGAAGCAGTAGAAAGTTGGCCAGTACCCAAGACCGTAGCTGACGTACGGAGTTTCTTGGGATTGGCAGGATATTACAGAAGATTTGTGTCAGATTTTGCAAGACTTTCAGCACCCATGACCCGCTTGACACGAAAGGATGTGCCATTTGTCTGGTTGGTAGAATGCCAGTCATCGTTTGAGAATTTGAAGCAGAAGTTGATATCAGCACCCATTCTTACATTGCCAGTTGGACCCGGAGGTTTTACTGTATATTGTGATGCGTCGGGTAAAGGACTTGGATGTGTCCTCATGCAGCATGGAAAGGTGATAGCGTATGCATTTAGGCAGCTTCGGGACCACGAGAAGAATTACCCAACTCATGATTTGGAGTTGGCGGCAGTAGTATTTGCTTTGAAGCTATGGAGACATTATTTATATGGTGACCGAGTGGACATGTACACAGACCATAAAAGTCTGAAGTACATCTTTACTCAGAAGGAACTGAACATGAGGCAGAGAAGATGGTTAGAGCTGATCAAGGATTATGACGTGGAGCTTCAGTATCATCCAGGCAAGGCTAATGTGGTAGCAGACGCTCTTAGCAGAAGAGGCGGCACATTTATGTTGACAACGCAGAAGCACATCTTAGAAGACCTTCAGGAGATGGGCATCGAAGTTATACTTCCTAGTGATGTAGGAATTCTGGCAAGACTACAAGTTCAATCCGACTTGGTAGGCAGGATCAAGGCAGCCCAGGCACAGGACCCAAGGATTCAGAAGCTTAGGGCAGAATGTGAGTCAGGACTCAGAAAAGAGATACAAATTCATGAAGATGGTACCCTTAGGTTTGGATCGCATCTATGTGTACCTAGTGGAGATATCAGACAGGAAGTTATGACAGAAGCTCATAGTTCCCAGTATTCTATACATCCTGGAGGGACCAAGATGTACCAAGATATCAAGCAGCACTTTTAGTGGAACGGGATGAAGAGGGAGATAGCTAGGTTTGTTTTCCGTTGCTTGATATGTCAGCAAGTAAAGACAGAACAACAGAGGCCAGCTGGATTATTGCAACTACTTCCTATCCCGAAATGGAAATGGGAGCATATTACAATGGACTTTATGACCGGTTTACCGAGATCACCAAGTGGTAAGGACGCTATTTGGGTGATAGTAGATCGGCTTACAAAGGTAGCACACTTTCTTTCTTTCAGAGTAGGACAATCTACAGAAAAGTTGGCAGAGTTGTACATGCAGCAGATAGTCAGGCAGCATGGAGTCCCTGTCAGTATTGTGTCAGACAGAGATACCCGTTTCACTTCACATTTTTGGAAGAGCTTATATCATAGTCTGGGCACCAAATTAAGATTTAGCACGGCTTACCATCCGCAGACGGACGGGCAATC
Organism: Iris pallida; assembly: GCA_029216955.1. NCBI lineage: Eukaryota > Viridiplantae > Streptophyta > Magnoliopsida > Asparagales > Iridaceae > Iris > Iris pallida. The sequence continues at coordinate 10,418,904 of JANAVB010037418.1, read as the reverse complement.
AGAAAGGACAATTCAGACTTTGAAAGATATGTTGCGAGCTTGCACTCTGGATTTTGGAGGATCTTGGAAAAGCCACCTGCACTTAGTTGAGTTCTCATACAACAACAGTTATCAAGCCAGTATCCAGATGGCGCCATTTGAAGTACTATATGGTAAGAAGTGTAGGTCACCTGGGATGATATCGGAGAGAGGAAGATGCTAGGCCCAGAAATGATTGTTCAGACAGTTGAATTGGTTAAGGGAATTAGAGAGCGACTTCGTGTTGCGCAGGATCGGCATCGTCATTGGGCGGACCAGCATCGTAGGCCGCTAGAGTTTTCTGTTGGGGACTACGTGTTCTTGCGGATCTCCCTACCCGTGGGGTCATTAGATTTGGCGTTCGCGGGAAGTTGAGTCCGCGGTACGTAGGCCCATTCGTTATCCTTGATAGGGTGGGCGATGTTGCTTATCGTTTATCCCTTCCACCTTCGTTACGAGAGGTGCATGACGTGTTTCATGTATCTCAGTTACGAAGGTATGTATCAGACCCAAGCCATATCCTCGATCATTCAGAACTGGTTGTTGGTACCAACCTGTCTTACGAGGAGCAGCCTGTGTCCATCTTGGACCGAAGAGAGAAGATACTCAAGAACCGAACAATTAACCTTGTCCGGTTGCTTGGGGTCATCACTCTTTGGGAGAGTCAACGTAGGAACGTGAGGATGATATCCGATCACGGTATCCACACCTGTTTGACTCACAAGGTATATCTTTTTCTGTGTACCTTGATTGTCTTGATTCCTCATGCTTATCACCGTTTGGGTAGAATTGCTTGATATCGTAGATTGTTAAATATAGATATGTTACTTGCTATGGACATTGTAAAATGATTGCTTCATTGAATTTCTTGTACTTAGATTAGCTTAGCCCCGATGTTTCTATCCTGCTTGGATTTGAAATTCCGAGGACAAAATTTTTCTAAGGAGGGTAGAGATGTCACTCCCCGTTCCCAGAATGCGTATTTTTATACATGTACTACTCGAATGTATTTATTTAATATTTATCATGTATTATCCTGTATTTAAATTCTTTTAGTTCATGTTAATTAATATTTCTGCAATTTTATTCCTATATTTTATTTTCTGCAATTTTGTTTTTGTATCTTATTTCCTGTATTTTATTCCCTGCTTTAGTCTTATTGGGTTCTCGGGTTCATGGTGGACAACCCGGCCCAACTCCCACCTACCACCCCTTCCATATTTAAAGCCACCCTCTCCATTCTCTCTCCTCATTCTCACCATTACTCCTCTTCTTCTTCTTCTTCTTCATTACTCTCTCCACCTACCAAACCGTAGGCAAGTACAACTTGCTCCCCATGAGAACCCATGTTTTTGTAGTTTATTTATCTTCCTCGCAAGATCCTAAGAAAGTTTAGAACTTGGCATTTTTCATTTCGAAGTCTTAATTTTTGTAGATCTAGAAATAAGTTATTTTTGGAGTTTGGTGGTTTTGATCTATCAAACTTCTTTGTTTTCAAGTTTTGATGGTTCCATGTTGTAGAGAAGTTTATTCTACCTAATTTTGACCTTTGGAAAGTTGGATTTGGACTTGTTTTGACCAAGTTATGGACTTTTGAAGCTTTGGGGTGCAACCATGGAGTTCTTGCTGTTTGGAGAAGACAGTGAGCAGTGTACGCTAGCTTTTTAGTTTGCGTCACTGAGCTGTACGCGCTCTTTAGCGCAGCGCAGTATGGAGTCCATACGCTGTCTTTTTAGGAAGCGTGTGTCTTGCATACGCTGCCTTTTGGAAGCGTATGTCGTATGGAGTCCATACGCTGCCTTTTGGGAGCGTATGACTTGCATATGCTGACTTGGATGGTCAGGAGTCGTATGGAGTCCATACGCTGCCTTTTGGGAGCGTATGACTTGCATACGCTGACTTGGATGGTCAGGAGTCGTATGGAGTTCATACGCTACCTTTTGGGAGCGTATGACTTGCATACGCTGACTTGGATGGTCAGGAGTCGTATGGAGTTCATACGCTACCTTTTGGGAGCGTATGACTTGCATACGCTGGCTTGGAAAGTGAGGAGTCGTATGGAGTCCATACGCTGCCTTGAAGGGGAGTCGTATGGAGTCCATACGCTAGCTTGACCTGAGCGTACGCTGGCTTGAGCGTAGCTTGACCTGAGCGTAGCATGACCTGAGCGTACGCTGGCTTGAGCGTAGCTTGACCTGAGCGTACGCTGACATGAGCGTAGGCTGACATGAGCGTAGCCTGCTTACCCTGGATCTTCTATAGCCTGTGTATATTGATATTTTATTAGATATTTAACGTCCATTTTATATCCTTACGCCTTTTTGCATAAACTTGATATAATCATGATATGTTGATATTTCTGTTAAATATAGATTGTTACGTGGGATGTACCATGTGTCGTAAATTGAGTTATAGATACCCCGATTGACTGGAATTAAACCCTGAGAGTTGTAGACTCGACCCCACTGAATACTAGTTGACTTTCATGCCTTGTCACCATTGATAATGATTGTGACCTTGACTAATAATTGATCATGCGTTCCTAGTTGGAACTAAGAGACTGGCTAGTCGTCTTATTGAATTGAATGAATGAGACACGTTCATATGAATTATGAACTATTGAAATCGACTGGCTAATCCTGAATATTGGCATACAGGCACATGCAGGCTTCAATTCATTTATTATTTATTTATCGTACCAGAGAAGCATGTGTACTTTATGGTCAAGGCATGATTACTCCGTGGTTAGTTTGATTGTTGTATTACGCTATGTAAGACCTGCAACCTGACCGTACTGGTATTATTGTAGAGTTGTGCATATCGTACCCCGTACAAAGGTACTCATTTGAATGACCATGATCCACGGCATGGGATTTTACTCAACGTATGGACTATTAAGTTAAATAAAATAATGATTGCATGGAGAGAATGGATTCCCGAGTTCTTACATGGCAGCCCCCTTGGGACAAGTAGTACCCGACGGGCCGACTGGTTCCCACAGATACTGTAAACCTGCCACACGGGCAGGGAACAGTATATGCTTATATTTTATTGTATATTGTATATTGATAACGGGCGTCCCGCTGGGACTCGTCTAATTCATTGTCACGACCCGCACCCACCGTGAGGGTACGAGTACGTACAGCGCCCAGCCTACGCCGCAGTGTCGGCGGTAGAACGCTGTTCTAGGTCATGAACTATAACTAGCTAACATGTAATACTCTCCAAAAGGAGTCCAACACAGAGGTACAACTCAATCACAAACTAAGGTAGAATGTAGCACGAATAAAAATAGATAAGAGAATCCTCAACTGAGGTACAACAGAAATGAAATACAAGTCTAATCATCACTAAAAAAATATACAACTCTGAATCAAGAACAACAACTAAACATAAAATGGAAAAACAGTCTAAGCTATCTATACTAAGCAGGGTATCGTCCTCAGCAGCTGCCTGAACCTCCCCAGGGGTCCAGGTCGCGAGTGTCATCTAGGCAAGCTCCAAGTAAGGGGTGCAGGGTTCCTCATCATCCTCTGTAAAATTTTCAGCAGGTCCAGTCAGGACGGGAGCGAGCACAGTACATCTCAACAGTTCATAGCAGGTTAGAAAATATAATCATGCAGTAAAGTAAGATACAGGTACTGAAAGAATGCTGTATGTAAACAGAGAGAGAGCTGTAATAGAAATATCTACTATAAATAAGAGCTACCAGTGACTAGTGATTCAGAGTACAAAGTCGACATGTGAACGGCTTGATTTGTACATGGCTATACTAAAGAGGCGTACATGGCTATTCTACTTTGGAAATTGTTCACATGACTATTTATACTCCCCCGTACCCCCAATCAATACACAAGGATCCAGTCAGGTTATGTTATATGATGCTATGTAACAGCCCCCGAAGGGTGGTAGACCCCGAAGGTGATAAGACCCCGAAGGTAATAGACCCCGAAGGTAGTGGACCCCGAAGGTAGTAGACCCCGAAGGTCGTAGACCCCGAAGGTAGTAGACCCCGAAGGTAGTACATAGCAGTCCCATAAATGGGATAAGGATTCTAGGAAGACTCTACGATCATAAGAGTATATGTCGTAAGTGATCAAAGAACCAATGAAGCATATGATACGTCATGTAAGTGAAACGCATAGAACATGTAGTACCTGATGCTCCCAAAGGATAACATCTCAAGAAGGGATCCATATAGTACCAATCCGTGCGACCAACGTGACAGTACAAGTAAACTAATCTACTGCAGGAAATAATTCTAAGCAGGATATGAAATGATCAGAGAATGTACTCGCCTGGTATCTGAATAGCTGTGAAAATGTACTGTCCGAGATGAGATGCCTGACTCCTCGTTAGAGCAACACAAGTCAAGATGTATACAGAGGGTGATATATGAAACGTACAATGCATCTGCATGCTGTCTAGGTCAAACTAGGCTAAAGTTGACACTTGGTCAACTCTAGTCAACCACACTAGTCAAACTAGGTCAAGTCCTAGCCCAAACAAGTCTAACAAGTCTCACTAGGCCTAACCAAACCTAGTCTAGCAATCACACACCAATCACAAGGCTATACAAGCCAAACACAAGCTATCACATTCAATATTATACATAAGAGAAGGAAACTAGCATGTAAGCTGTTGTGTATACATGAAGGTGTATAGCAAGAATGGTTCAACACTAGCTAACTATACATGGCATCTAATGTATATTCCTACCCCTATATACATTCACATATATGCATATACTCATATATACATACATTTATACTTATATACAAACTCATATACATGGCATACATCATATAGATGCCTACATTTATTCATCCATTAACATAATGTACCTGCACTCAATACAAAAAGGAGAACTTGAAATGAAAGGGAAGGGAATTAATTTCAGCTTTGTAACAGTTAACACTCTAACCTATATTGAATCCAGTCACCAACAAAACAAATATCATTAATAGAGGATGCATAAAAGTGTGTGTGAATATGTTGAGGAAAAGTAAGGGTGTGAGCCAAATGCATATGTGTGTGTCATGTTACACATGTGTGTTATGAGTGATTTGGGAATAGGGCAAAACAATGTGAGGGTGTATGGATATGAATGTGTGTGTGTAATAATGGGCTAAGGGTGGCCTATACTCAGGTTTGACAACCCAAGACAGTGCCTATGTGTTCATCCCAGTCTCAGGGTTGGAAGAACATAAAATGTGAGGGTGTCAGTCCCAGGTTTCCAAGGTGACTGTGTTTAGTGTCAAAATGCAAAACAGTGTAGCAGGAAAAAATAGAAATTGACAATAGGAAAAACAGTGCTGTTAGCTAACCATATCCTGTATGTAGTGTCAAAAGGAAAATCAGTGCAATTCTCAGATTAATACACAAAAAGGGAAAAAAAAACTTAGTTTACAGTCAAGGACAGGGGTTGTAGTTCTCTGGTGCCAGTTAACTAGGCTGTGTGTGTTAGAACACAGGTTTGTGTGTGTAAACAGTTGACAGGAAGAAATTATGTGTGTTGTGATATGAGAGTTCAGGTGAGAGGCATGGGGAAACATTGTAGTGTTCTCAGGAATAGGGTGAACCTGTGTGTGAATGATACATATTGTCTAACATGTGTCCAGTGTCAAACAAGTCAGAACATGGTGTGTGAAGAGTTGCAGTGACATGAGAGTGCAAGCAGTGATATAGGAATGGGAAAAATCATTGAAGGCAACATAATCTCAATACATTTAACCCATCTCAGTTAAAACAGTTGGACATTCTAACTCTTGATTTAAAACTCAGATTTCAAGTCCAAAACTCATCTAAATCAATCAAATTTTGACACACACTTAGGATCCACATGTGTGTACATATTAGGGTCTTAAAAACAAGTAAATAACAGTGTTTAATAGGTAGAAATTAATGACAAGTCTCATTTTCGAAAATCTGGAAAAATTTGGGATACTATGGACAGTTCACAGTTTAGTATAATAGGGGAATGGAAATTTAACCATCAACCAACTTAAAATACCAAAACAGCCCAAGAGCTCAGTTATTAACATTAATATTGAAATCAAACTCAATCATTCAAGACTGAAATCTCAGTTTTACCATCAAATCAGTGACTCAATCATATGGAAAAAAAAACAGTTTTCACTTATCCTTCAATCTCAGTTTTTATGAAGAACACACATCCAAATCAGTCCAAATTTGACACCCAGTTAGGATACACATAGGAGAGCATGTTATGCATTTAATTATATGTAATAAACAGTGTTAAATGGGTTTAATAAGATGGCAAATCTCAATTTTGAAAACTGGACAGGAACATGAATGGACTGACACTAGGTTTCAGTAAAAGAAATGGGAAATCGAGAGTAATCAATAAGATCAATCAAAAATAATAAAACAATGGTGGGTAATAGATAAACACAATGTACACATACTACACAAATGGTTCGTGTCCACAAAAGTGGACACAAATGTGTCCAACACAATTAAATTCAAAACAGTGCACACACACAGACAAAATCAGAACACAGTGTCGTACACGTGTTCACCTCACTCGTGGACACGACACGACACAAACTAGGACACGTGATCGTGTCCACACCTAGGTTAGGTCTAGGTGCAAGTGTCCAAAAGCCTGTAATGTGTCCACGGTGTCGTGTGTCCGATATTTTAAGCCGTATCAGTGGCTTAAATCATCAGTGCGCAGAACAGTGCAATATCGATGCACGACGGATTTCTCTCTAACCCCCACACGAGACCCAATGAAACTTTGGGGGCATGATGTCAGTGCATGCCCCCTCGTGTTCACAAAGTTTCGTATCGAATGAACCCATGTCGTGTCCTACCTGAGCCCCGAGTAGCAGGGGATGCGCCCAGGCCGCGCGCGCGTGTCCAACCGCGCGTGCACCAGTGTCAAAACGACTCGACACGATACTGAAACAAACTCAGAACCCTAGAATCGTGTAAGCCACATCAAATAGACACTTCCTATTCAAAGACTTCCACAAAAACAAATCGAAATGCCCATTGGGGCATTTCGTCAAACACTAACACACATCACTGATACGTGTCCGATACGGACACGTATTGGACACGAACCCTAACAATGCCTATACCAACAGAGAGAGGGAACCTAGGGCTTCCTAACCATGCAAGGAAATCGAGATTTGGTGGAGGGAATGGAAAGTTACCTAGGTGTGTTCCTTCACAAGGAAAAGCCCCAAAATGAGATCTCCTCTAGCTAGCCAATGGCTCAAAATTGGCCCAAACCTGAGATTATCCTCCATGAACAGTAGGGGAAGAAATTTAGATCACTATGGAAGAAGTCTCAATGAAAATGGACCATTAATGAATAAACTATGAAAAAATTTCAAGAAAACAAACCTTGTTCTTAGAATGGTGGAAAGAGTGGAAAGAGGCACAAGTTTCAAGAGAGATTTTATAGGGATAGGTGCCCTATGTGGCTGTCATCAATACTAGGTTTAGGGTTTTGGAGAATCAATCTAAGGGCTCTCATCCCATCTAGTTATTCAAGGGTCAATCAAGGTCCCCCTTAATCAAGTTGCAACCTAGTCATTCTAACTAGTCATGACTAACCATGACCAACTCAATTTCTAACTTAGTCTAACCATGACTAACTAGGACTAACCTAGGTTAGGTCAATTCTAGGTTGGGGCTACTAACAATCACATGGCAATCAATTAAATAATATTAAATCACACCATTTAATATAGTATATATTAATTCCAAATAATTATAATAATTTCAAATAAATTCAAGATAACCAATATCCTCAAGCTAAATGTAATAAACAAAATCTCTACCCACATGGTTAGGCTCTAGGGCAGGCAGTCACTACGGCTTCACTAGCTGCACACCAAATCACAAGTCATGATTTAAATAGTTTTAAAATTATTAAAATCACCAAAAAATCATATTATTAAATTTAAAAACCATAATTAAATAATTTAATACAAAATTTCAAAATTACCCTCATTTCAGAAATTGGGTGTTACAATCCTACCCACCTTATAAAAATTTTGTCCTCGAAATTAAGATGGTAGCAGTCCTTCTAGGTCAAACAACCCACAATCAAAGTCTCAAACATACCGTCAGATAATCATATGCGTCTGTCCAAAATCATGATACTCAGAATCTTCGTCATGCTAGCGAGCAAGGCTACGATAATCACAGAGTCCTCGACTAAGGCACATACCTCTAGAATCATGGTATTTAAAATTTTTGCATTGCCGCATGCTTGGCAGCGAAAATCTTAAATTCCCACACCCGAGAAATACGTCCTAAATCTGACTATATGTCCTCACTATGCCAGCTAACACGACTATCGAAGATTCTAGATTTCATAACTGGGTGACCTAGCCCATATGATTCATCTCAGAAGAAGGTCAAACATAACACAAGAACAACAGGACAAAATTGATAAATCAACAAGGAACAGAAGGAATCGGAATTTCAAGGCAGTTATAAGAGACAATTGCAGAATTTGATTCAAAAGAACGAAACCTGTAACTAGATCTCCAACGGCCTGAGCATCCTCGACTGTCCTGGCGAAAGCTCGCCCTTGCTGGCCTCCTCCGGCCTGCTGCTGATGCTGCATGTACCTCTGCTGCTGAGTCGGTAAGGGTAATCCCCTCTGCTGGCCTACCGGAGCCCTAGTTCCTGTTCCCTGAACTGCCTGTCCTGATGACTCAGGACACTCTCTCAGACGATGATCGGATCCCCCGCAAAGCAAACATCTGCCCAACCTCTTCCGGCACTCGCCCCAACTATGCCCTGGTCTCTTACAGAAGGGGCAAATAATAACTAGCTGCTGTTCCGGGGCCTGCTGCTGCCTCTGTGGCTGCTGCGTCTGCTTAAAGGGTACACAGCCCTGAAACTGACGCTGCTGAAGGTAGACCCTCGGCTGCTGGTACTGCTGCTGAAACTGTAGAAGTAGCATCTGCTGCTGGAACTGTAGAGGTAGCATCTGTTGCGGATACTGCTGCTGAAACTGTAGGGGTAGCATATGCTGCGGATACTGCTGCTGAATCTGCAAGCGGGGCATCTGATGCGGATACTGCTGCTGAGTCTGTAGGTGGGGCCTCTTGGCCGGGCCTGCACTGCCACTAGCTCCCTGAGTGTCTCGCGTCCTCTTCTCCTTCAGCCCAAGATCGTCCTCCGCTGTCATGGCTCCTACCAGAATCTGCTCGAAAGTGGCGTCGCGGCCGCTCTTAGTATATGACTTGATCTCCTTGATCAAACCCTTGCGGAACCTCCTCGCCTTCCCGACCTCGGTAAGGTCCTCGATGAATCTGCTCAAACGGCTGAACTCTCCAGCGTACTCCTCAACGGTCTGGTTCCCCTGAACCAAACTCTCGAACTGCGCCTCCAGAGCACGGAGAGCTATATCAGGAAAGAATTTCTCCTTGAACAGCTTCTTGAACGATGCCCAAGTTTGACCGGCTGTACCAATCCTCGGGTCCGTCTGGTACCAGGTATGGGCCAAGTCCTGCATCTGACTGGCGGCTGCCTCGATCTATAATCCTGCTGGTATCTGTGCCAATCGGAATATCTCCTCAATGTGCTCTATCCAATCGTCAGCGTATATAATGCCCTCTGTACCCTTGAAGTCTCGGGGTCCCATCTTCTTGAAGGAATGGATGTCTGGAGTCCTCGGCTGATACGGCTGCATCTGACCTCCCTGTGGCTGAGCAGCCACTAGCTCTACTATCGTCCTGACTAACTGATGAGTATCCTGCATGCTCTGTCGGATATCAGCAGACTGGCTCTGCTGTATCTGTTGCTGAAACTCCATGAATCGCTAGAAGAGGGTAAATATCTGAGCCGCGTCTACTGTCCCTGAAGGTAGCTACTGCTGAGTCATATCTGGAATGACTGGGAAAGACCTCCGGACAGGTGGAGGTGCACTCCCAAAGGCTGCAGAAACTCCTATTGAGCAGAAATAGGGGGTACTGTGGTCCCAGCATCCACAATCGGGTGAGGGGTGGTAGGCCTCTCACCAGCGTCTGCTGAGCCAGAGCGATGCGATCGTGTCTCAATCACCATCCTGGAGACAGATCAAACGAGGAATCAATACTGAGATAGAATCGATAATTCAAGGGAGGACAGTTATTCAAGGAAGCAAATTTTCAACAGGAATTTAGATGGCAGGAATCCAGTTAGAGTTTTTCCTAATGTGATTGAGTACCTCAAAATAATCCTATTCCTACTGCAGGCTGTAGTGGTGCTCTAGTTCGAATACCACTATACAACTCGACCTGCATGGGCCACCACTAAAAACGTGTCACGACCCGCACCCACCGTGAGGGTACGAGTATGTAACAGCGCCCAGCCTACGCCGCAGTGTCGGCGGTAGAACGTTGTTCTAGGTCATGAACTATAACTAGCTAACATGTAATACTCTCCAAAAGGAGTCCAATACAGAGGTACAACTCAATCACAAACTAAGGTAGAATATAGCACGAATGAAATAGATAAGAGAATCCTCAACTGAGGTACAACAGAAATGAAATACAAGTCTAATCATCACTAAAAAAATATACAACTCTGAATCAAGAACAACAACTAAACATAAAATAGAAAAACAGTCTAAGCTATCTATACTAAGCAGGGTATCGTCCTCAGCAGCTGCCTGAACCTCCCCAGGGGTCCAGGTCACGAGTGTCATCTAGGCAAGCTCCAAGTAAGGGGTGCAGGGTTCCTCATCATCCTCTGTAAAATTTTCAACAGGTCCAGTCAGGACGGGAGCGAGCACAGTACATCTCAACAGTTCATAGCAGGTTAGAAAATATAATCATGCAGTAAAGTAAGATACAGGTACTGAAAGAATGCTGTATGTAAACAGAGAGAGAGCTGTAATAGAAATATCTACTATAAATAAGAGCTACCAGTGACTAGTGATTCAGAGTACAAAGTCGACATGTGAACGGCTTGATTTGTACATGGCTATACTAAAGAGGCGTACATGGCTATTCTACTTTGGAAATTGTTCACATGACTATTTATACTCCCCCGTACCCCCAATCAATACACAAGGATCCAGCCAGGTTATGTTATATGATGCTATGTAACAGCCCCCGAAGGGTGGTAGACCCCGAAGGTGATAAGACCCCGAAGGTAATAGACCCCGAAGGTAGTGGACCCCGAAGGTAGTAGACCCCGAAGGTAGTGGACCCCGAAGGTAGTAGACCCCGAAGGTAGTGGACCCCGAAGGTAGTGTACCCCGAAGGTAGTACATAGCAGTCCCATAAATGGGATAAGGATTCTAGGAAGACTCTACGATCATAAGAGTATATGTCGTAAGTGATCAAAGAACCAATGAAGCATATGATACGTCATGTAAGTGAAACGCACAGAACATGTAGTACCTGATGCTCCCTAAGGATAACATCTCAAGAAGGGATCCATATAGTACCAATCCGTGCGACCAACGTGACAGTACAAGTAAAGTAATCTACTGCAGGAAATAATTCTAAGCAGGATATGAAATGATCAGAGAATGTACTCGCCTGGTATCTGAATAGCTGTGAAAATGTACTGTCCGAGATGAGATGCCTGACTCCTAGTTAGAGCAACACAAGTCAAGATGTATACAGAGGGTGATATATGAAACGTACAATGCATCTGCATGTTGTCTAGGTCAAACTAGGCTAAAGTTGACACTTGGTCAACTCTAGTCAACCACACTAGTCAAACTAGGTCAAGTCCTAGCCCAAACAAGTCTAACAAGTCTCACTAGACCTAACCAAACCTAGTCTAGCAATCACACACCAATCACAAGGCTATACAAGCCAAACACAAGCTATCACATTCAATATTATACATAAGAGAAGGAAACTAGCATGTAAGCTGTGTATACATGAAGGTGTATAGCAAGAATGGTTCAACACTAGCTAACTATACATGGCATCTAATGTATATTCCTACCCCTATATACATTCACATATATGCATATACTCATATATACATACATTTATACTTATATACAAACTCATATACATGGCATACATCATATAGATGCCTACATTTATTCATCCATTAACATAATGTACCTGCACTCAATACAAAAAGGAGAACTTGAAATGAAAGGGAAGGGAATCAATTTCAGCTTTGTAACAGTTAACACTCTAACCTATATTGAATCCAGTCACCAACAAAACAAATATCATTAATAGAGGATGCATAAAAGTGTGTGTGAATATGTTGAGGAAAAGTGAGGGTGTGAGCCAAATGCATATGTGTGTGTCATGTTACACATGTGTGTTATGAGTGATTTGGGAATAGGGCAAAACAATGTGAGGGTGTATGGATATGAATGTGTGTGTGTAATAATGGGCTAAGGGTGGCCTATACTCAGGTTTGACAACCCAAGACAGTGCCTATGTGTTCATCCCAGTCTCAGGGTTGGAAGAACAGGAAATGTGAGGGTGTCAGTCCCAGGTTTCCAAGGTGACTATGTTCAGTGTCAAAATGCAAAACAGTGTAGCAGGAAAAAATAGAAATTGACAATAGGAAAAACAGTGTTGTTAGCTAACCATATCCTGTATGTAGTGTCAAAAGGAAAATCAGTGCAATTCTCAGATTAATACACAAAAGGGAAAAAAAAACTTAGTTTACAGTCAAGGACAGGGGTTGTAGTTCTCTGGTGCCAGTTAACTAGGCTGTGTGTGTTAGAACACAGGTTTGTGTGTGTAAACAGTTGACAGGAAGAAATTATGTGTGTTGTGATATGAGAGTTCAGGTGAGAGGCATGGGGAAACATTGTAGTGTTCTCAGGAATAGGGTGAACCTGTGTGTGAATGATACATAGTGTCTAACATGTGTCCAGTGTCAAACAAGTTCAGAACATGGTGTGTGAAGAGTTGCAGTGACATGAGAGTGCAAGCAGTGATATAGGAATGGGAAAAATCATTGAAGGCAACATAATCTCAATACATTTAACCCATCTCAGTAAAACAGTTGGACATTCTAACTCTTGATTTAAAACTCAGATTTCAAGTCCAAAACTCATCTAAATCAATCAAATTTTGACACACACTTAGGATCCACATGTGTGTACATATTAGGGTCTTAAAAACAAGTAAATAACAGTGTTTAATAGGTAGAAATTAATGACAAGTCTCATTTTCGAAAATCTGGAAAAATTTGGGATACTATGGACAGTTCACAGTTTAGTATAATAGGGGAATGGAAATTTAACCATCAACCAACTTAAAATACCAAAACAGCCCAAGAGCTCAGTTATTAACATTAATATTGAAATCAAACTCAATCATTCAAGACTGAAATCTCAGTTTTACCATCAAATCAGTGACTCAATCATATAAAAAAAAACAGTTTTCACTTACCCTTCAATTTCAGTTTTTATGAAGAACACACATCCAAATTAGTCCAAATTTGACACCCAGTTAGGATACACATAGGAGAGCATGTTATGCATTTAATTATATGTAATAAACAGTGTTAAATGGGTTTAATAAGATGGCAAATCTCAATTTTGAAAACTGGACAGGAACATGAATGGACTGACACTAGGTTTCAGTAAAAGAAATGGGAAATCGAGAGTAATCAATAAGATCAATCAAAAATAATAAAACAGTGGTGGGTAATAGATAAACACAATGTACACATACTACACAAATGGTTCGTGTCCACAAAAGTGGACACAAATGTGTCCAACACAATTAAATTCAAAACAGTGCACACACACAGACAAAATCAGAACACAGTATCGTGCACGTGTTCACCTCACTCGTGGACACGACACGACACAAACTAGGACTCGTGATCGTGTCCACACCTAGGTTAGGTCTAGGTGCAAGTGTCCAAAAGCCTGTAATGTGTCCACGGTGTCGTGTGTCCGATATTTTAAGCCGTATCAGTGGCTTAAATCATCAGTGCGCAGAACAGTGCAATATCGATGCACGACGGATTTCTCTCTAACCCCCACACGAGACCCAATGAAACTTTGGGGGAATGATGTCAGTGCATGCCCCCTCGTGTTCACAAAGTTTCGTATCGAATGAACCCATGTCGTGTCCTACCTGAGCCCCGAGTAGCAGGGGATGCGCCCAGGCCGCGCGCGCGTGTCCAACCGCGCGTGCACCAGTGTCAAAACGACTCGACACGATACTGAAACAAACTCAGAACCCTAGAATTGTGTAAGCCACATCAAATAGACACTTCCTATTCAAAGACTTCCACAAAAACAAATCGAAATGCCCATTGGGGCTTTTCGTCAAACATTAGCACACATCACTGATACGTGTCCGATACGGACACGTATTGGACACGAACCCTAACAATGCCTATACCAACAGAGAGAGGGAACCTAGGGCTTCCTAACCATGCAAGGAAATCGAGATTTGGTGGAAGGAATGGAAAGTTACCTAGGTGTGTTCCTTCACAAGGAAAAGCCCCAAAATGAGATCTCCTCTAGCTAGCCAATGGCTCCAAATTGGCCCAAACCTGAGATTATCCTCCATGAACAGTAGGGGAAAGAAATTTAGATCACTATGGAAGAAGTCTCAATGAAAATGGACCATTAATGAATAAACTATGAAGAAATTTCAAGAAAACAAACCTTGTTCTTAGAATGGTGGAAAGAGTGGAAAGAGGCACAAGTTTCAAGAGAGATTTTATAGGGATAGGTGCCCTATGTGGCTGTCATCAATACTAGGTTTAGGGTTTTGGAGAATCAATCTAAGGGCTCTCATCCCATCTAGTTATTCAAGGGTCAATCAAGGTCCCCCTTAATCAAGTTGCAACCTAGTCATTCTAACTAGTCATGACTAACCATGACCAACTCAATTTCTAACTTAGTCTAACCATGACTAACTAGGACTAACCTAGGTTAGGTCAATTCTAGGTTGGGGCTACTAACAATCACATGGCAATCAATTAAATAATATTAAATCACACCATTTAATATAGTATATATTAATTCCAAATAATTATAAAAATTTCAAATAAATTCAAGATAACCAATATCCTCAAGCTAAATGTAATAAACAAAATCTCTACCCACATGGTTAGGCTCTAGGGCAGGCAGTCACTACGGCTTCACTAGCTGCACACCAAATCATAAGTCATGATTTAAATAGTTTTAAAATTATTAAAAATCACCAAAAAATCATATTATTAAATTTAAAAACCATAATTAAATAATTTAATACAAAATTTCAAAATTATCCTTATTTCAGAAATTGGGTGTTACATTCATAAATGGCGTAATTGATTGACTGGATCGACTAGCCTTGCTCGTACATAGTAAGAACTGAGGAATCCCTATTGCATAAATTCTAGGATAACTTGGGACTCAAAATAGCAAACCGTAGGATTTGATTGGCTGTTCAAGATGATTTGTTTGTATACTGTACCTACTCTGTTACCTAACTGGGATGATCAGAATATCAGGACATGACGGGCCAACTTCTGTCCTTGTTTGGTTGGAAGGTTGGTTCGAAGTGTCGTGATGTGATGTGAATCCTAGTAGAAAGCAGAGATCTATTATTATATTTCTCATTACTGGTTTTAGTTCTCATGTCGTGCTTCTTTGTGGTACTTGCTATTAGAGGTCTAACTTCTCTGGTTTTGCATGGCCAGATTTAGAGCCGGTTCCCGAGGACTCAGCTTACTTCTACCTCCAAGATGGTCAACACTAGAGGGATGATCGCAGGAGGACTCGAGTGGGTTTCTTACTTCCCCGCTCGTTTTGTTATCTACTTTATACCTTGCCGTTTGGCAGCGACATGTTAGTCGGATTGTCTTGTACTTACTTTTTACATAATTGTAACTAAAGTCAGGCTGCAGCTGATAACAATTGTGTATACTTTTGCTACATCAATCTGGCTATGTTTTGTAAAGCCAGATATCAAGAACATTTTGACAGAACGTTTGGGATGCCTTACTGCTTTATCTTACATGTTCTCTATTGCTGTTTCTTGTTCGAATGATTGAGACAATAGATGTGAAGTGACCATAGTGAGATTTTCATGTAGTATGCACCCCCTCGTCTTTAGATAGCATTGATCGTATTATACGGTATTCATCTACCCGTAATACGTAGCTGGCTTAGTTATGGAAAGGATCAATTGGCTCTCTGGAAAGGAAACCTAAGTCGAATTGTTCTCACAGGAAGAATTTCTACACAAATTTGACAATCAAAGGAAAATATCGATCAAGGACTTGATCGAAGAGCAGATCTGAACAACTACGAATTGGTCGTGGAATCGAATACTGTCACTCCCCGTTCCCAGAATGCATATTTTTATACATGTACTACTCGAATGTATTTATTTAATATTTATCATGTATTATCCTATATTTAAATTCCTTTAATTCATGTTAATTAATATTTCTGTAATTTTATTCCTGCATTTTATTTCCTGCAATTTTGTTTTTGTATCTTATTTCCTGCATTTTATTCCCTGCTTTAGTCTTATTGGGTTTTCGGGTTCACAACCCGGCCCAACTCCCACGTACCACCCCTTCCATATTTAAAGCCACCCTCTCCATTCTCTCTTCTCATTCTCACCATTACTCCTCTTCTTCTTCTTCATTACTCTCTCCACCTACCAAACCGTAGGCAAGTACAACTTGCTCTCCATGAGAACCCATGTTTTTGTAGTTCATTTATCTTCCTCGTAAGATCCTAAGAGAGTTTAGAACTTGGCATTTTTTATTTCGAAGTCTTAATTTTTGTAGATCTAGAAATGAGTTATTTTTGGAGTTTGGTGGTTTTGATCTATCAAACTTCTTTGTTTTCAAGTTTTGATGGTTCCATATTGTAGAAAAGTTTATTCTATCCAATTTTGACCTTTGGAAAGTTGGATTTGGACTTATTTTGACCAAGTTATGGACTTTTGAAGCTTTGGGGTGCAACCATGGAGTTCCTGCTGTTTGGAGAAGACAGTGAGCAGTGTACGCTAGCTTTTTAGTTTGCGTCACTGAGCTGTGCGCGCTCTTTAGCGCAGCGCAGTATGGAGTCCATACGCTGTCTTTTTAGGAAGCGTGTGTCTTGCATACGCTGCCTTTTGGAAGCGTATGTCGTATGGAGTCCATACGCTGCCTTTTGGGAGCGTATGACTTGCATACGCTGACTTGGATGGTCAGAAGTCGTATGGAGTCCATACGCTACCTTTTGGGGGCGTATGACTTGCATACGCTGACTTGGATGGTCAGGAGTCGTATGGAGTTCATACGCTACCTTTTGGGAGCGTATGACTTGCATACGCTGACTTGGATGGTCAAGAGTCGTATGGAGTTCATACGCTACCTTTTGGGAGCGTATGACTTGCATACGCTGGCTTGGATAGTGAGGAGTCGTATGGAGTCCATACGCTGCCTTGAAGGGGAGTCGTATGGAGTCCATACGCTAGCTTGACCTGAGCGTAGCTTGACCTGAGCGTACGCTGGCTTGAGCGTAGCTTGACCTGAGCGTAGCATGACCTGAGCGTACGCTGGCTTGAGCGTAGCTTGACCTGAGCGTACGCTGACATGAGCGTAGGCTGACATGAGCGTAGCCTGCTTACTCTGGATCTTCTATAGCCTGTGTATATTGATATTTTATTAGATATTTAACGTCCATTTTATATCCTTACGCCTTTTTGCATAAACTTGATATAATCATGATATGTTGATATTTCTGTTAAATATAGATTGTTACGTGGGATGTACCATGTGTCGTAAATTGAGTTATAGATACCCCGATTGACTGAAATTAAACCCTGAGAGTTGTAGACTCGACCCCACTGAATACTAGTTGACTTTCATGTCTTGTCACCATTGATAATGATTGTGACCTTGACTAATAATTGATCATGCGTTCCTAGTTGGAACTAAGAGACTGGCTAGTCGTCTTATTGAATTGAATGAATGAGACACGTTCATATGAATTATGAACTATTGAAATCGACTGGCTAATCCTGAATATTGGCATACAGGCACATGCAGGCTTCAATTCATTTATTATTTATTTATCTTACCAGAGAAGCATGTGTACTTTATGGTCAAGGCATGATTACTCCGTGGTTAGTTTGATTGTTGCATTATGCTATGTAAGACCTACAACCTGACCGTACTGGTATTATTGTAGAGTTGTGCATATCGTACCCCGTACAAAGGTACTCATTTGAATGACCATGATCCACGACATGGGATTTCACTCAACGTAGGGACTATTAAGTTAAATAAAATAATGATTGCATGGAGAGAATGGATTCCCGAGTTCTTACATGGCAGCCCCCTTGGGACAAGTAGTACCCGACGGGCCGGCTGGTTCCCACAGATACTGTAAACCTGCCACACGGGCAGGGAACAGTATCTGCTTATATTATTATTGTATATTGTATATTGATGACGGGCGTCCCGCTGGGACTCGTCTAATTCATGAATGGCGCAATTGATTGACTGGATCGACTAGCCTTGCTCGTACATAGTAAGAACTGAGGAATCCCTATTGCATAAATTCTAGGATAACTTGGGACTCAAAATAGCAAGCCGTAGGATTTGATTGGCTGTTCAAGATGATTTGTTTGTGCACTGTACCTACTTTGTTACCTAACTGGGATGATCAGAATATCAGGACATGACGGGCTAACTTCTGTCCTTGTTTGGTTGGGAGGTTGGTTCGAAGTGTCGTGATGTGATGTGAATCCTAGTGGAAAGCAGAGATCTATTATTATATTTCTCATTACTGGTTTTAGTTCTCATGTCGTGCTTCTTTGTGGTACTTGCTATTAGAGGTCTAACCTCTCTGGTTTTGCATGGCCAGATTTAGAGCCGGTTCCCGAGGACTCAGCTTACTTCTACCTCCAAAATGGTCAACACTGGAGGGATGATCGCAGGAGGACTCGAGTGGGTTTCTTACTTCCCCGCTCGTTTTGTTATCTATTTTATACCTTGCCGTTTGGCACCGACATGTTAGTCGGATTGTCTTGTACTTACTTTTTACATAATTGTAACTAAAGTCAGGCTGCAGCTGATAACAATTGTGTATACTTTTGCTACATCAATCTGGCTATGTTTTGTAAAGCCAGATATCAAAAACATTTTGACAGAGCGTTTGGGACGCCTTACTGCTTTATCTTACATGTTCTCTATTGCTGTTTCTTGTTCGAATGATTGAGACAATAGATGTGAAGTGACCATAGTGAGACTTTCATGTAGTATGCACCCCCTCGTCTTTAGACAGCATTGATCGTATTATACGGTATTCATCTACCCGTAATACGTAGCTGGCTGATTCATTCCCCCGCTCTCCAGTGTTCTGGTTCTGGGGCGTGACAAATACTTACTGCGATTCTGATCGCCGCTACAACTCCCGATGAACTGTCGAACTTCAGTTGTCGCCGTGAGGATCGCCGGAGACAGGGTGCTTCGTCGCTGCTCTCAGGAACGGAGAAAACGTCGTCGAGGTCGTCGCTGCTACTAGTTCGGCCGCCGAAAACAGAAGGTCGCCGCCTCCGCCATCGCTTTGGGCTAGGGTTCTCAAAGTTGGGGAAAGAATAGGGAATGAGACCTCTGCTCTCGAGAAAATATTAAGGAATAGGAAATGAACAGTGAGTGCACTGCTACTCACTCTCCTTTAATAACAAATGGTTGCCACAATTGCAACCGAGCACCCCCGCTCACAGCGTTTTTCCAGAAAGCCTCCTCCCCTCTAGGAGAAAATGCAAAAGACCCCCCCTCTCAGCAAACATGCAAAAGACCCCCCATTTTCGAATATTACAATAACTGTTGATAATTAGTTAAAAACATTATTTATTTATTTTTAAAATGAGGGGACCACTAAATTGGTTGTAAAAACTTTTTGAAATTGAAATTGCTCCTAAATTAAATTCCCTCCAAAATAGATCATCAAAATTATTAGTTAAAAAAATATTAACCTTTATATTTGAAACCTAATCAACAATTGCTATTATTAGAAATCAAAATTTTATTTTCTCAAAATCGGGAAGTGGAGTTACACACTCTGTGAACGAAATTTGACAAACCATTCATTGGAAGCCTCCAATGATACAAAAATTTGTTCATTGAATGTGTTGGGGTCTTGTTGTGGTGGTGGATTAAAAAGTAGATGGATTGGAGGATCAAGAGGAGGAGGAGGATGGGAAGATGATGCACAATCATTCCTTCTTTTCTTGCCTCTACCAAAGAGTCTTGGAGCAATGGAGAATTTGAAACTTTAAAAAGGAAATAGAGAAGAATATGAAATTATACCTCACCCATAGGAGAAAAGATGGAAGAGATCCCCCCAAAAGCTTGAGATCTTGAGTTTGGGAAAAAAATAGCCCTAAAAGTGGAGTTTCTAGGGTTAGGGTTGGAGAAAATTTTGTTTAGAGGAAGGTGGAAGAAGAACAAAGTGAGAAGAGAGGGTTTTCTTTCGGGTTTAAGAAGTTTGGGAGCAGCAAGTCGGGTTAAATCTGGACTATCGGATCAAAATAATGGGTGGATTTGAAGCAGAGAAGGTTCTGTGACCATGAACACAGAGGTCGGCCCGAACTCTGGTGTACAATACACTGGAAATTTTGAAAATGGCGAAGTTTTGATGAAAAATGAATAGAATTTGAAAGTTTGAATTAAATAAGTCATAAAAGTAATTAAACCATATAATAAATAATGATTTAAGACCGCTATTACGATGAAACTGCCATGGGGTAGCTGTAGAGGCCGAATCCCAGCTAGCGTTAGTCGGAAGACTAGTGCACCGTGTCGCTTAGGCTTTTACGCCTTGTTGTCAGAAGGACCCTTTCGGCTTGTATCCATAGCAAAGTCACCATAAAGATATATGTCATAATCGTTATTTATGCATACCAATTTATTTTATGACCGTTTCATCCAGAATTCCTAACTCATGACAAAGAAAGTTGAAGCGTTCTTCGGCCAGTGGTTTGGTAAAGAAGTCTGATAGTTGATGTTCAGTGTCTATGAATTCTAAATTAATCGTGTCGTGTTGTTGATGATCACGCAAAAGTGATGTCTAATCTCTATGTGTTTAGTGCGTAAGTGACAAACTGTGGTTCTTGGTCAGATTAATGGTAATAGTGCTATCGCAGAAAATAGGTATGTGCTTGAAACATAAGTTGTAGTCTTCAAGGGTTTGCCTCATCCACAGAATCTGTGCACAACAACGACTAGCTGCGATGTATTCAGCTTCTGTTGTGGATAGTGCGACAGAGTTCTACTTCTTGCTAAACCATGAGGCCAACACCTTTCCTAGCAAATGACACGTACCGCTGGTACTTTTACGGTCGACTTTGCATTCCGTAAAATCAGCATTGGAATATCCGATTAAGTCAAAGGAAGTGGTTTTTGGATACCACAAGCCTACCGTAATAGTTCCTTTAAGGTATCTAAAGATACGCTTAACTGCGGTCATGTGTGATTCCTTAGAATTAGCTTGGTATCTAGCACATAAGCAAACACTGAACATAATGTCGGGGCGACTAACAGTTAAATATAATAAACTGCCAATCATACCTCGATACTTACGTTGATCGACCGGTTTGCTGCTTTCATCAGGTTCTACCTTCGTGGTAGTAGCCATAGGGGTGCTGATCGGTTTGATGCTGCCAAGCTCAAACTTTTTCAGCATCTCCGTTATATATTTTGACTGACTGATGAGGATGCCTTGCGAGAGTTATTTGATTTGCAATCTAAGAAAGTAGTTGAGCTCCCCCATCATGCTCATCTCGAACTCATTCACTTGGCAAATTCCTTACATAGACCCTCATTAGTAGACCCAAAAATAATATCATCAACATATATTTGTACTAAAAAAATTGTGTCACCAAGAGATTTTATAAACAGTGTAGTGTCCACATTCCCTTTTGAAAAACCTTTATCAAGTAAGAAAGTACTAAGACGATCATACTAAGCTGGAGGAGCCTATTTGAGGCCATAGAGGGCTTTCCTAAGTTTAAAAATGTGGTCAGGAAATTTATGATTTTCGAAACGAGGTGGTTGTTTGACAAAAACCTCTTCTTTGATAAAACCGTTTAGAAAAGCACTTTTCACATCCATTTCAAAAAGTTTAAAGTTTTGAAAATTTGCAAATGCGCAAAGCATCTGAATGGATTCAAGTCGGGCAACAAGTGCATACGTCTCATCATAGTCGATGTCCTCCTCTTGGTTGTATCTTTGGGCTACGAGATAAGCTTTGTTGCGAGTGACTGAACCGTCCTCGTTTACTTTGTTACGAAAAACCTATTTAGTGCCAATTATTGAGTGGCTAGTAGGTTTAGGAACAAGATCCCAAACTTGGCTTCTTTCAAAATGGTTGAGTTCTTCTTGCATCGTGGAAATCCAAAATTCATCATTAAAAGCTTCTAAAATATTTTTCGGTTCTTTTTGAGAAATAAATGCAGTACTAGCTATTGTGTCTCTTACAGAAGATCGAGTAGTTACCCCTTTTGATATTTCACCTATTACCAAGTCCTTTGGATGAGAGGGAGTGTCACGACCCGCACCTATTTTTTTTAAACGGATACGAGACGTGTCCAAGCCAGCCTACGCCGCAGTGTCGGCGGTAGAACGCTGTCACGGCCATGAAGATCTAATCACAAATAATGCTCATTCACATAATTAATTTAATTTACAAAGATCACAAGTTTTATATTTTACAGAAAATATAAACTTGTACATATAAAAGAATAACTACAACTCCACTATCTAACTAGTCTCTAGGTTTTTGTCTGCAAGTATTTCCGTCTCTTCCCAAGCTAAGTGAATCCACGGCTAACCTGAAAATGTTGGTTTCCAGTCAGGAATGGAACGAGCACAATTCACCGAATGCAATTTCAAATAAAGAAAATGACTATAAGACAAAGGTTAGACATCAATCATGAGTTTTAAAAATAACAGTAAAGCCGTAAGAAAATCAATAGTAATAAATAGACCAATATACTTTCCACCGTTAGAAGTACCTTTGACATGTGATCGGTCTGGGGTGCTACACCGCACGGTCTACGAGATCTACTTGCAGAATTTAAACAAGGTCTACGAGATCTACTTGCATAAAATTAAACAAGGTCTACGAGATCTACTGCAATAAAAGTAAACAAGGTCTACAAGATCTACTGTATAAAAGTAAACAAGGTCTACAAGATCTACTGCATAAAAGTAAACAAGGTCTACAAGATCTACTGCATAAAAGTAAACAAGGTCTACAAGATCTACAAGGTCTACGGTCGGATCACACATCCTTGGTACTTCTCATTCCCAACTCAATAATTTATAATAGAGTATAAAAATATCACATAACTAATGACCAATTAATGAAATATAGTAAAGATCAATATCGAAATGCAAACAATAAACTGTACTCGCCTGTGGTCCTTTGCTGGTGAAACCGACAATCTGAACTACTCAATGTGCCACTATAGTCAAACCCGTACAACAGTCTCCGAAAGCTGAAATAAACAATACCAATGATCTCAGAATAGTCTAATTAGCTAGGATTGTCCATCCTTACGTCCAATTCTGGACACAGGGGCAAAACGGTAATTTCGGGCCAAAACGATGTCCGCCGTTGGACCCGCTTTGTACCGAAAAGCGTGCCAGAGTCAATAGTCTCTAAAGTCGTCAAACTACATGTCTACGGATCCAGTTTTCCGATACGAACCCAACCGTATGTCAAAAGTTGGATTCCGGCGGGCCGTGCACAAAATCGTCCGTTCAGTGGGACCGTAGGGCCCGCAAAACGACGATTTTGTCAACGGTCTCAGAATTGGACCAAACTTGGCATACAGGACCAAAAAAACGATACGGTTCTGTTGGCGCAAGTTTCGTCTCGATCTGACGAGCGTGCAGGAAGTAATTGAGAAATTTGCAACGTGCACGATACGGTGAAATTTTCGACGGATACGCATCAAATTCGTCGCGCACACGCGACAAATTTGAATTCCGCCAAAGCCCACACGACTACAAAGCTGTTACGCAGCTTTCGATGCTTTCGGTTCGCAACCACGTTGCCCGGAATGGCGGGACGCACGTCGTGTGGATCAATTTTCATATTTTTAAAACAGATTTTTCCGAGTTTTCAACTCGATTTATCTTAACATGTACTGATTAATAAAATAATCTAAAAATAGGGTTTGAAAGCTGGTTAGGTTGTCTAAAATCATGTTCAAATGGTTTTCCAATGTTTGCGATGTTCTGGTCGCAAATCGACCGTAAACATTGGATTTCGGGACAGTTTTCTAAACATCCAGAAAATTGGGTTTTTCCTCGATTTGGATCTCGATTTCCATCGCACATGGTGTGAATCGAATTAAACTAATTGAAGGGGTTTCGAGAGGGTAGGTTTGGCTTCATACCTCAAAAGTCGGTTCGCAATTTCATTGCTCGTGCGCGACGGGGTGTCACTGCGAACTCACCCCCGTCGCGCGGCCTGCTGCTGCTGCGTTCTCTCTTGCGCGCGCGCGCGTGGCCGATTCCCGTCGCTCGTGGCCGGCCATTGGCCGTGTGGGGCGGCGCCAGGTGGTCTCCAGGGTGGGGGCGGCCTGGTATTTTAGGGTTTCGAGTTTTCCGATTCTTCTCTCTCTCTCTCGATATCTCCGTTTGGTCGTGTATGTTAATACATATATATACACATTGTTTTGGGGGGCTCGGTTTATTCGTGTACTGGGGGTTGCTGGGCCATTATGTGGGTTCGGGTCTGCTTATCCCTGCTGTGGGGAAATTGCAAGGTTAGCTATTGTGCCCCTGTGGGCTCTTCTTTTTCTTTCTCTTTTCTATATAACATATATATATATATATATATATATATATATATATATATATATATATATATATATATTTCTATATATATATACACTTACATATATGCAATATATATTATATATATACACACAAAAATATATAATAATAATAATAATAATGTAATAAGAATAATATGATAATAACAATAATAATAATAATAATAATGTAATAAGAATAATATGATAATAACAATAATAATAATAATAAGAAGAATAATAATAATAACAATAATGATAATAAGAATAAGAATAATAATAATAATAATAATGATAATGATAATGATAATAAGAATAATAATAATAATGATAATAATGATAATAAGAATAATAATAATAATAATAATGATAATGATAATAAGAATAATAATAACAATATCAATAATGATAATGATAATAAGAATAATAATAATAATAATGATAATGATAATAAGAATAATAATAACAATATCAATAATGATAATGATAATAAGAATAATAATAATAATAATGATAATGATAATAAGAATAATAATAACAATATCAATAATGATAATGATAATAAAAATAATAATAATAATATCAATAATGATAATGATAATAAGAATAATAATAATAATGATAATGATAATAAGAATAATAATACTAATGATAATAATGATAGTAACCATCTAAATTAAGATACGAAGTATACACGTAAAATAAATATCACATGGACGTCTTTGGGCTCACTATAAGCCTACACGGCTTGGGCTCAGTTCGGGCTGTCCGAACTATTTTGATATAACCGAAATGTCTAAAGTCAAAATATTAATAAATAACTAATTAAACCAATCATAGGGGTTAACTCGCAACTTGGCCTGGTTTTCCTAGTTAGGACACTCCTATGGCTCGGCATTCCTCTATCATGGCTAAACACTTAGTCAAAGCGCGCCACTGCTCTATCCGTGCCATGATTCCCAGTCTCCTTGTGCTCCAAAACTCAACTATGGCTAAAATCACTTACCGTAATAATTAACTAAACAATTATTTATAAAGCAATCTAAAAATCACCCTTCAAAATAAAATAAAAAAAATAATTTCAGAAATTCCGGGAAGGGAGGCTACAAATCTACCCACCTTAAAAATAATTTCGTCCTCGAAATTCTAACTCATAACCATGCATAAAATTTAAAATAAAAGTCCAGGGGTAAATCCACTATTACCACAATCTCCTTAAATTTAGTTTCTCGAAAATAATTGTATTCTCCTTCCAGCAATTTTGTAACTACAAATCTCCGAGGACTTCTACCCACCTTTGGTCACGCTACTCCTTCAAGGTATGTCACTAAAATTTTTATAACCTTCCATCAAGTTGCTAGAGTCATCATTCCTAGATATCTAAGACATAAGACATCTATATTCCCACATGTCTATCAAACGACCAAGTATTCAAATCAAACAATATTCTAATATAACTTAAGAATCTTTGATGAATTCTAGACAGTAAGATCATTCGTCACCCCGAAATAGGAAGGACAGGAAAGTAAGAAAGAATAATTAAGAGCAAAATGAAGTTTCAGAACGGTAGAGAATGTCCAATAGTACAGATAGAAAGAGAGTTTATGAACCCCTGCCTTATTTGTTAGGCGAGCCACTCTAGTCCAGTCAACTGATAAATCGAAGAACACTTGTTTCTTAGAGGGGCTTGCAATCCGTGTAACACGAAAATTCTGTTCCCGAAGTTTTAAACAAGGTTTCACAATAGAGCGGAATTTGGAAAATCAAGGTTGGGGTCTTACTGGGTTCTTTATTTGGGCATCAGTCGTTGGTTGGATGATTATTGGGTTTCAATCTATTTTGACTAGTCAAGATTCCAACGATAAAACTCTTTCTACCAGATTAGGGTAACCTAGAATAGGGTTCCTTCCAAGTGGTTGAGCTAGTTGCTAGTCGGGTTGGTTAGCTAGGTCCATAAGCCTGAAATGCGCCTCCAGTGACTCTTGTGTTTAAGTAGCACATGAGGCCTCAATTGGGTAGACGCTAGTGGCAGGCGTGTACTGGGCTTCGAGTAGATTACTACTATATATTGGGTCGAAAGAATTGGGTCAAGGTTGAGGCTCTATTGGAAGTCGGGAAACATACCGGTATTACGGTAAGGGTTATGGCAAATCCTTTTGTCCTGAAAGTCGTACCATAAAAATAGAGTACAAGAGGACGGGTTTGAGTGGGACATGATATACCTAGATGAAGATAGGCTCGTCTAGATCTCATATGTGAAATTTGTTGGAAGGTAACGACTGGTCTCGTGCTCCGAATATTAATGACACGGCCGGGGCACAAAATGATCTAATTGGAAAGTGGGAGTTCATGGGCACTAATTATTGTCCTAATGAAAGTTATTCTAATCAATCGATAATCCTGGTATATCCTAAAATTTTAGAAGGCTTACAGTCTACCCACCTTAGAAGTTAAGTCATGGTCTTAGGACTAATGAGGTTAGGAGAATTCCAAGGTCCGGGTATTGTACCTCGACTCTCGGTAATAAGGAACAAGGTACGACGTAATGGAATATAGTAGCTATAAGTCAAGTCAAGGATCGTTCCTCAACCAGTGGAAAACGAGTGTGTACAATGACACATGGTCAACGAAATAGATGAAATTACACATCCATAGTATACAAGAGTTATTGACAGGGTAACCAACTCTAAGGCACAAGATTTCTACGACTGAGTCGTGAATTTTTATTTGTGTCAATCTGCCAGACTATCGTCACAAAAGTCGTAGTGATCGTGTATTGCTGTTGACAACTGGTAGATAGGGTATTAAAGCTATGGTATTGGCTAAGCTAGTGACTGTGTTGTTCCAACACTAGTTAGGTCTTAATAATAAAATTTACCTAACTAGAGTAATATTTGTTGGAAACTAATCTCGGGATGAGTGTCCCGGTAAATGATTACCCTATTGTCCACTCATCTCATGTCTAACTGTGGGCTTCGGTCGATGAAGGGTGGGTTCAAGGCTTAAGGGTTGAAAGTAAAGGTAATATTCAAGAAAATATTTAGAGACACAATGAATTATTTCTCGAGAGTAGATAGTCTCCTGGGTTGGCATTACGACTAAGGGTAAAACCCTAATCATTCTTAAATTCAGATGACTAGAGGGTTCCAATAGTAGTTTGAGGGTCAAGAGGAGAACGAATAACTCAACCACATGGCTGGCCGATGGTAGCTACACTTGTGTATACTACTACCATAGCTATGGAGATACACGGTACCTCCCTACCAATCACGCATTTTCGTCTTTCCAAATCGGTGAAAGATAAAAACCATAAAGAGTTCAAGAAAGATGTTACTGAATACAATCACGTGATTCAAGGGCGACCACATAATTCAATAGGAATTGTCAATGCAGTCGTGGATGAGACCCTAGAGACATTTATATCTCAATCCACATAGGGTAATTAAATAAAGTGCGAACCAAATGCATCATGGTTGATCAGACCATAATACACTGATTCTGATTAGACAATAAGTTAGCAGGCGTCCCCACTAAACACATGTCTTGAATCAAGCTCGAGAACAGAGTGAGCTTGCAAAACTAGGCTGTAATAGCAGTATTGGTTAAGATAGTCAAAGTACAAGTACGCAAGATTTTTGAAATGAGGCACAAGTAGCTCGAGTTTGGAGAGAACCACAACTTACCTGGTGTTCTTGCTTATACAATCAATCCTACTATCTCCTATTCACAAGGACTTGGTCGACTAATGGGTTATGACCTCTAACTTCTACCTTCTAGATGAATCTATTAGTGTCAATCGATTACCTCGTCAATAAGTCACAAGGACTACAGAATGCTAGGTCGGGAGACATACTACCAAACTTACAACTTCCACTCATATTGGCTTTGGGTCTTATGGGACATACATGGTATTGTCCTATCCTCCCTTGTATCCTAAACTTGTAATCACGTTTGAAGTCATTTCACCGAGGATTACGCCTCGCCCGTATACTCAGGCTGTGGTAAACCCTTGGTTTCGTAACTCAATTATGATACAAAGTCGAACCCTTCCTAACTCTATCCAATGTTGGCTCAAAGGTGTCTCGCCAGTGCGCTGCTGGCTGCAGTGTTTCCATAGTCTCCAAAATTTAATTAAATGGCGACAGTGCGCTGCTGTCCTGCCATTATGAGTTAACTAATCATTCCTTTAACTATATCTGAAAATATTCATGAGCATCTAGAGAATCGAACAAGTTGACCCTGAGTTAGAGCATAAGTATTTATCCTATCAATCACAACCCTTAAAATAAAGGATTGAACATGAAAGAAATATCTGAGGACAAAAGAAACACAACATTCTAATATCTATTCATTGTGTATTCAAACCACAGAGGAAAATCTTTTGGATTGAACTAACTCAAGGTTCGTATATGGGTAACATATTCAGAAATTATATAAAAACACTAATCCTTAAGGCAACTAGAAACTAAATGGGCCATTCGGACTAGGGTAATGGGATGATACCTAAGGGCAAAGAGAAGGAATTAATCAATTTATCAGGGTTAGATTATTAATACTAGGAAGCCATGTCTCACCAAGTGAATAATCTATCCACATTGGATCTTATCGTCATATCAAGAGGTAATAGTGTACCTATAAGGATCTGACACTCTATCAAAATTAATAATTCCTTATCTACATTGCATGGCCTAGACTACCCGTCGGTAAATTTGTATAAGGGACTCCTAGTCCTAGTCATTCTCGTAAATTAAATTAATTTCTAATTCGTGAATGAGCATTTCTGTTCGTAGGCTCGCAATAGTACGACTAGCTTAAGTACCATCACGAGTTCGCATGATTTACGAAGACTGACCTGCATGGGCCACCACAAAAACTTGTCACGACCCGCACCCATTTTTTTTAAAACGGATACGAGACGTGTCCAAGCCAGCCTACGCCGCAGTGTCGGCGGTAGAACGCTGTCACGGCCATGAAGATCTAATCACAAATAATGCTCATTCACATAATTAATTTAATTTACAAAGATCACAAGTTTTACATTTTACAGAAAATATAAACTTGTACATATAAAAGAATAACTACAACTCCACTATCTAACTAGTCTCTAGGCTTTTGTCTGCAAGTATTCCCGTCTCTTCCCAAGCTAAGTGAATCCACGGCTAACCTGAAAATGTTGGTTTCCAGTCAGGAATGGAACGAGCACAATTCACCGAATGCAATTTCAAATAAAGAAAATGACTATAAGACAAAGGTTAGACATCAATCATGAGTTTTGAAAATAACAGTAAAGCCGTAAGAAAATCAATAGTAATAAATAGACCAATATACTTTCCACCGTTAGAAGTACCTTTGACATGTGATCGGTCTGGGGTGCTACACCGCACGGTCTACGAGATCTACTTGCAGAATTTAAACAAGGTCTACGAGATCTACTTGCATGAAATTAAACAAGGTCTACGAGATCTACTGCAATAAAAGTAAACAAGGTCTACAAGATCTACTGTATAAAAGTAAACAAGGTCTACAAGATCTACTGCATAAAAGTAAACAGGGTCTACAAGATCTACTGCATAAAAGTAAACAAGGTCTACAAGATCTACAAGGTCTACGGTCGGATCACACATCCTTGGTACTTCTTATTCCTGACTCAATAATTTATAATAGAGTATAAAAATATCACATAACTAATGACCAATCAATGAAATATAGTAAAGATCAATATCGAAATGCAAACAATAAACTGTACTCGCCTGTGGTCCTTTGCTGGTGAAACCGACAATCTGAACTACTCAATGTGCCACTATAGTCAAACCCGTACAACAGTCTCCGAAAGCTGAAATAAACAATACCAATGATCTCAGAATAGTCTAATTAGCTAGGATTGCCCGTCCTTACGTCCAATTCTGGATACAGGGGCAAAACGGTAATTTCGGGCCAAAACGATGTCCGCCGTTGGACCCGCTTTGTACCGAAAAGTGTGCCAGAGTCAATGGTCTCTAAAGTCGTCAAACTACATGTCTACGGATCTAGTTTTTCGATACGAACCCAACCGTATGTCCAAAGTTGGATTCCGGCGGGCCGTGCACAAAATCGCCCGTTGAGTGGGACCGTAGGGCCCGCAAAACGACGATTTTGTCAACGGTTTCAGAATTGGACCAAACTTGGCATACAGGACCAGAAAAACGATACGGTTCTGTTGGCGCAAGTTTCGTCTCGATCTGACGAGCGTGCACGAAGTAATTGAGAAATTTGCAACGTGCACGATACGGTGAATTTTCGACGGATACGCATCAAATTCGTCGCGCACACGCGACAAATTTGAATTCCGCCAAAGCCCACACGACCACAAAGCTGTTACACAGCTTTCGATGCTTTCGGTTCGCAACCACGTTGCCCGGAATGGCGGGACGCACGTCGTGTGGATCAATTTTTATATTTTTAAAACAGATTTTTCCGAGTTTTCAACTCGATTTATCTTAACATGTACTGATTAATAAAATAATCTAAAAATAGGGTTTGAAAGCTGGTTAGGTTGTCTAAAATCATGTTCAAATGGTTTTCCAATGTTCGCGATGTTCTGGTCGCAAATCGACCGTAAACATTGGATTTCGGGACAGTTTTTTAAACATCCAGAAAATTGGGTTTTTCCTCGATTTGGATCTCGATTTCCATCGCACATGGTGCGAATCGAATTAAACTAATTGAAGGGGTTTCGAGAGGGTAGGTTTGGCTTCATACCTCAAAAGTCGGTTCGCAATTTCATTGCTCGTGCGCGACGGGGTGTCACTGCGAACTCACCCCTGTCGCGCGGCCTGCTGCTGCTGCGTTCTCTCTTGCGCGCGCGCGCGTGGCCGATTCCCGTCGCTCGTGGCCTGCCATTGGCCGTGTGGGGCGGCGCCAGGTGGTCTCCAGGGTGGGGGCGGCCTGGTATTTTAGGGTTTCGAGTTTTCTGATTCTTCTCTCTCTCTCTCGATATCTCCGTTCGGTCGTGTATGTTAATACATATATATACACATTGTTTTGGGGGGCTCGGTTTATTCGTGTACTGGGGGTTGCTGGTCCATTATGTGGGTTCGGGTCTGCTTATCCCTGCTGTGGGGAAATTGCAAGGTTAGCTATTGTGCCCCTGTGGGCTCTTCTTTTTCTTTCTCTTTTCTATATAACATATATATATATATATTTTTTTTATATATATATAACATATATATATATATATATATATATATATATATATATATATATATATGTATATTTCTATATATATATACACTTACATATATGCAATATATATTATATATATACACACAAATATATATAATAATAATAATAATGTAATAAGAATAATATGATAATAACAATAATGATAATAATAATAAGAATAATAATAATAATAACAATAATGATAATAAGAATAAGAATAATAATAATAATAATGATAATGATAATGATAATAAGAATAATAATAATAATGATAATAATGATAATAAGAATAATAATAATAATAATAATGATAATGATAATAAGAATAATAATAACAATATCAATAATGATAATGATAATAAGAATAAGAATAATAATAATGATAATGATAATAAGAATAATAATAACAATATCAATAATGATAATGACAATAAGAATAATAATAATAATAATGATAATGATAATAAGAATAATAATAACAATATCAATAATGATAATGATAATAAGAATAATAATAATAATATCAATAATGATAATGATAATAAGAATAATAATAATAATGATAATGATAATAAGAATAATAATACTAATGATAATAATGATAGTAACCATCTAAATTAAGATACGAAGTATACACGTAAAATAAATATCACATGGACGTCTTTGGGCTCACTATAAGCCTACACGGCTTGGGCTCAGTTCGGGCTGTCCGAACTATTTTGATATAACCGAAATGTCTAAAGTCAAAATATTAATAAATAACTAATTAAACCAATCATAGGGGTTAACTCGCAACTTGGCCTGGTTTTCCTAGTTAGGACACTCCTATGGCTCGGCATTCCTCTACCATGGCTAAACACTTAGTCAAAGCGCGCCACTGCTCCATCCGTGCCATGATTCCCAGTCGCCTTGTGCTCCAAAACTCAACTATGGCTAAAATCACTTACCGTAATAATTAACTAAACAATTATTTATAAAGCAATCTAAAAATCACCCTTCAAAATAAAATAAAAAAATAATTTCAGAAATTTCGGGAAGGGAGGCTACAGGGAGTGAATTCGAACTTCTTTGGTTATTCCTTCGGAGGGTTGGTTTCAGACGTTGCATCTATAGGTGTAGAAGTTGATGGTTCATCATCGTCGTCGGGAATGACAGTTGTACTAGTATCCTCATCAAAAGTTATATTAGTAGACTATTCAACAATCATGGAGCATTTGTTGAACACTCTATATCCCTTACTCTTGGCCGCATAGCCAAGAAGAATACCTTTGTCAGCTTTGGCATCAAATTTGCCTAAGTTGTCTTTGGTATTCAGGATAAAGCGGCGACAATCGAACACTCTAAAGTAAGAAACATTAGGAGTCCTACCAAACTAAAGCTCATAGGGTGTCTTCTTCGAAATAGGTCGAATCAACACCCTATTTAAAATATAGCACGCTGTGCTGACAGCTTCTGCCCAAAAGTATTTCGGAAGAGAGAATTGATTTAGCATAACTAAAGTCATATCGCTAAGAGTTCTATTCTTCCGCTCCACAACACCATTTTGTTGAGGACTTCTTGGACACGAAAATTCATGAATAAAATTATTTGAATCACAAAACTTTTTAAAATCAGAATTTTCAAATTCACCACCATGATCACTTCGGATACGAGTAATCATGTAGCCTTTTTCATTTTGGACCTTTTTAGCAAATACTTTGAAAACAGAAATTGTATCACTTTTGTTTGTAGGAAAGAAAACCCAAGTAAATCTTGAAAAATTATCTACAATGACAAAAGTGTAGAGATTTCCGCCAAGATTGGCTACTCTACTAGGACCAAATAAGTCCATATGATGTAATTGCAATGGTTGGATAGTACTTACAATGTTCATGGATTTAAAGGAAGATTTAGTCGCCTTATTATTTTCACATTCGGTACATACCATGCCTTTTTTGAATATGATATCCGGCAGTCCTCTGACTAGCTTCTTGGTGGATAGTCTGTATATAGTATCCATGTTGGCATGACCAAGAAGCTGATGCCATAGGAGCTTTTCATCATTGTGAGCGTAAAGGCATCTTCCTGTACTGTTAGTATCACTAGATAGATAGAAAATGTAAATGTTATCTTCCTTTATTCCCTCAAAGGCGATGTCTCCAGTTGATCTATCATAGATAAAGCATTTAGTTTTTTCGAAGTTAATATCATAACCATGATCAACAAGATGACTAATGATGAGCAAGTTATGCTTTAACTCGGTCACTAAACAGACATCGTTAATGATAGGAGAAGGAGGGTAACCAATTGTACCGTTACCTATGATGTAGCATTTAAGGTTATTGTCGAAGGAAACATATCTTTCCTTTTTCACCGATAGTGTTGTGAATAGATTTGTATTTCCAGTCATATGTCGCGAGCACCCACTATCGAGAATCCACTTGCTTCTAGTTGAAGAGGGAAGGTCCACCTACACCACGAGTAGATGTGACCTTTGGTACCCAGATTCTTGTGGGTCCTGAGAGGTTAGACTTTGGTACCCATGCATATATATTTTTATTAACAAATCTCATAATCCTACATTGTGGAGAAATGTGTCCATGTAGGTTACAATATGTACATCTAGCATGCATGTTTATGCTAGGAGCATGTTGATAGTAATGTCTATAAGTAGGGTGATGATAGCTAGTAGAGTGATTATAGTGACTGTGTGCAGCAGGATGATGATGGTGTTTACGTGTATTTATTTTATGTGCTACATGTGAATAGGTGTACATGAAAGCATGATTTTGTGTAGTATGTGGATGAGTGTTCTTGTGGTGACGTGCCTTTTTGTGTTGAGTTGGCATGTGTTTATAAGTGTTACGACTATGAGACTGAACTTGCGGTTGAATAACCTTCTTGCCCAGTTTAATCTATAACTTCTTAGAGACAACATTTAACTCATCACATTTAGCAGTAAGACCGTGTATTCTACCTTTAGCAATTTTGAACTTGTTTTTCTCTTCAGCAAGTTCTTTGTTTTAAAGCCATGATATCAAGTATTTGTTTCTCAATGATTGATTCGACATCATGTAAGCTTAATTTAAGCTTGGATACCTCTTCAGTGTTTTCTGTGGGTGTAGTGTTTCTAACATCTTCTAGTAAACATGAAAGTCTATGGATCTCGATTTCATAGTCCTTGATCTTATCCTTTGCATGTTGATATTTATTGATTGCCTTTTTGTGATCTTCAAGTAGATCACTAAAAGCATCACCAAGTTCATCAAATGAGAAGTCATCAAAAGAATCTTTCACCTTTTCTGAAGTCGCCATTAGACAGACGTTAGCCGTGTTTTGCGGAGAGTCCTCTTCCTCGTCTGAATCATTAGCCTCACTTTCGTACCAGATGCTAGTGTTGGCATACTTACTTGTAGTTGGCTTCTTGTACGGCTTCTCATATCTGCTTCCTTTCTTTGCTAAGGGACAATCTTTCTTGACATGTCTCGTCTTCTTGCATCCGAAGCAGGTGGGTTCTTCCTCATCGTCTCTTTGTTCTCTCTTCTTTTTGTTGAAGCATAGAAACTTCTTCAAGTTTTGAACTAAGAGAGATTGATCGTCACCTTCAGAGTCGTCGTCATCAGTGTCTTCTGAGCTGGTTCTTCGGCGATGAGCTCTCAATGCAATCTCCTTCTTTTTTGGAGCTATTTCTTCGAAATCTTTTAGATCGAGCTCATGCGTCATCAACTTGCCCATTAACATTTCTAGTGACATTGCCGTGAGATCATTGCCTTCGATGATCGCCGTGACTTTGGGGTTCCAAACCTTCGATAATCCTTGTAGCACATTGCATATTTTCTCATGGTTGGAATAATCTTTCCCAAGGGAAGATAGCGGGTTTACGATGTCGAGGAATCTGGTAAAAATTTGAGTGATCGTCTCATTTGGCTTCATCTTGAAAGCCTCGTACTCCTGTGTCAGACGACTAACTTTTGATTCTTTGACTTATGTGGTCCCTTCATGAATCACCTCTAAAAGTTTTTATACTTCGTGCGAGGTGGTGCATGTTGAGACCCTATTGAATTTAGTCCTGTATATGTCACAAAAGAGAACATTAATAGCCCTAGCATCTAGACTTGCCTTTTTCTTCTCCTGATCAGTATACTTGTTGTGGGATTTTTCGATGAGACTTCCCTCGACAGTTATTATGGGAGATTTTTTATAGCCATCAGTGACTACAGTCCACAGGTCAAAGTCTAGAGACTTAAGACAAAAACTCATTATAGTCTTCCAATATGTATAGTTGGTCCCATCAAATAGGGGTGGCCTATTTGTGGATTGACCCTCACCATAGTTGGTAGAGATGGGTTGTGTGGTTGCCATGGATCAACTCTAGGATATAAATCCTATATCAAGAGAACAGGTCTCTGATACCAATTGAAGTACGTGTAGGCAACTCTAGAGGGGGGTGAATAGAGTATTTGTGTCAATAATAACAATTAAAAAATTAACTCTATTCAATCCCAACAAGCAAAAGATTAATCAGAGTATAAGCGCAAAAAATAAATGAAGATCAGAGAGCATACGCAGACACAGCAATTTTTAACTTGGTTTCCCTTGTAGAGGACTAGTCCAGGCCTGAGAACTCTATCTCAGGATTGAAGTCTACTATTTGTGAAATAGCTTTACAACCACGTGCCTTTACTCAGAAGAGCACGCCAACTTCTTGAAAGATCGTCGAGACGAAAATTGTAATTTTCTAAGTGACTTCTTCGAGACTCTTGCACACAAAATTCTAATTTACTCGCACCGAGCACATTGTAGGCTTGGGATGTTTTGTGGCTAGTAGGTAAGAAGAGTATAGCTCTTTAGGATGTATAGGCTATAGGAGTAGAAGAGAAGAGAAGATTGGATGATTTGAAATGGGAGAAAATGGTGCCTATATATACTAGTTCTGGGAGGCAGAGTTCGGCCAGAACTCTGTCCAAAGTATTCAAAATTTTGGCCGTTAGACAACTTGCAATGTGCAATCACTAAAAATTAGCTCCTGGAAGTTAGGAGACAGAGTTCGACCCGAACTCTGTGTGGGGGCAGAGTTCGGCCCGAACTCTGTCTCCTTGGAGACAGAATGCTCATGGGTAGTTGTAGGGCTTTGGCAGTTTGGCTTTTTGTTTGTGGGGCTTTTGGTTATCTAGTCTATGGTTGAGGTACTCAATGCGACTCAACATACAATAGCCTAGACTCAATAAAAGTGTAAAAAATATAGACTTCCGATGATGAGTTCCAGCAGTATTCGTCGAGCAGTAGTTAATGATGATTATCTGACTTGATATGTGATAGTCGTCTGATTTGTAGCTTGATGACGATTTATGTGTCAAGTTGGATCATGCCAAAAATCGATTTGTTAATTATCAAGAGTAGGTTGACTGCGATCTAGTTTGGGTCACAGGGTGTGTCCGTGTCGGGATCGACATAGGAAATGTTTGTGTCCTGACACAGAAGTTGTAATTATAAAAAGATAGATTTAGTGGAATGGACACAGACACATGGACACAATCATTAGGACACTGGATTAGGAATATTAAATCAGCAATCAATGACTCTATTTATAGGGTGATTAGGAAAGACCTAGAATCTTTAGGCACATGGGTTGAAAGAATATTCTTAGAATATTCCAGACTAATCCTGATTAATCCTGATTAGTCTAATGGTTCCAGAATGTTCTCACAAAGTCATGTGACTAGGCATTCCATAATGGATTTCCTAAAATAGCCAACCCACTTAGGAGTAGTCACAAATTTGCCATTTCCAAAGTAGTAAATCACAAATAGTTAATTAATAAATATTTTAAATACAATCATAATTAACAATCAAAATAGATTCCATATATTACATGAAAATCATAGCTAATTGATGGAAAATCATTGTCCAATATATAATCCAGTATAATTAGCTATCAAATAAAGTCCATTAAGATAAACTTAATTAGAATAAATAACTAAATCAAATTAAAATCATTTAATAAATTAGAATAAAGTATTCCAAAAATAAATAAATAATAATAAAATACTGGGAAAAATTTAGATTAACTTTTATTTAGGAAGAATGGGGTAACAAATCTATCCGCTTTAAAATAAATTTGTCCTCGAAATTTTAAATCGTACGATAGGCACGATTATGAATATCTAGGTACGTAAATGTTAAAATGATTAAAACCAAGTAGATGTGAAATAAAATCAAAATAATCAAAATTACAGGCACGATAAAAAATGTAATTGAAGGTCAAAATTAGTTAGGCACGACAGATATAGTCATTACTGGCATGATCAAATATGGAAATGATGTGATCAAAATCAGGAATTCGAAAATAGCACACCATCAGGAATCAAATATAGGCATGAGCAAAAATAAAAATCAAACTCTAGAATATAATCAAGAAATGATCCAAAATTAAACCGTTTAGGCACGATTTGATTAAAAGTCAAATGATGTAGGAATAAAGTGAAAGTCGTATATGCACGATCAAGTTTAGACATGGTCAAGTCATGATAAAAAATTTTAAGGCATCATTAAAGGTCATGTTACGACCAAGTAAAAATCAAAATCCTCAAGGCACGATCAAGGATAGAATTAAAACCTAGTCATGGTCAAAAATTGTATAAACACGATTTAAGATTCGTTTGTCTAGATATGACCGACATTCAAAATTTAGGCACCATAATAAATAATATAGCAAGGATACAGCTAGAAATGAAATACGATAATATGTTTCTATGGAGGATTGAACGATGATCCAAAGACGATAGAATATCAAATCATTAGAATGAGAAAATCAAAAGGGCAATTCAAAACAGAATATG
Organism: Iris pallida; assembly: GCA_029216955.1. Taxonomy (NCBI): domain Eukaryota; kingdom Viridiplantae; phylum Streptophyta; class Magnoliopsida; order Asparagales; family Iridaceae; genus Iris; species Iris pallida. Next base: position 10,380,116 of record JANAVB010037418.1, on the reverse strand, counting down.
TAGGAAGAAAATCATCTCATTAATGCCCTACAAACCGATCTTCTAAGCTTTCTAACTAAACTCAGCACCAAGGAACATATGGTAACTATTCAGTCACTATTACTAATTCTATTTAGGGTCAAGGAATATATCTAATTCGATTAAATCAAATTCTGTCAGGCCATTCCATATAATTTCCCCACTTCATCAAGGTTATAATCTCAATTGTACTTACTAAGTCGATTCATGATATGTGTATCCGAAAAATCTCAATCCTCAAAAGCTAGTAACTAAATTACTAATAGAAATTGAATATCTTATAGCAATCTCAAAATATCACCATATCTCAAACATGTATAAAATCTTTCTTACTGTAATAGGAATGTGATCAAAATTTGAATGCCAAACATTTGTTAATCTTCCAACAAAATCTCAACAGCCCTTCTTTTCTTTAATCACTATACAACTATTTCAAGAGTTGTATGCCATTATCCTGGTCTTAATTGCTCATTATTACTTCGACACAACTATTCCCTTCTAGAACTCCTTAATCCTTCTATGATCATATCCATCTCAAAAATTAATTCCTTTGAGTGTTTCTCCACTCAATCCTCATATTCTCAAGTTCCCTTATTATAGTTACAAACTTACTTTCTTTGTGGAAGAAGCTTATCAAATCCTAATCTTTCTTCACCAACCTTTGATTACTTATGAATTTTTCTATCATTCAATATAATTCATGTTTCTTGCATTTAATCATAGAAGCCAAATATCATTACTAACGATTCTGTCAAATTCCTCCTGAATAAGCTATAAGCACTAAAGCCTCTCAGATCTCATTAACAAACATTCTTACCCCTAGTCTTATTCTACTACCCTTAACTATCTAACCTTGTTGGAAAAATATTGATCCGAAGAATGCCCTTACTACAAATGAGCTAAAAGGTTAGTAGGTAACTATCTATGCTACCCTGTATACCTAAAGATATATCCATAGTCATTCATAAAAATGTATATTAGTTATCTAGTACACATAACTATTTGTAACTATAAAACATATGTAATTATCAACAAAATATGCAACACATCTGAGTTTGAGCCATTAAAGAGATTAGGCCAAAAGGTATTTGAAATAGTCCTAATGAACTCTACTGAAAATCAAGTTGAAATTCTACAAGGACCCTTATTCCTATTAGAAGTGATATATAAAAGTTGCTAGGAATAGAAGCTTTAAGTTAGGAAAAAATCAAACAAATCAAAATTATTCTGGTATGGTTTCTCAATGGTGATAAGAGGCCAAACAATGTCAATCTAGAACATAGATATAGTTTCAATTGTATCCGAAAATCATGCATATCTGAAATCACTTTACCTAAATTCATGCACTGCCAGTTTACATCTGGCTGCATTGAACCCTTGGTTCTGTGACTCAAAGAATGATAGGTACGGAATATTCTCTCAACTTTACCCATTTTTAAATGATATTGACAGAACAACTCAAGTGGTCGAAACATGATGTATCTAGGACATATTCTCAATAGTATCCGAAAATCTATACATACATGAAATCACTTCAACTTAAAGTCCATGACTCGCCAGTGCGCTGCTGGCTGCAGTAAACCCGTAGTTTTCATAATTCAGATAAATGGCTGCAGTACGCGTCTGCCATGCCATAGTAAGTTACCGAATATTCTCTCAACTGTTATCGATAAAATTTCAAAGGAGAAGCTTGATAATTCAAATTAAAGTAAGTTTTCTATTTACTAAGGTGAGTTGACCACAAAAAAATTGATGTAGAATTAGTGTAAGTATAGGTTCTTAGGAATCAAGTGATTGACTATCAAATAGAAAGAAATAAACTATAAGGGTTGACTTAAGCCAAGAGGAGTATCTGTTCTCCAACCTTTTTCTAGTATTCAGGGATCGAGGTCAGAAGCTTATAGATACAAAATTTTATCAAAACTCGACTATAGCTAATTGAGTTGGGTTCACTACTAGAATATGTCAGATTAGCGACGTTTGTAAATGTCGCTAATGCCGACCAAAACGTCGCTAATTTAAGTTAGCGACGTTTCTAGCGTTGTTTTGGAAACGATGGAAAAAAGTGCGTGCTAATCGGTAAAACGTCACAAAACGTCGCTACGGCGACGTTAATTAGCGACGTTACAAATGTCGCCAGTAGCGACATTATTTGCGACGTTCGTTTGTGGTCGCCGTTTAGCGACATTTTAGCGATGTTTTGGCGACGATCTGGTGAGGAAATATTTTTTTGCCACGTCAGCAATTTAGTGACATTATTAGCGACGTTCATAAACATCGCTAAGTAATAGCGACGCTAAGAACGTCGCTAAAAACGTCGCTAAATTAAAAAATTAAAAAAATACAGAATCCAGAATACAAATGTAGGTGGAGTTGGAGATCCAATCCAGAGATTGACACAGTACTAATTCATATATATTTTGTAATTCCAAAAAAGAAATAAACTAGTAGATAGTCCAATTCAAAATATATCCATAAAGCAAGTACAGCTGGTAATAAGTACTAATATTCCAATACAAAATATATCCATAAAACTACACTACACTAACGACGACCACGCATCTCACGCAAACGCTCAGTGATACGATCACGCAACCACTTCGAATAAGTGGGATCGACGGTGCCAGGAGAGATGCAGTCCACTGCAGGTGCTGGATGAATGGAACTCCTGGTCTCACTAGCTACCGGTGCCACTTCCTCCCTAACAGTAGGAGGAGCCACCTCAGCATTCAGTATTTTTCTCAAACGATGTGCAGCTGCTTGGGTCATGGGTGCCATCTGGTAAGATCGATATTCACAAAAAATATAATTGTAACATAAGCAAGCTAACTAAAGGAACCATCATCTCGTTTGAGTACATTTTCGAAAGCAGATAAAAATGTTATTCGATTTTTTGCCAAGTGCGAGAACGGATGGCTCAGAACACAACCCAAAATTCATTCTAGCATACATTAGTGTGAATCATCTTTGTTCTGTACATATGGTGTAGTATATGTTCTTATCGAATCTAGTATCTGAAGGATATAAAAGAATCAAGATGAACCCACATAATGTAATACTAAGACATCATCTACTACTAAAAGATATAGTGATAAGTTGTCATATCATCATTGCCGAGGGATGGAGGTCGGTGGACAGTCAACTTTATCCACGACTACATAGTTACTGCCTCGCCAGTCGAATGGCTGTATGGATTATGTCCTGATCACCATGTCGTACCATAGATTAATGCAAATTCCTTATAGAAGCGACGTTTATGAACGTTGCTAAGAACGTCACTAAATTTTAAAAAAATACAGAATCCAGAATACAAATGGAGATGGAGCTGGAGATACAATCCAGAGATTGACACAGTACTAATTCATATATTTTTTGTAATTCCAAAAAGAAGCAAACTCGTAGACAGTCCAATACAAAATATATCCATAAAGCAAGTACAGCTGGTAATATGTACTAATAGTCCAATACAAAATATATCCATAAAACTACACTACACTAATGACAACCACGCAGCTCACGCAAACGCTCAGTAATACGAACATGCAACCACTTCGAATAAGTGGGATCGATGGCGCCAGGAGAGATGCAGTCTACTGCAGGTGCTGGATAAATGGAACTCCCGATCTCACTAGCTACAGGTGCCACTTCCTTCTTAACAGTAGGAGGAGCCACCTCAGCTTCCAGTGTTTCCCTCAAACGGCGTGCCGCTGCTCGGGTCATGGGTGCCATCTGGTAAGATCGATATTCACAAAGAATATAATTGTAAGAACGGATATGTGTGAGAACAGATATTCACAAAGAATATAATTGTAATATCGATAATTTTTTGCCAAGTGTGAGAATGGATGGCTCAAAACACAACCCAAAATTCATTCTAGCATACATTAGTGTGAATCGTCTATGTTCTGTACATATGGTGTAGTATATGTTCTTATTGTATCTAGTATCTGAAGAATGTAACAGAATCAAGATGAACTCACATAATGTAATACTAAGACATCATATACTACTATATAAGATATAGTGATATGTTGTCATATCATCATTACTGAGGGATGAGGGTCGGAGGACAGTCAACTTCATCTACGGCTACATAATTTCTGCCTCACCAGTCGAATGGCTGCAGGGACTATGTCCAGATCACCATGTCGTACCGTAGATTAATGCAAATGGAGCTGGAGCTGGAGCCAAAATACAGAATATAAAATATAAAATACAGAATCCAATCCCTGGGTTCGTCGAAAATACAAAAACAAAGATTGACCCATATTACTAATTCATATCTGTTTTAAGTATGAGAACGGATAGCTCAGAACACAACCCAAAATTCATTCTAGCATACATTAGTGTGAATCATCTATGTTCTGTACGTATGGTGTAGTATATGTTCTTATCGAATCTAGTATCTGAAGGATGTAAAAGAATCAAGATGAACCCGCAAAATGTAATACTAAGACATCATCTACTATAAGAACAGAATCAAGCAGTACAAAAAAGTGGCCTTTTGGGACAACCAAAAACCGTTCTTAAAAGAACTTTTACCGTCCTAAACATTATTTGGGACGACAGTTGGGACGGATTCAAACGGTGCTATTAAGGTGGCGTGGAAAAAGCTTATGGGATAGATTTTGCCGTCCTAATCATTGTTAAATAACGGATTGGAACCGTCATAATAATTTAGGATAATAGTCACAAAAGAATATAATTTTCTTTTAGGACAGTTACAAAATCGTCCCAAAAACTTATAATAACTGTCCCAATTATTTTAAAATTATTGTTTCCTTGTTCTGCTTATAGAATGTACAATTAAAAGACATATATAACAAAAACAATATATAACTAACTATTTAAGTTCAAAAAAATATTGTAAACTCTAAAGTACATCAACAAAGATTAATTTCATTAAATGTTATATCCCATCGTTTACAAAATGAACTCAAAGCGCTTTACATCATTGGACGTCTTCCCATTATTTACAAAAATGAACTCAAAACGCTTTACATTATTAAGTGTTCATCTACCATCATTTACAAAATAAATCTAAAATTGTTTACATTATTAAGCATCATTTGCCATCATTTAAAAAATGAACCCAAAATGCTTTTTCATTAAGCAAATCTTCCATCATTTGTAAAATCAGCCCAAACTCTTTTGAAGGACCTGCAAATAAAAATAAAAAATAACTAGTTAACAAAAGACCATATATACATCAAGAATTTATGCAGAGTATATGAGAATACCATGAACCTGTGTGTACAATATTTAGGCAGAATTTAAAAAACTTATGTATACAATTTATGGCAATGCATATGAGAATACCATGACCATACACACTACATTGTTTACAAATATGTTGTATAGAGATAAGACAATTATAATTATCTTGCTTACTTTCTAGATTATGTTTGTTATAATCATCTACCAAGTAACTAGTGTGTAGATAAGCAGCATGGAAATTTCAGAAAGTAAGTAGGCATTGCATTTGTAAGCAAGTAGTGACCTATACATTTGTACTGCTGCAAATTAGCTGGTGTAGGTAGGGATGGGCCCAAACCGAGTAGGAATATACAGCTTCCATGAATTCATCAACGATCGATAAATATTTCTCTCCTTCTAACCTTGGTTGTCTTAACCCCAAACTAAAAAATCATCGAGAAAAGGAATAAGAAAACTCATTAATTCCACTTCAAAGTTCACAATTTTCCAACTCTCTATAAACCAGTCCAGACATGAATTTCACTTCGAGTATCACAATTTTTCAATTGATCCAAACATTAAATCCCAAGAATATAAAAAATCCATCAATCCAATCACCAAATAGACACAACAGGGGATTTAAAGGAAATCAGGAATTTTTAAATGAGGTTGGAATGATAACTCATTACTGTACCCCAATCTAGTGAAGCTTTATGGGTGTTGCATTAAAGGAAACCAATTAGTTCTCATATATGAATACTTGGAAAATAACAACCTTGTGCGTGCTTTATTTGGTTAGTGACCTTTAATCCTAGATGTCAATTTCAAAATATGTTAGAGATCTTCTAGATCTCTCCCATGCGCTAAAATACTAATTTGAGCTCAAAACTCATATAGTATCAAAATATGGGTGCTTGGTCAACACGACCACGTATATGTTCAAACACAAACCAAACATGTAAATGCACTTAATTAGCCAAACTAGCTGATCAAGCTGGATGCTGGTCTCAGTCAAGTTGGAGTGAACATGAAACATGACCCCTCGAGAAATAAATGGTTGGCTGATCCGAACTTCATAGAGTTATGGTATCATGAGACAATCATAGTTTCTCTGGGCTTGGCATCCTAGAAGATAAGGGTTCAAGTCAGAGAAATAGCTCCCCATATATCTTGGCCCCCAGGCCCAAGATTAGAAGGAAAATTGTGGCACTCAGGAAGTCCTATTGTTTGACATGATGAATCAGAATATGCCACTTGAGTGCAGAAAAACAATAATCATATTTTCAAATGATGCAAATATTTTAGTGTAGACATAAATACATGCATTCCTACAAGTATTATACAATATTGTGTGGTAATTAATCACAAATTAAATATCTACAAAATCATGTTATTATTTGCTAAATTTTGCAAATTTTTTTTACAAGTCATAGAAATTTCACATGGTTGATAACGAAACATGTGCAAGTTAAAAGAAAGACTATACCTTTAGGTTACTGATAGCTCCATTTTTTTTATCCCTCGTCATCTTTTTTATCACTCCAGGAAAACATGCTTTTGATTGTTGGCAAGCAGGAAACCAATAAATCAGAATCAGTAGATTTATTGGTCCTTTTAAATAACTTTCCTCCTTGTGCCTTTCCCACTGTGCCTTCAGCATTTTCATTATTTTTTCGAGAGGTACCTAATTACCATCCCCATCTTTCTCTTCTATATATCATCATCTCATCCTCTGCTTCGCCTGAGAGAATCTGAGTTCCAGAAGAGCAATGCCATAAGGAATAGAATATGTATTAAAAAAAGTAACATGTCACAAATATTTAAACATACCAATTCTTTATCTTCAAACATTAGTGCTTCGAAATGGGACACGATAGTCTCACCATCCAACAAAGTCTGCTCACCATTTTCCTACATGATATCAAAAGGTAGGATTTATCGATGAACTGCCATCTGGGAGAAACCATTATAAAATACAAGAAGACTGAAACTTGAAATGAATGTTGGAAAAGTCAATGTGTTATCAACACTTTTGGTCGACTTTGAGGGCCCTATCAGAAACGGCCTACAAATTTGGTGTCAAATAGGAAACATGCAGTCAGGCAAATAATGATAGCAGGTAAAACTTCATCCAATTTAAGGTGATCTACATCTGGTTCAAAGTGATCACATCAAGAAAGTCTTCAATAGTGATGGCGATTAGCAATGAGCTTTAGATGGTACTACAACAATGAGCTTTAGTTTGATCATGTATGATTGCAAAAAATTTTGCTTTAGCTGGGAACGAACATTATAAGATTCATTAATGATGATATAATTGAATTCTGACGAACTATAATTCTCTAGTACAAATTTCTATAATGTAAAAAAGTAGAAGAATCCATCAATTCTGGAGGATTTAGAATATCCTTCTTTCCTAGGTTTGTTTAAGGTCACAATATCACCTCATATGGAGTAGATAGTTCACATAGGAATTAGGAACTCAAAGAAAATAACAGGATTGTACAAATCATTTGACATACCAATATCAATAAGTTGACTGATTCATACTCCATAGTTCATACTAAAGTTAAAAACATGTCTCACAGTAGAAAAAAATTGAGGGTATAGATGAAAGTAACGTTATTAAATGCGAATACAAGAACAAAGATTAAAGTTTCTGGCAGAAAACGTTGAAAAGATTAACATCAATAGAAACTAAGAAACACGTGAGCATTTAGTTACATATTTCTTTACAGGGTTATTCAGAACTTCAATAAACATTTAATGCAGTAACAAAGAAGAAATAGCAAGCTAAGATGAACATAAGATAATCAACCAACCTGAGATGATTTATCTCTTCCATATGATATCCTTTCACTCTCACGAAATATGAGTCTTGAAATTTTAGCATGTCTATTTGGGAGATGATGTCCGCCATCTTCAAAGCATGGAATCTGTCCAGTGTTAATCCACTATGGACGAGTAAAAGTTGAACAGCAATTTCACAAAACAATAATCTGAGTCAGGTATATTCACTCTGTGTGTGTGTGTGTGTGCTTACCATTTATAGAGAATGGATGCAGTGCCATCGAGATAAAGAACATACAAATGAAAACCCTAACCCTAATTTTTTAAACTGATGGAGGAGAAAAAGTGAAATCCTATCTCGTGGTGGCTACAGGGTGGAGGCGGCTTGATGGAGAAAGGAGGTCGGCCTCGAGATGGTGGTATGGCAGTGGTGATGGCTCCGGTATGGGTGGTGGCAGCAAATGTGAGGGTGGTGGTGAGAGTGAGGAGAGAGGAATTGAAAAGGGGGAAGTACGCGGGTTTTGGAGTTTTGAGAAAAGGTTCCAACGGGTTTTAGTAAAAAATTAAGAGCCAAAATTTTCAACGGAGGAGGTAATCAAAATTTTCAAATGAATTTTGATCATAAACAACTATTTTAGTCCGCTAAATATAAATTTACTATTTTGGTGAAATGGATTTTAATATTAACCAACGGTTTTAATCCGTCGAAAATGGAACGACGATTTTAATACGTCATTATGAGGCAACTATAATTGTCACAAATGGTCTGTTTCGGTGTTGTGTGATCAATCTGATTCCCAAGATCCAACACTGCTTGGCATTTCCAAAATACATAGTTTCTAATAGCCATAAGAAAAAATACCCTACGAAAAAAAGATACTTTCTAATAGTTAATAAAAGACAACTATCTACCAAGTCATGACCATCCAAGTAACCATATCCCTCTTCGAAATTTTGTCGAACAATTTGTGCATAACCTCCACATAGCCGTATTTCGTAAACATATCGACAACCTCCGCTAGTACAAATATATGGACAAATGTCGTTTGTACAAATAGATCGGAGCCGAGCCTCGCTCTGTAAACAGTCTGGTGGAGCTATATACCATAGTTCGCCGATCCATTATCGCGAAGAAACTCCTTAAATACATTATGACACACCAAATCTAATATGGTTCAGTGTTACTGTGTCCATGTCATAACTCTGTCTGTGCAATATCGCCTAAGTACCTCTCAACATCCTCCAACACAAAAACCTCAACAAGATCCTCCCAATCAGGAATGTCGTTCCAAAATGAAACCCTAATTCTATGAGACTTGAGATAAGTGCCCGAAAGGAGTTAGTATCGTGTACGCGCCATATAAATGTTGGACACGTATGAACATGATATGGACCTCCTGAATAAACTACGGAACACCAAAATTGTGTCCGTGTCTAAATCGTATCGAGATTCAAAGAAACCTTGATTTGGAGGGAATCGTGTTACCTATTAGAAAGAAAATAATGAGGGAGAGAACGGAGTTGGCTAGGGTTTAGATTCTTGAGGACTTCTTCTCCATATCGGGACGGAAGTAGGTGTCGTCGACTCTGTAAAGCTCGTCCACCTCCTGTTTCTCCCTTACGCTCACTAAAGGGTCACCAAATCCCGACTCTCCTCTGCCCATGGTCAAGAAGAGGGAAAACAGAGGCCCACAATATGGAGGAGATCCTACCATGGAAGAGCCTGGTCGAGCTCGACTTCTCCATGGCTAGAGAGAGAAAGAAGGGAAAAGAGTGTGTTTTGAACTGTAAGGGAGTAGTATTGAGCTTGGGCTTAGGGAAATTTGGAAGGTAGAGGAAAAATAGAGAGCGAGAAGAGAGGGGGTGATCTCTGGAGTGTTAAAATTAACCTCATTGGTTCAGATTGAACTATTCATATTAGATGGCTAAGATTAATGCAAAAATAAAGTTATAAAATAAAGCACATATGGTATTGGCCCAAAATTTAGGCGGCCAATTATTTTACAATCCCGCCAACATTTTTTGGGACGGTCCAAAAGTTTATTTGGGACAAAAATAATTCAGTCCTAAAAAAGATAAATTATTATGTTCCATTTAGAAATCTGTCCTAAATAATATTATTTTTTATTACAAAATAGATAAGTGTCTCAAATATTAATTTTTTTAGGACTTTTTAGAGTAGCGTATCTAATAGTGTCGTCCCAAAAGCTCTCTCTTTTTTTGTAGTGAAGATAGGTTGTCGTATTATCATAGCCAAGGGATGGAGGTTAATTGGAGAAAGTTACTACAGAAAGTGAAGACCACAAGTTCTTCAACGATATATTTCTCATGCTTAATTGCTAAGTGTGGGGACAAATGGCTCAGAACACAACCCAAAATTTATTCTAGCATATATTAGTGTGAATCGTCTATGTTCTGTACATATGGTGTAGTATATTTTCTTATCGTATCTAGTATCTGAAGAATGTAACAGCATCAAGATGAACTCACATAATGTAATACTAAGACATCATCTACTACTATATAAGATATAATGATAGGTTGTCATATCATCATTGCCGAAGGATGAGGGTCGGAGGACAGTCAACTTTATCTACGGCTACATAGTTTCTGCCTCGCCAGTCGAATGGCTGCAGGAACTATGTCCTGATCACTATGTCCTGATTACCATCATCTACTACTAAAAGATACAGTGATAGGTTGCCGTATCATCATTAATGAAGGAAATGGGTTGGATTGCCATATCTAGAATAATACCAATCCAATCTATTTCATGAATAAAATGTCACCAATTAACCAGCCAACAAAACTACTTGTTACAAATATCGGCACTATCGGTGCTTTCGAATCGGAGTATCAGATTTTTTAGTGTCGAAAAATTAATAATTATTACTAAATTATCAGTTTTTTTGGCACTATCGGTGCCCCTGACCAAGCCCCCCCTCTCCCCTACACCACCCCTAACCCTAACCCTATCCCTAACCCCTCCCCCACCAACCCCGCTTCCTTCCCCAGCCCCCCCATACCCCCTGCTCCCCTCCCTCACCAACCACCCATAACCCTAACCCGAACCCTAACCCTAACCCTCCACTCCCCCCCCAGCCCTCCCTCCTCACCTCCAGCAGCCCTCACCCCCTGTCCCTCCCCCCCCCCACACCCACACCTAACCCGAACCCTAACCCTCCGCTCCCCCAGCCCCCCTCCTCACCCCCAGCCGCCCTCACCCCCCTGCCCTACCCCCCTGCCACCCCCACTCACCACCCGACAACCCATATCCCCTCCTGTCCCTCACCTTCGGCACAATCGGACCATTATTCACCCCCCAACCTCCCGCACCCCACCCAACCACCAACAACCAAAATGAAGAGAGAGGGCGAGTCACGTACCGGAGAGGGAGGAGAGTCGTCGGAGAGAGTAAGAGTCGCCGGAGAGAGTGAGAGCGTCGAAGAAAGTGAGAGCGCCGGAGGGGGGAAGGAGAGAGAGTGAGAGAGTAAAATAGGGGGAAATGAATCGTTGGGGAATTTAATTAGAATTTAGCGACGTTTATTTTAACGTCGCTAAATTAGTCGCTATTAGCGGCGTCATAGCGACGTTTCACGACGACTAGCTCATGTAACTAATATACGTCGTTGTCACGTCGCTATTTTCGTCGCAAGTAGCGACTATTAGCGACGTTTCAATTAAACGTCACTAAGGTGCACAATTTAGCGACGTTATTCGAGCATCGTTAAATTTATATCGCTAATGGAGCATATTTTAGTAGTGGTTCAAGGGTAAAAAAAGGAAGGGTGATGTTCCAAGATGAGTGAAAGACATATTCTTGGCTCATGGGAATACTTAGGGAATATTACCCGATACTGGAATTATTTCAGAGAAATAATTCCTTGCAGCCAATAAAAATAATAGGTTGGGCCAAATAGCTAGTCTATGATCTTCATGGTTTTAAATAAAATACTTTGGCTTGGAATGGTTAAGAAAAAAATATGATTCTTGACCAAAACCAATAGAGAAATTTGAAAAGGTCTATCAATAGGCTTGCTAAAGGAGGAGTTTGAATGAAGTAATCATAATCTCCAAATAACAAAGAATATAGATCCTAAAAGTTTATAGAATAGAAGATAACTCCCTGAAAACCATAGGATTATAAACACAACCTTCCATGGGATACTGAGAAGAAAATTTAGAAAATAATATAGATAGTACAATATTCAATCCTACAATTGGCCTATGCTGTGATGAGTTTACTATTTCATAGGCTCCCAATGTTGCTCTTGTCCAAAGCACCATTAGATGGACTTGCATGGGCCACTATAAAAATGGGTCATATTCCGCGCCCACATGATCGGGTACAAATTGTGATCGCGTCCAGCCTACGTTGCATAATCGGCGGTAGTTAGTTGTTTAAACCTCAGGAATCATCAATGATAAAATGTATCGATCACTCATCACAGCAAGTAGAACATTCAAGTAATTCACAGCAACATAGAGTCACCACAGAGTCCACTATCAGTGTTTTGGTATAACATACATTTGCTAGCTCATTCATGTAGTGCCCCGTCCCGCAAAGTCAATCGAAAGAATCGGAACGCCGACGGTGTTCGGCCTTAGCCCTGCAACGGCTGCTCGAAGGCTCGCTCGGTCAAGACGATCGCTCGCTCAGGTGGGGTAGTTTCGGTGAACTTGCCTCATCTTTGCCTTCACATAATAAATCGTGTTTTCAACTTGCACAAGTAGGCTTAATAATAAAAGAGACGAATCCACATAGCTAAGGGAATAATCCCGACGGGTCGAAATGAGTTAGAACATGGAAAACGTCCCACGGTCAGCCTAGAGTTGGTGCACGACGTGCTTTGAAAATGACACTCGGTCCTTTGTCCCGTGGCTTGGGAGAAGAAAAGTTGGTCTTCGACACAAAACTATAAACTTGCCTAAGTCATTGACGTCGCCCATGTAAATGCTCGATAAAGCATGCACGTTTCCGAAATGCAAGGCTTGGCATAGCCTTTACTCGTCCCTCGGGTTAAGTTGTAGGCTTGAGTAAGTTAGGCAAAGTTATGCCGGTCGACCTAAGTCATTCCAAGTGCTGTTCCGTCCTTTCTGCGGTTGTCAAGTTAAATAGTCCTACGATCCCAAGGCCCGTCATATGAAGTATGACTTGGGCGATATCGTTGCGTAGAATACGAGTCAATTTAAGGCATGAGCCACGGTTGGTTCAGTGGAAAGTAAGCCACGGTCTGTTGATACTTAAGGAAACACGTTATGTTCAAGTTAAGTTGGAAGGCTATGCAGTAGCCGTTCCCTGAGTTCAAAGAATTTTAAGTGTAAGCGATGGTTAGTCGCCGAGAGGAAATATGTCGGGACTGTGGTTCAGTCGCCGAGGCAACCCTGGTTTGGGCTCTGCGAAGGAAGTGTGTAAAGTGAAAAGAGTAAAGCAAAGAAACTAATTGATGATGATGAGACCATGCATTTACGTTAAGTCTAAAAGTTAGCGTAGGCGCGTGGTCATGGACAACTTGTCGACAAGGGCGATGGTTTCTTCGAGCGGCAGCCCTGGGCCATGGGCACCGACTCGGCCTAGGAAAAAATAGGTTATAGCCGAGCTGGGTAATAGGCAACCGGTAGGTCGGGGACTTGCGTCGAGGATCGCAACCGGCGGTGCAAGGGTCCCGAATGCCAGGCTATGTCCACGATGGCTAGTTAATGCCAGTGACCATTCATATAGATGTGTCGGCACGGGCGGCAATCCGCGTGTGTGCCTTTGGATTGGGTTGAGTTGAATGTATATGCAGTTAGAAAACACAATGTTTGGGCCTAAGAATTGGCTACAACGAAGGCGGCGTGCTTCGGCATGAGGTATGGCATAGAGTGTTAAGTTGTTGGCATAGAGTCGCATGAGTTAGACTTGAGATTTTGTGAGTTAGGTCAAGAAGGGCCGTAGGGCAAGTTGGTCGAAGTTACGTTGAGTTATTGGGCATGACCTCGAAATATGAGGCACGGCCGCATTGTCACAACACAAGTATAGGCGAGACTAAGCAAGGAGGCACTGCCTCGGAGATATTGAAGCACGAATCGAGTTCATGGCACGACCGAGTCGTTACGTCCCAGAGTTTGGCACAAAAGACAAGTATAAGTCGGTGCGTCGACAATGCAAGCACGAGAAAGGTCTAGAGGCAAGGAAATGGAGTCTTTCGTGCAGTTGCGTCTCTGATTATGGCCGTAAGGCAAACACGACTTGATAGGTTAACGTTATTGGCACGAGAAGGGTCTAAGGCAAAAGTATGAGTTAACGTCGTTGTGCAAGCACGGGATGGTCCTTAGACACAAGTATGCAAAGGCGTTGGTCCTAAAACTGATCCTAAGGCAAGAATAGAAAGACAATCGTAAAAGGGTTTATGTTGCACAAAGTAAATGAAACGTGTTGGTTTTGTATGGGTGGGCGAGGAGCTCACTCCACCAGTACAGTTGAGTACTGACACCCACATAGTGTTTCATGTGCAGGCACAGGTAGAAGCTCGTGGCACGGAGCTTGCTTGGATGCGTCGAGGCACGGAGTTGCTTGGCGATTCGAAGCGTGCGGCCGCGTAGATTAAAGACTTATACAAGACAAAATGTATGGACATCGCCTTCCGAAGCTTCCGCTGGCTCAAGCATTGTAATCGAGAGATGAGAGAGAGCAGAGTGACTTGAAATCGAAAGAAAAGTGAGCACAAGAGACTTATAATTTGGCCTTGCGCCCACAAATGTAATCTTGTATTCAATATCAATAAAGAGCTTCTTTTGAATGACTTGTGTTCATGTGTACTTGTTTTTAAATTCTGCTGCATGTTTCAATATTTCTGCTTGGGACTTCTGTGCGACGACCCTGTCGCCGCCGATGTAATCGGCCGTTATGAAACTACCTTGCACGAGCGCAATCTAGGCTCGTGCGGCATCACACCTTAGCGAGGACGATCGCTCCTACGGGAGTGGGGCGTGACATAATGGTATCAGAGCACGGCTTTACGTCCTTGGACTTCACATCGAATGTCTCAGTTTTGAAAGCTCATCGTTGTTAAAGAAGTGTGCGCTCTCTCTCGAATGTCCCTCGGCATGTCCATACAATAAGTCTAAATATTTTCAAAAGCTCGTACAAGCGTTCAATCGAATGCATCGATAGGCGACGGCCTTTGTGCCGAACGGTGTCAACTTGTCTTGAATGAAAACACATGCTAATGTTAGCAAAGTTGCGTGCGTGCCTAACTAGTCCCGCGTTGACCCTAGCAATTGTGCAAACTCGAATATAGTCCTCACGGGATAGCCATGCACATGGCCTTTTGGCTAAGTTGCGTCGTGTGTCGCGCACCTCGACCTTTTGGTGCAAACGAATTACGAGCGATATCAAGTACCGCTCGGTCGAGAACGAGCTACACTTAGAGTGTCTATCGATAGAAACACTATCGAGTTAACGCTTAGGCATACACGGAGGATTGACTTGGATTTTGAGGAAATAGTACGAATAACTTAGTACGTCGATACGACGTAAGCGATTACGCTAGAGATTCGTCGAACGAATCCGAAGGATGTTTTAGCGAATGGCACGAACGTGATTGAGGACTAGATCGTATGGCTTGAATCCGAGTGGTGTATGTGATAGGTTCGGAGAAGAATAAGAATGAGTGTCGACGACTAGTCGAGTGGCTCGAACCCAGAGTGGTGTATAGACGTTATAGAAATTGTTCGAGCGAGACTGAAGGATTTACGGATAGAACGAGTATGTCGGCGAGGCGATACGATCGCGCAGAGCCTTAGGACGCGTCACGCTTAGTTGATCTTGACTTCGTATGTCCCGAACGAGATGTCGTTCGGACAACTTATTAATGGGCAACACGAGTTAGAAAATGGTTCGGAACGATGAATGAAAATGAATGGTCTTGATCGAGGAAACTTAGAGGATCGCGCGTACGATTTCGGATTGATTCAAATGAAATGTAACTTGAGTTTCAAACAACGATCTTGAAACGAGCTTGAGAAATAGCGATCAAACTTGATCTTGAATATCGAAAAAATTGTGGAATATCTAACTCGGATAACAGCATCAACGTACGATTCGAAATCGGTTGCAAAGGAAGATCGTCAGGTTACGCATATCGTCAATGGTATTAAGGCGTATCAAAGATCGATATGCGATAACTCGGGGGTACTCTGACTCGGCAAATGACGATCGTGCAAATGTCATTGTTCCGATGGATGCTATACTCGGGATATTGAAACGTGTCGAGGAAAAGAGAAACTTGGCTCGAGGATTTTCTGGTTGAACGAATGACAAACGGACTATCAAAATTGAAATCTTGACTTGGATGGAAATGAAATGGTTGGATTTGCTTCGTCGATAACCACAACTTCGACATTCTTGTCTTATGCGAGCGCAACCCCAGCCTCGCACATGCGTCGTACCGATTTGGGCGATCACTCCGCGTGAGCGCTGGTAAGGTGATTCATACCGCGGGAGTGATTGAACTAGCATGGCGTGGCAAATTGTGTGCTTCGACTTATGGTTTGACGCGAAGGTGACTCGAGGATGAATATTGTGTGCTTGAAGAATCGAACTTGAGGATTGAGTAGGTCCAATCCGCGTATCGAGAATAAGTTAGTCTAAACTCAAACAAGAGTTACGCCCCGATGAGAATAATTATTCCGCGGGAGCGTTGCATGGTGATTCATGAACCGCCAGGGATAATCGGACTCGCGTGAGATTAGGGCGCAACATATTGTCGAGCTAGACGACCTCGTGATCGAATACATAAATTAGTTAGAATTAGTGATTGAACGAATTCGAATATGCAAAACGAATGCGTCGATACGAATAGGTGATTGTGCTCGATGTTTAGAAATCTGAGTGATACAAGCTTGGGTAGAAAATCCCGTACTACCAACTTTGGTTTGACCCTAGGATTAGGGTCAGTGTTGGCATTATTGTTAGGGAACTATGATTCCAATCCTGACATTGACTTAGCCTCGAAAAGAAATGGCCTAGCGGTTAGGCGAGACGCCCTGTTTTATGAGTTATCAATCGAAGGATTGATCTTGAGGATTGGTTTGAATGGATATAGTGAATCACGAATATAGGAATACCCCTCACGAGATTCGGCTGACATGCATATATTTCAGGGACGCTTGAGTATGTGCACGATGCGACTAGAGTGAGAAAGACGAATTCTCTATCATGTAGCTTGGTGAATGCATGTATTCTGGGGACGCCTGGAATGCGTGCACGATCCAGCCAAGTGATACATTGAATGGAAATAAGACTTGGAGAATGGAAGAGTGTCGTGAATTCAAAATCGTGTTGAAGGGAAGAATGATAATAGTGCGAGCGTGCCTCGGACTCAAGGAAACGTGTAGGCGTATCTCGCTCGACTGTTATAGTCCCGTGTCTAGGCTCGATTAAGTCTTGGCCATAGAAATGGTAGGATGGCTTGCCTTCAGGAAAGTCTCGAGGACGAGACTTGTTCTGAGTGGTGTATGTTGTAGTGCCCCGTCCCGCAAAGTCAATCGGAGGAATCGAAACGCCGACGGTGTTCGGCCTTAGCCCTGCAACGGCTGCTCGAAGGCTCGCTCGGTCAAGACGACCGCTCGCTCAGGTGGGGTAGTTTCGGTGAACTTGCCTCATCATTGCCTTCACATAATAAATCGTGTTTTCAACTTGCACAAGTAGGCTTAATAATAAAAGAGACGAATCCACATAGCTAAGGGAATAATCCCGACGGGTCGAAATGAGTTAGAACATGGAAAACGTCCCACGGTCGGCCTAGAGTTGGTGCACGGCGTGCTTTGAAAATGACACTCGGTCCTTTGTTCCGTGGCTTGGGAGAAAGAAAGTTGGTCTTCGACACAAAACTATAAACTTGCCTAAGTCATAGGTGTCGCCCGTGTAAATGCTCAATAAAGCATGCACGTTTTCAAAATGCAAGGCTTGGCATATCCTTTGCTCGTCCCTCGGGTTAAGTTGTAGGCTTGAGTAAGTTAGACAAAGTTATGCCGGTCGACCTAAGTTATTCCAAGTGCTGTCCCGTCATTTCTGCGGTTGTCAAGTTAAATAGTCCCACGATCCTAAGGCCCGTCATATGAAGTATGACTTGGGCGATAACGTTACGTAGAACACGAGTCGGTTTAAGGCACGAGCCACGGTTGGTTCAGTGGAAAGTAAGCCACGGTCTGTTGATACTTAAGGAAACATGTTATGTTCAAGTTAAGTTGGAAGGCTATGCAGTAGTCGTTCCCTGAGTTCAAAGAATGTTAAGTCTAAGCGATGGTTAGTCGCCGAGAGGAAATATGTCGGGACTGTGTTTCAGTCGCCGAGGCAACCCTGGTTTGGGCTCTGCGAAGGAAGTGTGTAAAGTGAAAAGAGTAAAGCAAAGAAACTAATTGATGATGATGAGACTATGCATTTACGTTAAGTCTAGAAGTTAGCGTAGGTGCGTGGTCATGGACAACTTGTCGACAAGGGCGATGGTTTCTTCGAGCGGCAGCCCTGGGCCATGGGCACCGACTCGGCCTAGGAAGAAACAGGTTATACCCGAGCTGGGTAATAGGCAACCGGTAGGTCGGGAACTTGCATCGAGGATCGCAATCGGCGGTACAAGGGTCCCGAATACCAGGCTATGTCCACGATGGCTAGTTAATGCCAGTGACCATTCATATAGATGTGTCAGCACGGGCGGCAATCTGCGTGTGTGCCTTTGGATTGGGTTGAGTTGAATGTATATGTAGTTAGAGAACACAATGTTTGGGCCTAAGAATTGGCTACAACGAAGGCGGCGTGCTTCGGCACGAGGTATGGCGTAGAGTGTTAAGTTGTTAGCATAGAGTCGCATGAGTTAGACTTGAGATGTTGCGAGTTAGGTCAAGAAGGGCCGTAGGGCAAGTTGGTCGAAGTTACGTTGAGTTGTTGGGCACGACCTCGAAATATGAGGCACGGCCGCGTTGTCACAACACAAGTGTAGGCGAGACTAAGCAAGGAGGCACTGCCTCGGAGATATTGAAGCACGGATCGAGTTTATGGCACGACCGAGTCGTTACGTCCCAGAGTTTGGCACAAAAGACAAGTATAAGTCGGTGCGTCGACAATGCAAGCACGAAAAAGGTCTAGAGGCAAGGAAATGGAGTCTTTCGTGCAGTTGCGTCTCTGATTATGGCCGTAAGGCAAACAAGACTTGATAGGTTAACGTTATTGGCACGAGAAGGGTCTAAGGCAAAAGTATGAGTTAACGTCGTTGTGCAAGCACGGGATGGTCCTTAGACACAAGTATGCAAAGGCGTTGGTCCTAAAACTGATCCTAAGGTTTATGTTGCACAAAGTAAATAAAACGTGTTAGTTTTGTATGGGTGGGCGAGGAGCTTACTCCACCAGTACAGTTGAGTACTGACACCCACACAGTGTTTCATGTGCAGGCACAGGTAGAAGCTCGTGGCACGGAGCTCGCTTGGATGCGTCGAGGCACGGAGTTCCTTGGCGATTCGAAGCGTGCGGCCGCGTGGATTGAAGACTTATACAAGACATAATGTATGGACATCGCCTTCCGAAGCTTCCGCTGGCTCAAGCATTGTAATCGAGAGATGAGAGAGAGCAGAGTGACTTGAAATCGAGAGAAAAGTGAGCACAAGAGACTTGTAATTTGGCCTTGCGCCCACAAATGTAATCTTATATTCAATATAAATAAAGAGCTTCTTTTGAATGACTTGTGTTTATGTGTACTTGTTTTTAAATTCCGCTGCATGTTTCAATATTTCTGCTTGGGACTTCTGTGCGACGACCCTGTCACCACCGATGTAATCGGCCGTTATGAAACTGCCTTGCACGAGCGCAATCTAGGCTCGTGTGGCATCACGCCTTAGCGAGGACGATCGCTCCTACGGGAGCGAGGCGTGACAATCCAGAGACAAATTCGGTAACCATATCCTCAAAGCAATAATAATACAACTGGTACATTTGTTTCATCCAAATCATCTAATACATCAAAAGCATCGGTATCTGATCTTCTAGAATCTTTCAGCAGTCGTCATCCAAATCCAACACGATCTACATGCCCTAGTCTAATATATCGACGATCCATTCAAGAAAGTAGTAAAATACAATATAACTCAATAGTACTCAACAACATGATGTAATAGTATATAAAATAGTAAAGGCAAATAAATAGCAAATAAATCGAAAAGTACCTGAAATCATGCATTAGCGACGTAAAACATGTGCAATAGAACACCAATAAGCTTGTAGAGGCTAAACATGTATCAGGCTTATCAAGATATTCTATTAGTCATGAATATCACGCAAGCAACCAATATCAGGCATGTCTGTCGATAATACTATTAGTCACGCCCGCAACAAATGTCAAGTATATCAGGATATACTACCAGTCACGCATGAAATGGACATCAGGCACATCAAGAAATGATATGCTATCAGGCACAAAAATTGTCTAAGGCTAGGTGTACTACAAGCCACATGAGTATTCTCCTTTCCAACATAAAATATGAGAAACATTCAATCAAGTAAGAAATACAAAAATACGTCAAACAAGTGAGTGTAAGCATGCATATAAAGTTGCTAAGTAAAGTTAAGATTACAAGTACTTGCATTGTCCTTTAAAATCAAATAAGTCTCAATGTCTCCACCTAGAATAGGGCAAGAATAGATTAGACTCTAAATAATTACAACTGGCTAATGTCACTAAGTATCTATAGAGAGTAGCAATATAATATTACTAACCAAATATATATATTAACTAGTAAAAAAATAATTTAGTAAAATAATATTGTTTAGATAAGTAATTATATAGAAATATTTCTACTAGCGAAATAGTTTTAATCAAGATAACGTTCATAGCAAATTAGTTTTCAAAACATTAGTGACATATTTTTAATATAGGAAAATAATATTTAGTAAACTATTTTAGCAAAATATTATATAGATACTAGCAAATAATTCTCAACAAAATACTTTAGATAATAACTTTAGCAACTATATTTAACAAGAAAATAGATTAATAACAATAAGGATAATAATATTAATAATAATAAAGACGATAATAATAATGATAGTAATAGTAACAATAATAATATACTACTATAGGAAATCCTGGCCCATTTATCCAGCCCAAAAACAAAGCCCACAACATAAACCCTAATTTCCTTTTCTATTCTCTCTCTGTTGGTCTCGTTGGCCCAGCCCACTGCTCAGCTACTCCTTCTTTGTTTCATCTTTTCTTTTCTTTTTCTTTTTTATTTTGCAAAGCCCCAACGGCCTAGCCCATCAACCCGTCCCAAGTCCATCCTTGAAACCCTAATTTTCTAACATCTCTCTCTTTCTCTCACTCTTACATAGCAACAACAAAAAATAGCTAATCAAAAAGAAGAATTGGAAGTGGAAGAAGAAGAAGAATGAAGAAGAGGGTGATCGAGAGGAAGGAGAGGCAGCGCTCACCTCGGCAGGGATCTAGTGGCGAGATCAGGGTACAGCTCTGGTGGTGGTGAGATCTTGCTGGCACAGATCTTGAGACAGTCATGACGGAGCTTTTCGATAAAGGAGGCGGTGGCTGGGTTCGAGGTCAGGGAAAACACTAAGGTGGTGGCGACAAGTTCCAGAGTGGCGAGGACTTGAAACGGCGGCGAGGTCAGCGAGTTCCAAGCTCGATACGGGAACAATGAAGTCGAGCGATGGCGTCACGGGGGAGGAGAGGTACAGATTGGGTCGATATGATGGTGAAGCTGCTTCAAAGTGGTATCGACGATTCCAGATCTGGACACTGCAGTCCATATCCAGCCATGGTAGACGTTGGGGTCGATCTAGGACTTCGACGGATAAAATATCTCGATGATGTGGCTCCAGGTAGCGGCTAGGGTTATGGCAAGAAGAGGTGGTTAGAATACGGTGGGCTTCGGGTAACTCTGACGAGATAACGACCGGACACAGCAGCAGCGAGGCGGCAACTCCAAAAATAATAGTTTGGGATCGGATGTCGTGTCCGTGTCGGGAAACAGGACACAGAAAGGATATCAGTCTGATGTAAGTCCTGTGTTGGGGGACACAAGACACGGGGATGGTCTTGGTGACACGGATGTGTCCATGTCGGGATAGACACAGGAAATGTTTGTGTCATCACTCAGGAATTATAATTATAGAAAGATGGATTTAGAGGAATGGACACATCCACATGGACACATTTATTAGGCTACTTGATTAGGAATAATAAATCAACAATTAATGACCCTATCTATAGGGTGATTAGGAAAAACCTATAATCTCTAGGCACATAGGTTGAGGGAATATTCGAAATTAATATCGATTAAGTATGATTAATACTGATTAGTTTAATGGTTCCAGAATGTTCCCACTAAGTCACGTGACTAGTCATTCCACAACAGATTTCCTAAAATAGCCAACTCACTTAGGAGTAGTTACAAAATTTCCATTCCCAAAGTAGCAAATCACAAATAGTTAATTAATAATTTTTTTAAATACAATCATAATTAACAACCAAAATAGATTCCTCAAATTACATGAAAATCATAGCTAATTAATGGAAAATCATATTCCAATAAATAATAAAATATAATTAGCTATCAAATAAATTCCATTAAGATAAACTCAATTAGAATAAATAACTAAAGTTAATTAAAATCATTTAATAAATTGGAATAAAATATTCCAAAACTAAATAAAAAATAATAAAATATTGGGAAAAATTTAGATCAACTTTTATTTAGGAACAATGGAGTTACAATAATTCCTGAGTTGGTATGGAATATTGTTTCTGTTTCTTCCTTTGTAGTACACTCTTAACATGTGATAATTTAGACACAAACCAGAGCTACTACTACAAACTTGAACGATTGTACCTGGTGGGGCAGATACAACTCATTTTTCATACAAAGTAATTAAAGAATCTAAAACATTTCTAACCTCTACTTTTATGTTACTTACATCAACATTTATATTTTCATGATAATCATCTAATAATATGAATACACCATCAAATTTAAACTTTGGATCGAAAAACGAAGCCAAACAATATAGAAAAGGTATTTCACCCAAATATTTTTGAAATTTTGTTTCCATATATATGGTGCATCGTTAACAAATCTCCTAAAAGTTATACCATATTGTGCACATAAAATTTTAAAATATTGTTGTCTACTTGCAGAAGTGTTCAAACTTTGTTGACATAGTCTATGATTTTCTAAATTTACTTGAAAAAATTGAAGACATTCTTTTATAACTAAATTAATAATATGACAAGCACATATAACATGAAAAAGTCGTCCTTCTACTATAAGCAAAAATTGTGTACTTAAATTATTAATACAAGAAGTGTTATTACTAGCATTATCAAAAGAAATTGAAAAAATTTATTGTGAATATCATATTCACGTAAAATTGCATGATAGCGCCACCGATTACAGAATCTGTATGTGAAAATTCTAAAGTACGTAGACAAATGATACGCATTTGCAAGATCCACTTTGGATCTATATAATGTGTCATGATACAAATATAAGCATATTGTTTAGTAGTTCATATATCAAAAGTTAGAGCAAACTTATTAGCATTTACGAAGCATTGTTTTAAAGTTGTTCTTTCTTTTTGAAATATTTTTGTAGCCTCTACTCTAGTAGTAGATCTAGGAACTTTAATGAAACAAGGATTAAGAGAAGTACATGGATAATCACAATACCAATCACTCTCACCAAATGTGAAAGGTTGTTCATCATAAATAATAAATTTATTTAACTCAGTTTTGTTACGAGCATCAAAATAAGTAATGTTACATATAAAAGATTGTTGAGGACCGATGCTTAGCTGTGCCTGTCTAGCTTGTAGTGTCCTTACCATAATAAATATCATAGTGTTTTCTCAAAGTGATTGTGCCATCATTTTTTTTAATTTAATTTGTTTTCTATATTTCTTATATTGTGCACCTTTAGCTATTAGTTTTTGATTTTTTTGGATATAAAATTGGTACACCCTCATTATCAATAACATATATTTTTTTAAAATATTGCCAATATACTGATTTCTTCATATTTACAGCATTAGTAGTCGTACTCCTAACTTCTGGAGGTGATATTTGTATCGGTGACACAAAATCAGGAATATGATTATTTTCAAATAAATTAGCATAGTAAGAATAATTTTGTTCTGAATCACCTCCATAAGGGCATTTAGAACCAGAAGTATCCATATTTTAAGAAACCTCAAGAATATTGTAGTTTGACCTCCAGAAAGTTGTACTTCAAAACCCAGAAACTTGTTGTTTCAATCTTCAGAAAAATGCTTCGCTTGCATATTTTATAAGTGGAAGGAAATGGTAGTGCATAATTTTCATAAATTTTGTTCTTTTTCGGACCCAACGGTCAAATTAAAAAAAATTGGTCCAATTGGGCCGGCCCAACCCGTCCGGGTTAAGCGGGTTTGTCCGTCTCGGTCCCGCGGTCAAACCGAGCTGTGCCGATCCGGGCTGGCGGATTTCAAAGTAGAACTCAACAAAGACCCGCGGGGAAGGGGACAGGGCCAGTTCGGATCGTTGATAGGGCTTGGGCCAGTCCGGGTCGTTGATAGGGCTCGGGCCGGCCAGATCGGATTTGACCTAGCA
This sequence comes from Iris pallida, assembly GCA_029216955.1. NCBI lineage: Eukaryota > Viridiplantae > Streptophyta > Magnoliopsida > Asparagales > Iridaceae > Iris > Iris pallida. Next base: position 10,355,481 of record JANAVB010037418.1, on the reverse strand, counting down.
AAGAACTGGGTCGTCCGACCCAGTTAACACCTTAAAGTTAGGCCAACTTTTGAGTGTAGACTCTCTTCATAGATCAATAGATGTTGTTATTTTGAAAAATATTAGAAAATATTTAAGAACGAGGATTCCAATGCACACAATTAATATGCGATTAAAATATATATGTTAATGTTCTACAAGACTGTTTAAACAAGAAACTAAAAGGAACAAACACCCTTTCTTTACTAAGTAATGAACTAGAAACCCTCTGAAGACTCCGTAGGATGGATCATTAAAAACGTCATGATTACAGGTAATTCAAACAGTAAATATGAAGGAAAGCGATCATAACAACTATTGTCGGCTGAGTCTCAATCTCTCCATTGAAGAATTGCAAGGAAGATTTGCGTGTACAAGAATAGCTCGATTCAAACCGTGATCTGCAATATTCTGCCTATATTCTAGGCTTAGTAGCTCAAACAGGGGTAAGATTTCATGCTCCTCATAAGCAAGCAGTAGACACATAAAATCTTCCAACTTCACAACATACATACTTGTGCGTCTTTCCAAATGGTGTTAGCTTAGCTTTATCAGACTCCAAAGCTTCTGTACATTTTGAAGGAAAGTATCCAAAAATTGGCCCATGACCTTTTTTAACCATATATATGGTAATCCTATATAAGATTGGATTTGACCATATATATGGTAATCCTACAAGGATTGGATTTCTAATATATGTAACTCTACATAGGATTGGATTTCCAATATATAATCCTACATAAGATTGGATTTTAAGCCTACAGAGGATGGGATTTCTATGGTATATAAAGGGGTCTAAAGGTTCTCCACAATTGACACCCTCCAAGAGTACCCAATATAAGTTGTTGAATAAGTTCAACATAAGACATCTCATTGTGCTCAAGTTGTTTAATAAGTTCAACACAAGAGAGCTAAAGTTGTTGAATAAGTTCAACACAAAAATTTGAGAGAGTTTTTTTTCTATCTTTGTCATAGAGATCGAGTTCTTGAGTGTAAGAAGTGAAGTGTTGAGAGCTATTGTAATTCCTTTTCTTCTTCATAGTGGAACTAAATCACCCTCATTTATAGAAGTAGGCATCTTGGCCGAACCATGTAAATTATTGTCTTTTTAATTGTGAATTTTTCTGAGTTTTTTGGGTTTATTTTCGCTATGCCACAACAAATTGGTATAAGAGCTTTGGGAGTCTAGCAAAGTTTTCGACAAAGTTCTCAGAGAATGTTAGTTGGGTGGATTCTTGATATGGCTCTGTCAAGCAGGATCGGGAAGTATAAAATTGAGAAGTTCAATGGGAAGAACGATTTTGGCTTTTGATAAAGCCAGATGAATGGCGTTCTCATATCTCAAAAGCTTCACAAGGCTTTACGGGAAAAATCCAAGAAACCCGCTGACATGACCGATGATGATTCGGATAACATGGATCTTGAAGCATGTGCCGCTATTCACCTGTGTTTGGAAAGGGATGTTGTGTACTCTGTGAAGGACGAAACCATCGCCGTTGGGCTCTGGTTGAAGTTGGAATCACTCTACATGACGAAGAATCTCACCAACCGACTTTATAGGTTAAAGTTGCTCTACAGACTAGTGATGGAGGATGGTACGTCAATTCTGGATCATATTTCAAAATTCAATCGTATTATCTCTGACTTGAAGGATGTTGACATACATGTAGAAGATGATTGTTTGGCGCTAATCCTATTATTTTCTTTGCTCGATTCTACTGAGAATCTTATGCAAACGTTATTATACGAAAAGGAGTCAATTTCTGTAGAAGAAGCTACAACTGCCTTATTGTCTAATGAGGTGCGAAGGTTGGCATCTAATGGCAAAAACGATAGAGGCCAAGCCCAAGGTTTAACGGTAAGAGGTAGGACAAACGATAAAACATCTTTTAGCAGAAGGTCAAGATCCATGTCCGACACACCTATTGAGAAGGTGAAGTGCTTCAACTGCAATAAGAAAGCACACTATGCAAATAAGTGTACTCATCCAAAGAATAAGAACAAGAAAAAGGAGAATAAGACAAAGAGAGAAGGTGATGACGCAAACTGTGCTTCAGAAGCTGATAGTGACGGAGTCTGTTTTTCGGTGGCACATGACAACATGAGTGACCGTTGGATTCTCGATTTCGGATGCTCATACCATATGTGTCCAAAGAGTGAGTGGTTTTCTTCCTACAAGGCGACAAATGGTGGTTCTGTGTTGATGGGCAACAATAATACATGTCGAGCTGTTGGAATTGGATCTATCAAGGTAAAAATGTATTATAAAATTGTGCGAACTTTGACCGATGTCAGACATGTTCCCGACCTCAAGAAAAATCTTATTTCTTTTGGTACGCTTGACTCGAATGGTAACAAGTTCATTGCCGAGGGTGGAGTCTTGCGGGTCGTTCATCGTTCTTTGGTGGTGATGAAAGGTCACCGACAGGATAACCTTTATATCTTATTGGGAAGCACTGTGACTGGGACTTTAGTAGTCAGTACATCTGATTTGTCTGAAAGCACGCGTCTTTGGCATATGCGGCTTGGACATATGAGCGAGCAAGGCCTGTCCTTACTGAGCAAGCAAGGGTTACTGAAGAACTTGAAGAAGCCAAGTATGGATTTCTATTTGTATGGCATTTATGGCAAGCAGCACAGGGTGACCTTCAGTACAAGCAAGCAGAAGATAAGAGGTATTCTCGACTATGTGCATACAGATGTATGGGGACCTAGCAGGATTCCTTCCAAGAATAGAGCAAGGTACTATGTCACATTTATTGATGATTATACATGTTATGTTTGGTTGTATTTCATTAAAACCAACGATAAAGTGTTCAAAAAGTTCAAGCAGTGGAAAGCGACAATGGAGAACAGAACGGACAGAAGGGTAAAGACGATGAGGTCTGCTAATGGTATTGAATATTCCTCTGGACCATTCAAAGATTTATGAGCTCTAGAAGGTATCGTTCGATATTGGACTGTTAGGAACACACCGTAGCAGAATGGGTTAGCAGAGAGGATGAACTGAACCTTACTTGAAAAAGCAAGATGTATGCTCTCCAATGCCGGTTTAGGCACGGAATGGTGGGCGGATGCTATACACATGAAGCGATACTTGGTTAATAGATCACCAACTCCGGCTATAGATTGTAAGACTCCATATGAGGTGATGATCGGCAAACCAGCAGATTACAGCACTTTGAGCGTGTTTGGATACAAAGCTTACTATCATGTCAATGAGGGTAAGTTGGACCCGAGAGCCAAGAAAGCAAAATTCTTGGGATATGCACAAGGAGTGAAGGGCTACCATCTGTATTGCTTGGAGGATAAGAAGTTCTTAATCAGCAGGGATGTCACAATCGACGAGTCTTCATTGTTGGCTTCGAGCAAGAAGAGTGAATACGATCATGATGGTGGTGTATCTAGCAAATCTCAAATAATTGAGATTGTGTCGTCTGAGGATGCATCAGATAAGGTGGAAGTTTCTGAAGATGTTCATCAAGCCCCACAAGAGCAACAACTGAAGGATGAGCACAGCACCAGCAGAAGAATTCCTTGGCCACTACTAGGCCAAGGAGATCGGTCAAGCCAGTACACATGTATAAATTTGAGGAACCGGTAAAGTACTATGGACAGTTAAATGTGGTGGCATATGCACTATCAGTGGAGTATGAAGAGCCTATCACATTCAGACATGCTGTCAAAGATACTAGCAGCGAGAACTGGATGATGGCTACGCATGAAGAGATTGAGTCTTTTCATAAGAACTGTACATGGGATTTGGTTCCATTGTCCAAAGGCAAGCGAGTTATAGGATGCAAGAGAGTGTACAAGAAGAAGGAAGCTTCTCCAGAGCTAGGTGGAGAAGTTTTCTTGAGAGCCTTTAGAGACGGGATTGACAAGTGGTTGATTTGGTGAAGCTATGCGGTGGAGAAGTGTGTCGGCTCGATTTTGTGGTAAAACCTTGCCGAGGTGGAGATATGAAGAAAAGTGTCCAAAAATAAGCCCATGACCTTTTTTGACCATATATATGATAATCCTATATAGGATTGGATTTGACCATATATATGGTAATCCTACAAGGATTGGATTTCTAATATATGTAAGTCTACATAGGATTGGATTTCCAATATTTAATCCTACATAAGATTGGATTTTAAGCCTAAAGAGGATAGGATTTCTATGGTATATAAAGGGGTCTAAAGGTTCTCCACAATTGACACCCTCCAAGAGTACTCAATGTAAGCTGTTGAATAAGTTCAACATAAGACATCTCATTGTGCTCAAGTTGTTGAATAAGTTCAACACAAGAGAGCTACACAAAACTTTGAGAGTTTTTTTTTTCTATCTTTGTGATAGAGATCGAGTTCTTGAGTGTAAGGAGAGAAGTGTTGAGAGCTATTGTAATTCATTTTCTTCTTGATAGTGGAACTAAATTACCCTCATTTGTGGAAGTAGGCATCTTGGCCGAACCACGTAAATCATTGTCTTTGTAGTTGTAAATTTTTTTGAGTTTCTTGGGTTTACTTTCGTTGTGCTACAACACATTTCCTGGAGCGGATGAGTTCAATATAGTGCATGAATGCTCAATAGATCAAAATGCAAGTCCCTGTTTTCTTCGATTAAGTTCTTATGGTCTTGAGAGCATTCTCCTCCAATGCAAATCGGAAAATAGATTTTCGTTTGTGTATGCCCACAAAATCTGCAGACTAGTTCATCCCAATACTAGCAAGACCTGAGTTATTAATTGATGTGTGCTAATAATGGTGAGAGAGGATCCAAATCCATGTGGGCTGCTGTCGAATGAATCCGAAACAAAAGTGGACAACACGTTTTTCTTACTGGAGATTGATTGATTGATTGGTTTTTCTCCACCTTTCATTCAGCCCATTTTTTTCTTGGAAAAGTTAATTGTATAACTATTAAAGAACCTGTTACATCATCAACAACTGTAGTGGTTGCCTCGGCAATCGATCCCTATTACATCACTTTCACTATACCAATGTCTACGGGGCTTACTCCCTTAAATACTCGGTTGTTCCGTTCCCTCCATATATGTCAACACAGGAGACGCCAATATAATACACGCCCCTCGGAACCGTAGCCCTCCTCTATTGCTTGCATTCCTAACCATGCTAACCACCGTGTCGATATCACGATCATCATGCACTCGCAGGTGTAGTATGTCCATCTGTCATCGTCAAATGTTCGATAAAAAATTGGCACTTAAAAAATAAATGTCGACTTTCCTCAACAACTTTTCCACAAAAAGAACATGCCAGATCCCCCGATAGCATCCCAAACCTAGAGCCTATCCTTCGTAAGTAGACTCCTCGTCATCACTTTGTGTAGGCAAAACTGCATTTTTCTGACAATAACCTTCATCCATATAATGATGTCAGCATTAGCCATTTTATCGTGCACCACCCTTACTTGGTAATATGCCACCTTGAAGTTGAAGATGCCATCCGCTACCCCGTCCTATATCCACGTATCCTCGTACAACTTGGGATCAATCTGGACCGCCGCTATCTCCGCAACGAGTCTGTGTGCATGTTGGTATTTGTCTATATATTGTTTGCCATTAAAACGAGAACAATAGGCTTGTATTGAACTTTGTGTTTAATTACAAACAGAACATAATACAATGTAGGACTTTGACGTAGTCCTAGGAGTAAATTTTTATTTTTGTCTGGAAACTGTGTCGATGGAGGGAGTGGTAATACGTTGACTCCGGTGACGATCTGATGACGATCTCGAACTCTCTGAAGGTCTGGGTTGCTCTGTATGTAGGAACGTTTGACGAATGCTCGACAAGTAGAAGCTTTGGGCCTTTTTACTTATAGGATTGGACCTTTTCGTCTTCGTCTTGGATGAAGGAATGATCCTTCTATTTATAGGCAGCAGAATGATCTGCTTATTCGCGCATATGCGATATGCGCCTAGAGAGCTTGTAAGTAGGGATGCCACATGGCTGATGCTGTTGGCCTGTGGTGGAGCTGATACATGGTAGTTGGAGATTCGGCTGTTGTTGAGATCTTGGGTAGTTAGCACCCATTCGTAGGCAAAACTGAGTCAAAATGACACGTGGTATGTGTCTATGGCTCAAAGATCTCGTATTTGGTGGAGAGTGATCTGTCAGTATGCGCCTAGGATCTAGCACATGGGAAGACTTGGTCTATGACTTTTAGGAGCCACAAGCAAGTATGGGTGCATGGATTTTGAGGTGCATGCAGAACTTTGGGCGCATGGCTATGGAGGCGCATGTAGGTACGTGACTTCTATCTTTTGGGATCAGGAGTAAGTCGGGGGCATGTGTTTTAAGGCGCATGCAGAACTTTGGGTGCATGGCTGTGGAGGCACATGCAGGGACTTAACTTATGTCTTTTGGGATCAGGAGTAAGTCGGGGCACATAGTTTTTGAGACAAATGTAGAACTTTAGGCATATGGGTTTGGAGGCACATGTGAATGATCAGTCGGCCATGTGGTGGGGCACAGCTGTAACTGACAGAAGGAATGATGATTACGTCCCTTCGTCTTCTACAAAAGCTGACTTTTCTGATATTGAGGCGTGGACTGCCGTCATTTCAGTCACTATAGCATTAAATGCTTCGACGGGTGGCAAGCTTTATGTGGGCGCATCGATCTGTGCTCCACTAGGCGTACGGGTCTGTGCTCTATTAGGCGCATGGGTCTGTCCTCCATTGGGCACATCAGTACGGAGCGCATGGTGCTGATGGGCGCATTTGCTACCTGACGCATCTTCATTGGTCTGTCTGTTGAGTTCTTCGAGGCATTTATGGCTCTCTGACTTGGTTGAATTTGAAGTGGCAGATTCATTAGCATTAATATAAATTCATCGTACTAAATTCAGAGAGACTGCCACTTGGCGCATGGGTACGAGTTGCATCGACCTATAAATAGCTTTGTGAGGAGTTTGTTTCTCTTTAAACTTAGCTTTCCACATGGAGACGAATTCGATCGGTCCCTCTGCTTGGCGAGATGTCGCACTGTGGGTTGGTGATCTCCTTGTTTGAAGAAGCTTTGACGAAAAGGTAACACCCAGTTTTCTAAATGAGAATAATTTTGAAATTTTGTGTTCTAATTTATTTAATTATGATATTTAAATAATAATATGATTTTTGGTGATTTTTAATCATTTTAAAACTATTTAAATATCATGACTTGTGATTGATGTCCAGCTAGTGGAACCGTAGAGACTGTCTGCCCTGGCGCCTAACCATGTGATTTTGAATATCTAATTATTATTTTTAGTCTAGGGGTAATTTGGTCATTTTGACTTTTTAGAATTTTTGATTTATTTATTGGATTGACGGTTGTTGATCTTGACTTTTGCTAGTTGTGACTTAAGAGACTAACCTAGATGCTGACTCTAGTTTAGGTGACTTGAATAGCATGGTGAGACCCTAATCTAACTTAAGTCGACTTGGTTTTGACTTAAGTGATATAGCTCTTGAGAAAATTAGGAAAGATTTTAATGTTGGACTTAAGGCTAAGGTAGAGAGCCCATTGCTCATGTGACTTGGCCCATGGCCCATGACTAGTAACCCTAACCCTAATTTTCATTTAATATGACCAGCCACTTAGGGCTCCCATCCCTATAAATAATCTCCTCATTGTTGTTCTTGCCTCTTTATTGAGATTTCAACAAATTGAAGAAAGAGGTAATGACATTCTTCTCCAATTCCTAGATTCTTCCTTTTTAATCCTTTTTCACTCTAGTCTTTTGCATTTGATCCTAACCTAGCCCTATTTTGTGTTTATGGAGAGAAATCTCAGGTTTGAACCAAATTGGAGCATTTGGCCACTGAGGAGAACACCCCCCCCCCATTTGAGGCATTTTCTTGCAAATTGCACATATAGGTAAAACCCTTAAAATTATATTTTAATTTCGATTTCTTTGCATATAGGCTAGCCCTAAGTGTCCCCTAGCTGTCCCTAAGAGTTGGGTAAATTTCGTGTCCATTTGGTGTCCGTATCGGACACGTATCATGATGTGTGTGTAGGTGTTTGTTAAAATGTCACAAAGGATTTTATTTTCGATTTTTGAAAAACTAATTACATAGATACCTAGGCCTATATGTGTATGATAAATTTTGTGAAGACTGATATGGATTTTGTGTCATATTCGTGTCGGAATTGGACACGCACACACGCGCACAGCCCCGTGCCCATGCCCTGCTGCCCGTGTCCCAGTTCTCCACGGACACGACACTTCGTGACCCAAAATTTTGTGTGTATGTTCCCTAGATGACTGAAAGGAGCCCCATAAAATTTTATAGGATTTTATTGATTGGTTAGGGAGATATTCGACCCGCACCGGTTTTACACTGTTGCACCCGTGCGGGAATTCACCTTCTGACACGCACTCACACATGCGACACGACACAGGTTCGACCCAGGTCAGGGTATGGGAATCCTAGCCCTACTATGGACGAACCTCTGTGCACAAGCACGTGTCCTAATTCGTGTCGTGTCGTGTCCACGAACGATGTGCACGCGTGCACGACACTGTTTGTGCACAATTTAGTGTCTGTGTTTGTGTGACTGTTTGGAAACTTCGTGTCCAGTTTCCTGGACACGAATGGACCCCCATGACACGTGTACATGTGGGGAAACACGTCTAAATACCTGATTGTGGATTTCATAGGTAAATTTTGGTTTTCGAATTCAATTGTTCACGTATCAGTTCATTCCAGTTTGGGGTTTGGTAATGGGTTTGATTTTTTGAAAGGATAACTGAATTATTGGTTTTCAATGCTTAAATATTGAATATTAATTAGATGTATGTATAGGTACACATGTATGTGTGTAGGTATACAGGACTGAGATCATTTCGAAACCCTGAGTTCCTTTAAACTGTGATAATGAACCCGAGAACCATAAGCAACCTGAGATTGAGATGCAATTTTTAGGTTTGTGCACGCATACATATCGGGGATGTATGCCTACATGACTGGTATGTATTCCTATTTGATGCAAGCTTATTTCCTTAGATTGATTTCGAAATCTACACTCTAAGTTGGTTTCGAATTTTCAGTTATTGGTTGGTGAGTTAATACCAGGAATTGGTTTACTTGGCATTCTTATGTTGAGTTGGGTTTGAAATGGTTTACAACTGTCATTTGGTTTCACTTGTTGAGTTCTACCTTACCTTGGATTTTATGATTTGAACTTTTGGATGTTGCATTAGTTGGTATATGATTTGGGTCTATTGACATATTGTTTGCTGTATAGGTTCGATCTTAAAACCTGAAAACTGAAATCTGGAACTGTCATTCACACACAAACACTTTTCCACACTCTCTCACACAATGTCATACAGATCCCCTAACCCTTGCACTGTTCTCTGAAATCTGAACACCATCACCCTCTCATCACACACACACATGTCCCTGTTAAAACTGAGAATTGATTTGGGAATTGGTTTTCAATTTACATCTAATACCAACTGGTACACTGTTGAGAGCACATGTTTACTCACAAGAGAAAAACCTGAGAATTTCCAAGCCATTTTGTTTCATTGATTGATTGGTTTTACTGCAAAGAGGTTCCTATATTTAACTGAGTTGATTTATATGAATGTAAGTGCCTAAGGGTTCCATGTTGACTAAGAGTTCAAGTAACATTGGAAGTTCATTATTTTAGTCCTATGTTTAACTGAGGTGTCACACCATTTCATTGCTGAAACCACATCACTCACCCACCTGAAAACTGAGTTCACATTGACACAACTGTTACACATTCACACATATCACATCTACACACACACAAAACTGAAAATCTGAGACATTCCACTGTTTTGACACACACACTCATACACTATGTTAAAAACTGAAATGAACCTGTGAATGAAAAGAACCTGGGATGACTTCCAATGTGCTGCCCATTTATTTCCTAATATCCTGCACACTTGAGGAGTACATATATATCATGGCATTATATATATATATATATATATATATATATATATATATATATATATATATGTGTGTTATATTTTGATTGAGACTAAATAAATTATTGGGTATATATATATATGGTAGGTTTGGTATATGTATATACTGTGCATAGGTAGGCTATGGATATTATGGATAGAGAGATAGGAGGGGCTTGACACTACTACAAGTTATGGGACAGAGAGAGGATTAGTGTATGCGTGTGTCTAGTAGAGAGGAGTAGGTAGGGAAGAAGGCAGTAGCAGAGGTAAAGGGTTAGAGGAGAGTTGGGATAGGTAGGTTGGTTTTGAGAGAGTTTATGAAGAAAGGATTAACAGGAGTAACAGTGGTTTTAGCCACTAGTTACATTGGCTTATAGGCCATGGGATGAGGGTTAGAGTTATATAGTATGCATATATGCTATGGGATAGAGTGGGGGTTAACAGTGATGTGTACTATTTGAATATGTGAGGGTTTGCCTACATATGGGTCAAGTGTATGTTATCTAATATAGGCTATTAGTTATATGTAGGAATGGCTTATATTTGTGTGATCATGAATCACCAATTATAGTGGTTGAGTTGTTGCTACATACCACGTGGGAGGGTAAGTTAGACTACATGTTAGGATATCTATATATTATGTATAAGATGATGAATGAATGAATGCATGAATATATATATATAGTTCCTATGGAGGTTGGTTGATTGTATGCTAGATTGATTATAGGCACATAGCCTATACAAGATAGCCCTATATGATTGCCTATATATATATATATATATATATATTGGTATATGAATGTAGGCTTGAGGAGGAATATAGGGTTACTTTTAAATAAGTTAAATGTATGTTATATTAGACATTGCTAATTGAATTATCTAGGCAATAGCCTATATGTGTGTACCTATCTTTATATATAATGAATGTATGCATATATCTACTTGTAAATATGATTGCCTGGTTTGGTTTAGGCTTATGTTGAGTGCTAGTTTAGCTTGGTTTGGCTTGTGCTTGTATTTGGTTTCTAGACTAGGTTGGTTAGGCCTAGTGAGACTTGTTAGACTTGTTGGGGCTAGGACTTGACCTAGTTTGACTGTATAGTTGACCAGAGTTGACCAAGAGTTGACTTTAGTCTAGTTTGACCTAGACAGCATGCAGATGTATTATAGATTACATTTATCATCCCCTGTATACATTTTGACTTGTGTTGCTCTAACTAGGAGTCAGGTACCTTATCTCGGACAATACATTTACTACAGCTATTTAGATACCAGGCGAGTACATTCGCTGATCATTTCATAACTTGCTTAGAATTATATTCCTGCTCTAGTTTACCTTATTTGATGTTGTCACGATATTATCACGGATTGGTACTATATGGATCCTTTCATGCGATGTTATCCCCCTCGGGAGCATCGGATACATCATGTCGTGTGTTTCATGTACATCATGTATTCCTCGCTCTCATGTTATTCATGTTTCTCATGTGCTTCATCCTCGTTCATGTATGCTCATGTACTCTCATGTGCTCTCATGATCGGTCATGTTTCTCATGTATCTCATGTATAACCTATACTTCATGTGCACTCATTTATGAGCCCTCATGTGAACTTCATGTGCACCCATTTATGGGCCTTTATATGAATTTCATGTGCACTCATTTATGAGCTCTCATGTATACTTTATGTGCACCCATTTATGGGCTTTCACGTGAAAATTATGTACGTAACATAACTTGTCTAGATCCTTGTGTATTGATTGGGGTATGGGGGAGTATAAATAGTCATGTGAACAATTCCAAAGTAGTATAGCCATGTACGCCTCTTTAGTATAGTCATGTGCAAATCAAGCCGTTCACATGTCGACTTTGTACTCTAAATCACTAGTTACTGGTAGCTCTCTACTTATAGTAGATATTTCTATTACAGTTCTCTCTCTGTTTACATCATGTACTTTTTTTCTGTTTCACGTTTCGTACTCTCTTGCATGTTTATATTTTCTAACCTGTTATGATCTGCGTGAGATGTATTGTGCTCGCTCCCGTCCTGACTGGACCTGTTGAAAATTTTACAGAGGATGATGAGGAATCCTGCACCCCTTACTATGGAGCTTGCCTAGTTGACACTCGCGACCTGGACCCCTGGAGAGGTTCAGACAGCTGTTGAGGACGATACCTTGTATAGTGTGGATAGCTTAGACTGTTCCTTCTTTCATGTTTAGCTGTTGTCCTTATTTTCATAGTTGTATATTTTAGAGATTTTGAGACTGGTAGTTGTTAACTTATGTTATTCCATTTTTGTTGTTCCTCAGTTAAGAATTTTTTTATCTATTTCATCGTGCCATATTCTATCTCTAGATTGTGATTGAGTTGTACCTCTGTGTTTGGCCTCCTTATGGAGAATATTTTATGTTATATTAGTTATAGTTCATGACCTAGAACAGCGTTCTACCGCCGACACTGCGGCGTAGGCTGGGCACTGTTACGTACTCGTACCCTCACGGTGGGTGCGGATCGTGACACATTTTTAGTGGTGGTCCATGCAGGTCGAGTTTGTGTAGTGGTATTCGAACTAGAGTATCACTACAGCCTGCAGTAGGATTAGGATATATTTTTGAAGGTACTCAATCACAAATAGGATTCCTTGAGAGATTCCTGGGACAACCCTTGAGAATCTTATTTGAACTTCAATTTAAAATTATTTTCCTTGTTTTGTTCGCTCTCACTCCTTGATTATTGAATTTGATTTTGATGGATCGTTGTTGATTTTGATTTTCCTATCGAGATGAATTTTATGGCCTAAGGTACGATATTTTCTGATAACATATGTTGACGGGAATACAGGGATGGTAAAACGTCTACTTGATTATGGAACCTGTAGTTTATCGCAGCCATATTAGCTGGTGTGGCAAAAACATAGAGACCTGACTTCGGATGTACGTATCTTGGTTATGAGATTTGAAATTTCTCGCAGCTATACTAGTCGGCATAGCGAGAATTCCAGACGACATGATTATAGAGGTACATGCCCCAGTTATGGAATCTATAGTTTATCGCAGCCTTGCTTACTGGCATGGCGAGGACTCTGAGTAACATAATTTTGGACAGACGCATATGATTATCAGACTGTATCTTGAGAAGGTTTTTAAACATATCATCTCTATCGTATCCTTCTGTTGTTATAGTTGTATTCCATCATCAAATAATTTAGGAGTAGGGATATTTTGGTTTTGTATAGCTTATTCATATGTAGTTCTTTCATAGTGTAATGACATGATGACTTGTAGAGTGTCTGTACCCTAAAGATGATAAGTTAGCATTGGTATTAGAATAGTAACCTATTGTAGATGATTCCCTGTTATTTATAATACCTACCAATTTTCATAGAGGATGTTAGTCTGCTCTGCAGCCTTGATGAATTATTATTATTTTCCCTTGTCCTTTCCAGTAAGGCACCTATTACCAGAGCCTGTCTTTGAGTATAGTTGTAGTTCACCTAAGGCTGAGAGGTCTATATATATAGATAGATTGCAGATGGTATTGGCATATGGGATATGGGTTGGATGGTATCTATAGGCCGTTGTTGTGTAGGATTATAGATATGTTGTTTAGCCTATATTTGGTTCAGTATTCTATTTTAGTTAACTTCTTGAGATGAGTTTAGGCATGATAGATCAACCTTTATAGGCAGTGTGCAGACCCTTCACTAGATGTCCTGACCTTTGTTTATAAATTTAGTCTCCTTAGCATCATTCCTTTTGCCTACATTGATGTTTCAGACCATTCATCCTTAGCCTAAATTCTGAGCATTTGTTCAGTTCCTTATAAGTTTAGTCTACTTTAACCCTTGATGATCAGTTATATATGTATGGATATATATATTATATACTTAGGATATATATAATGGGTTGTTGTTCTTGAGCTTATGTATATATGGTATTGGTTGTGTGCTTGGATTATGGGTATTTAGTTATGGGTGACTTGATAAGATTGGGGAGTCAAGAGTTAGTCTATTATAGAGTTTTTCTTTTGCTAATCTCTAGTTGCCAACACCTAGATAGCTAGCAAAGGTAAAACCCTAAGAAGTTGACCAGTTAATGACCAAGTACTTGGATGTTGAGAAATTGACTAGTGGTTGACCCTTGACTATGTTTGACCTAGAAGGAGTACTACCATCTTAAATTTCGAGGACGAAATTTTTCTAAGGTGGGTAGACTTGTAACAACCAGTTTTCTAAATGAGGATAATTTTAAAATTTTGTGTTTTAATTTATTTAATTATGATATTTAAATAATAATATAATTTTTGGTAATTTTTAATTATTTTAAAACTATTTAAATATTATGACTTGTGATTGATGTGCAGCTAGTGAAACCGTAGAGACTGTCTGCCCTGGAGCCTAACCATGTGATTTTGAATATCTAATTATCATTTTTAGTCTAGGGGTAATTTGGTCATTTTGACTTTTTAGAATTTTTGATTTATTTATTGGATTGACGGTTGTTGATTTTGACTTTTGCTAGTTGTGACTTAAGAGACTAACCTAGATACTGACTCTAGTTAAGGTGACTTGAATAGCATGGTGAGACCCTAATCTAACTTAAGTCGACTTGGTTTTGACTTGAGTGATTTAGCTCTTGAGAAAATTAGGAAGGATTTTAATGTTGGACTTAAGGCTAAGGTAGAGAGCCCATTGCTCATGTGACTTGGCCCATGGCCCATGACTAGTAACCCTAACCCTAATTTTCATTCAATAGGACCAGCCACTTAGGGCTCCCATCCCTATAAATAATCTCCTCATTGTTGTTCTTGCCTCTTTATTGAGATTTCAACAAATTGAAGAAAGAGGTAATGACATTCTTCCCCAATCTCTAGATTCTTCATTTTTAATCCTTTTTTACTCTAGTCTTTTGCATTTGATCCTAACCTAGCCCTATTTTGTGTTCATGGAGAGAAATCTCAGGTTTGAACCAAATTGGAGCATTTGGCTACCAAGGAGAACACCTCCCATTTGAGGCCTTTTTTTGCAAATTGCACATATAGGTAAAACCCTTAAAATTGTATTTTAATTCTGATTTATTTGCATATTAGGCTATCCCTAAGTGTCCTCTAGTTGTCCCTAAGAGTTGGATAAATTTTGTGTCCATTTGGTGTCCGTATCGGACACGTATCATGATGTGTGAGTAGGTGTTTGTTAAAATGTCACAAAGGATTTTATTTTCGATTTTTGAAAAAATAATTACATAGATACCTAGGCCTATATGTGTATGATAATTTTTGTGAAGACTGATATGGATTTCGTGTCGTATTCGTGTCGGAATTGGACACGCACACACGCGCACAGTCCCGTGCCCATGCCCTGCTGCCCGTGTCCCAGTTCTCCACGGACACGACACTTCGTGACCCAAAATTTTGTGTGTATGTTCCCTAGATGACTGACACGAGCCCCATAATATTTTGTAGCATTTTATTGATTGGTTAGGAAGATATTCGACCCGCACCGGTTTTACACTGTTGCACCCGTGCGGAAATTTGCCTTCTGACACGCACTCATACATGCGACACGACACAGGTTCGACCCAGGTCAGGGTGTGGGAATCCTAGCCCTACTATGGATGAACCTCTGTGCACAAGCACGTGTCCTAGTTCGTGTCGTGTCGTGTCCACGAACGATGTGCACGCGTGCACGACACTGTTTGTGCATAATTTAGTGTCTGTGTTCGTGTGACTGTTTGGACACTTCGTGTCCAGTTTCCTAGACACTAATGGACCCCCATGACACGTGTACATGTGGAGGAACATGTCTAAATACCTGATTGTGGATTTCATAGGTAAATGTTTGTTTTCGAATTCAATTGTTCACGTATCAGTTCATTCCAGTTTGGGGTTTGGTAATGGGTTTGATTTTTTGAAAGGATAACTGAGTTATTGGTTTTTAATGCTTAATTGAATATTAATTAGATGTATGTATAGGTACACATGTCTGTGTGTAGGTATACAGGACTGAGATCATTTCGAAACCCTGAGTTCCTTTAAACTGTGATAATGAACCTGAGAACCATAAGCAACCTGAGATTGAGATGCAATTTTTATGTTTGTGCACGCATACATATCGGGGATGTATGCCTACATGACTGGTATGTATTCCTATTTGATGCAAGCTTATTTCCTTAGATTGATTTCGAATTCTACACTCTAAGTTGGTTTCGAATTTTCAGTTATTGGTTGGTGAGTTAATACCAGAAATTGGTTTACTTGGCATTCTTATGTTGAGTTGGGTTTGAAATGGTTTACAACTGTCATTTGGTTTCACTTGTTGAGTTCTACCTTACCTTGGATTTTATGATTTGAACTTTTGGATGTTGTATTAGTTGGTATATGATTTGGGTCTATTGACATATTGTTTGTTGTATAGGTTCGATCTTAAAACCTGAAAACTGAAATCTGGAACTGTCATTCACACACAAACACTTTTCTACACTCTCTCACACAATGTCACACACATCCCCTAACCCTTGCACTATTCTCTGAAATCTGAACACCATCACCCTCTCATCACACACACACACACATGTCCCTGTTAAAACTGAGAATTGATTTGGGATTTGGTTTTCAATTTACATCTATTACCAACTGGTACACTGTTAATAGCACATGTTTACTCACAAGAGAAAAACCTAAGAATTTCCAACCCATTTTGTTTCATTGATTGATTGGTTTTATTGCAAAGAGGTTCCTATATTTAACTGAGTTGATTTATATGAATGTAAGTGCTTAAGGGTTCCCTGTTGACTAAGAGTTCATGTAACATTGGAAGTTCATTATTTTAGTCCTATGTTTAACTGAGGTGTCACACCATTTCATTGCTGAAACCACATCACTCACCCACCTGAAAACTGTGTTCACCTTGACACAACTGTTACACATTCATACATATCACATCTACACACACACAAAACTGAAAATCTGAGACATTCCACTGTTTTGACACACACACTCATACACTAGGTTAAAAACTGAAATGAACCTGGGATGACTTCCAATGTGCTGCCCATTTATTCCAATGTGCTGCCCATTTATTTCCTAATATCATGCACACTTGAGGAGTACATATATATCATGGCATTATATATACGTGTTATATTTTGATTAAGACTAAATAAATTATTGGGTATATATATATATGGTAGGTTTGGTATATGTATATACTGTGCATAGGTAGGCTATGGATATTATGGATAGAGAGATAGGAGGGGCTTGACACTACTACAGGTTATGAGACAGAGAGAGGATTTGTGTATGTGTGTGTCTAGTAGAGAGGAGCATGTAGGGAAGAAGGCAGTAGCAGAGGTGAAGGGTTAGAGGAGAGTTGGGATAGGTAGGTTGGTTTTGAGAGAGTTTATGAAGGAAGGATTAACAGCAGTAACAGTGGTTTTAGCCACTAGTTATATTGGCTTATAGGCCATGGGATGAGGGTTAGAGTTATATAGTATGCATATATGCTATGGGATAGAGTGGGGGTTAACAGTGATGTGTACTAGTTGAATATGTGAGGGTTTGCCTACATATGGGTCAAGTGTATGTTATCTAATATAGGCTATTAGTTATATGTAGGAATGGCTTATATTTGTGTGATCATGAATCACCAATTATAGTGGTTGAGTTGTTGCTACATACCATGTGGGAGGGTAAGTTAGACTACATGTTAGGATATCTATATATTGTATATATATATATATATATATATATATGTATAAGATGATGAATGAATGAATGCATGAATATATATATATATAGTTCATATGGAGGTTGGTTGATTGTATGCTAGATTGATTATAGGCACATAGCCTATACAAGATAGCCCTATATGATTGCCTATATATATATATATATATATATATATATATATATATATATATATATATATATATATATATATATATATTGGTATATGAATGTAGGCTTGAGGAGGAATGTAGGGTTACTTTTAAATAAGTTAAATGTATGTTATATTAGACATTGCTAATTGAATTATCTAGGCAATAGCCTATATGTGTGTACCTGTCTATATATATAATGAATGTATGCATATATCTACTTGTAAATATGATTGCCTGGTTTGGTTTAGGCTTATGTTGAGTGCTAGTTTAGCTTGGTTTGGCTTGTGCTTGTATTTGGTTTCTAGACTATGTTGGTTAGGCCTAGTGAGACTTGTTAGACTTGTTGGGGCTAGGACTTGACCTAGTTTGACTGTATAGTTGACCAGAGTTGACCAAGAGTTGACTTTAGTCTAGTTTGACCTAGACAGCATGCATATGCATTGTAGATTACATTTATCATCCCCTGTATACATCTTGACTTGTGTTGCTCTAACTAGGAGTCAGGTACCTCATCTCGGATAGTACATTTACTACAGCTATTCAGATACCACGCGAGTACATTCTCTGATCATTTCATAACATGCTTAGAATTATATTCCTGGTCTAGTTTACCTTATTTGATGTTGTCACGATATTATCACGGATTGGTACTATATGGATCCTTTCATGCGATGTTATCCCCCTCGGGAGCATCGGATACATTATGTCGTGTGTTTCATGTACATCATGTATTCTTCGCTCTCATGTTATTCATGTTTCTCATGTGCTTCATGCTCGTTCATGCATGCTCATGTACTCTCATGTGCTCTCATGATCGGTCATGTTTCTCATGTATCTCTTGTATAACCTATACTTCATGTGCACTCATTTATGAGCCCTCATGTGAATTTCATTTGCACCCATTTATGGGCCTTCATGTGAATTTTAAGTGTACTCATTTATGAGCTCTCATGTATACTTCATGTGCACCCATTTATGGGCTTTCATGTGAAAACTATATACGTAACATAACTTGTCTGGATCCTTGTGTATTGATTGGGGTATGGGGGAGTATAAATAGTCATGTAAACAATTCCAAAGTAGTATAGCCATGTACGCCTCTTTAGTATAGTCATATGCAAATCAAGCCGTTCACATGTCGACTTTGTACTCTAAATCACTAGTCACTGGTAGCTCTCTACTTATAGTAGATATTTCTATTACAGTTCTCTCTCTGTTTACATCATGTACTTTCTTTCAGTTTCACGTATCGTACTCTCTTGCATGTTTATATTTTCTAACCTGTTATGATCTGTGTGAGATGTATTGTGCTCGCTCCCGTCCTGACTGGACCTGTTAAAAATTTTATAGAGGATGATGAGGAACCCTGCACCCCTTACTATGGAGCTTGCCTAGTTGACACTCGCGACCTGGACCCCTGGAGAGGTTCAGGCAGCTGCTGAGGACGATACCTTGTATAGTGTAGATAGCTTAGACTGTTCCTTCTTTCATGTTTAGCTGTTGTCCTTATTTTCAGAGTTGTATATTTTAGAGATGTTGAGACTGGTAGTTGTTAACTTATGTTATTCCATTTATGTTGTACCTCAGTTAAGGATTTTCTTATCTATTTCATCGTGCCATATTCTATCTCTAGATTGTGATTGAGTTGTACCTCAGTGTTTGGCCTCCTTATGGAGAGTATTTCATGTTATGTTAGTTATAGTTCATGACCTAGAACAGCGTTCTACTGCCGACACTGCGGCGTAGGCTGGACGCTGTTACGTACTCGTACCATCACGGTGGGTGCGGGTCGTGACAGAAAAACTCCTTCAGAAGAATGAGATGCGTCGAGTTGGTTGTTTATGTACGTGCTATACATCGACTGTGTGCCACAATATTGATTACTGGTTTTTGGTTTTACCATGGTCCAGTTTTTGTTATGCTTGAAGCGCTACAAGCAAGGTGCATGTTGCATCCAAAGATTGGGGTTGTAGATGCCCTATTCTGCTCTATAACTTCTTCGTTAGCCGAAGCACTCGTATGTTGATAAGGAAGTTATTCGCTTTGATGAGGCAAGTTGATGCGCCTATGCTAAGATGCTGAAGTGATGCGCCTAGCTGAGACACCTAAGTGATGCGCCTAGCTGAGACACCAGAGTGATGCGCTTGGCTATAGCTTTCAGACTTTTGTAGTTGTTTTTTTATTGTAACAAAGAGTTTTATGTCATGTAATAGACTTTCTATGAATAAAAATCTCTACATGAGCCTACTTCTCTTTGCCGTCTTGCTGTTCCAAGTGTTCTCTTAAGTTTCCTTGGCGCATGTCATTTTGGGGTGCATAGTGCATAGGGATTCTGGCTTTTAAGATACGCCTAAAATTCCATGCTTCTACAAGACCCCCTTCAAAGTTTTCAAAACTTTCTGCCAATTGTTGAAATAATTTGAACAAGAAGCATGGGCAGTAGATATTCTGGGCGCATGCCTTGTTTGGACGCATGACTCTTCTGGGCACATGGCTTCTCCGCGCTTTGTTGTGGGGGCACATGCTCTTCTCGGTTTTTAAATGCAAGAAGATAACGTCCCGAAGTCCAAGAGATTAATGATAATCTTTTGGAAGATAAGCAGCGGTCAGTTTCACGAGATTCGAAGCGGCAGCTGCTGACGTCACTTTCCATCGGTTCACGCATGTGGCAAGCGCCTATAAATAGGTACCTGATAGGAGAGAAAGAGTCTTCTGCTTTCTTTTTCTCCTTCTTCCTTTTGAGTTTTCTATTCAAAAAACCCTATCTTTGTTTGAGAGATGGCCCCCAAGACACCCCATGGCGGTGCTGGCCGAAGAAGGGGCAAAGACAAGAAGCCCGTCGAGGTTGATGTCTAGGAGGCTCCCATTGCTGCAGTGATGCTTGCTGACGTACGGCCGGAGGTGATCAGTGAGTGAATAGCTACTTTGGGAGTTCTTTCGTGTAGACACTTCTTTTGAACGGCTTTGTCGAGGCGCATGGGTGCGACTGTATGAAGCTCATCCTGAAGATGTGCCTAGGTTCTTGTTTCTGACGCGCATGGACTTAGGTCCTGATGATGCCCTTAAGCCTCCTCTGCTGACGTGCATGGACTTAGGTCCTGATGATGCGTTGAAGCCTCCTCCACTGACGCGCATTGATTTAGGTCCAGATGATGTGCTGAAGCCTTCTCTGCTGAAGCACATGGACTTAGGTCCTAATGAGCGCGGAATCTTTCTGTTGCTTGACGGATTTAGTGCTATTACTGACTTTTATTTATTTATTTACAGTGTCAATGACTTTGCCCCTGCTGAATGAAGTCCTCCTCGACTAAGGTCTTTGTCAGATAGGTCAGGACTTTAATGAAGAAGTGGTTAAGCAAGCTAAAACTGCGATAATGTTGGACCAGCTGCCAGAGAGGATAACCCAGATCCGTGACCAGCCTTACACTTTTCTCCAAGTCATGATGGAGAGTGGCAAGCTCAAGTCTGTTGAATCTGACGATGTGTCTTTCTTGAAACCCGAGTTTCTGTTCAGTGATTGCCTGACCTCAACTGAAGCGAAGGTGTTAAAGGTCAGAGAGGATTGGTTCTTCAAAGTCAAGGATGTGAATATGCTTATTCGGCAAGTACAGCGTCAATTGCCTTTGACATCCTTATGTAGTCTTCCTTCTAAGAGAAGAATGAAGTGGGAGCTTACTCCATCGGACTGATAATTGTACATGGCATGGTATGATAAGTAACTGACATGACATGGCATGACATGACAAGACATGACTAATAAACATGATGGAAGCTATTGAATGTTGTTACGACGGCTAGCATAACATGACAAGAATGAATAGCCTGAACACCGTGGACGATTGTGTTTGTACAAATGAACCAGTACTGTCTCGCATCATGTCTAGGGTAGGGACCCCTGAGTACCACGGTCAGGGGTACCTACTGAAACTGACTAAGGCTAATAACTAGAATAATCCAGTAGTCATGAAGAGATTTCCCAGCTACAGGCAATCCCGTTATCCGGGCGTCCCACCTGGGATCTGTAGCCTGCCGTCGAGTAGGACACATTTCCAGCACACTGTCATGTGTTGCACCCTTCAAGCTACTTAAGGGTACATGCGTTTCCTGGATGATGCACCCACATGAATTCAAGCCCAAATTTGCGTCCGGATAGCCTGGATGGTCTGCAGGACTTTTGGCTATTGGAACAATCTCATTGCATCTTGCTAGTAATTAGGCCTGTGATAATCCTAGTTAGTTAAAGTATCAAACCGTACACATTTGCTTGGCCGTGATTGATTGGATGGAGTCTAACCCAGTCTTGTCTTGTCCTGATCATGTACAAGATTGTTAGCATGACCTGAATGCTTGTACTTACTTTATCGATAAATGGTGGGAAACCAAGTTTCGTTCAGACGAAGGGTTACAACTCCGGTCTTTGTTTGGTTTAAGGGTTGTAATTGGTTATCTGAACAGTTCCATGGTTATCTTATCGTATATCATCATGATTTTTCATATTTCCAGTCTTTATTATAACTATGTTTTGTGTTAAATGCTGGTTTTAGTTCTTAAGTGAAGTCTCCTTTGTGGCACTTGCTCTTTCTGGGATCTGACCCAGCTGGTTTTGTATTGCCAGATACCGGAGCAGCTCCAGAGGATCTTCCTACCTTCCAGCCAGATGGTGACCACCAGGCGTAACCCTGGCAACGAGTGAATTTTTATTTTGGCTCTCCCACTCCATTGTAAAATTTTTTTTTGAGACGTTTAGCCGTCGAGCAAGTGTTAGCTCGTTTGCAACTTTACTTACTGTCTGCCTACGGGTTGTAACATGATTGACAAATCCTAGAATTGATCATGTATGACTAAACTCTTGCTAGTCCTCACCTTTTGTACGACTAGCTTCATGATCATCCAAATATGTAATGTATGGGACGCCTTGCTATTGTATATTTGGTGCTCTAACATCTTGTAACATTTACTTACTTGCTTGAGATTGAGACAATAGGCTTGTTCATGACCATAAGAGACTGGTGGCTTGTAGTTAAACCCTCATGTATCTAGACAGCCGTGACCGTATATCTAGGTAGATTATACCTCATTGTACGTAGCTGGCTGTGTCTGTCCCCCGCTCTCCAGTATTCTGCTTCTGGGGCGTGACAAATATCCCACAACGTTAGGCCCTGGCTAGTACCACATTTGTTGGATGTGTAGCCCAATACGAGGTGGGTAGAGCAGTCTAGAGTTCTCGACGTCGACGTCAAAAGTTACGGAGCTGACAAAGGCAAAGCAATCACAAAGACCGAGGCCAGTTCTAACCAATGCAGCAGCACAAGTATACTGAGTATTTCAAACTAGTATACTGGGTTTTCCAACAACTTATTGCACATTCCTGAGTGCCCACTCGGTATACCAGGCAGAATAACATATTTGGGTTGTTCGTTTTATCAATTTCCAAAGGTCCATATATGTTGGGTTACCTTAAGAGTTAAGTTAGGGTTTTTTATCTCATATATATTGGAGGCTAAGGGTTTGATTTCATTGAGATATTCTTCTAACAGTTCAAGGAGACTCCACCAAACTTCTATAAGATTCCTGCTCGTAGGTTTTTGTGCTTTGAGATAAAAGAAGGATTTCTAAAGGAGATTTATCTACTCCATTATGGAGATTGTCGTGTGGGCAATAATTGCTAGGTGAGAGCACTTTGTAAGGATTGGATTATTTGATCGATTTCATTGTATTTTGTATGTTCTTCTTGAGAGGTTTTAAGGAGCCAGATCTTGGGCAAAGGAGCCGACGTATACATTGTATTGAAATCTTTTTATCAAATAGAATATTGCTATTTGTCCAGGTAGTCATATAGACACCACATATTGTGTGTTTAATTTGTGCTTGGTTCTCGATAGTAGGTCCATAGTCGATAACTTCAAATTTATGGATTCCGGTAGTTGACGTTCAATGATATCTGCCTCGTGCGTCTCTGGTTCCCAACATTTAGTTGCACATTTTATAGCCCTTAAGATTAAGACAGTCATATGGGTCTTGACGCTCCAACCAGCTTTAGTGCCCTAATGGCCCAATTAAGAAAGCCAAAGCATGGGTTAAAATCTAGACATAGTATTCCTTGGGAAGAGAAGATAGAAATGAGTAAGGAATACAGATGTAAAAACAAAGGAAGAAGATAGCTAAGCATGTTATTCGACCCAAAAGTTTCTTAAAGTTTTTAATAACCAAGTCCAACTAATACAGTAAGGTTCTCATTCACTCCACTAAGAATCGATCCTCATTTACATCATATAATCAAACTATGACCATACTTGGATTTTAAAAACTATATAGTTTAGTAGAGGCTTTTTGGTTAAGTTTGGTTTTACCAGATCACTACTGTATATGGAGGGACTTCATATCTTGTAGGCTTTAAGAGGCATGGCTAAAGAAGAAAATGAAGATGCACAAACATGAACTGAAACTCAAAAGAGAATGTACAAAACTACGAAGGATGAAAAGGACCCATTGCGTATACAACAGAACCTTCAATAGTAGCCTGAAAACAAACTTCGAGGATTATGATCTTCCATGAACAATTCAATTCCCAACATTTTTTCCAACCAAACAGATTGCTTCTTGATATTACAATTCCACTCACCAATTTCAGTTACTTCTCCAATCAGCATGATATTACTGTTCTGTTAGGCATTCACTTTCAAACCAAATTTTCTGATGACATCAGTGTGTAACAAATGGTATAACTAGATGGAACTGGCGGCCCATGCCTAGAACGTCTTGCTTTGTCTAATTCACAAGTTACTACCATGTGGCTTCTTTATATAACATTTTTCCTTATGTGATCGCTTCAATTTATATTACAATGTGTTGTATTTTATTCTGTTGATGTGGGTCTTCAAAAACAAAACCCAACCCCTCCAACATACAGTTTACGTCAAAATATTGGATCCTGGGTTCACAGCTCTCTCATATTGCCCGCATATCCAATAAAAAATTGTGAAAAATAGATGTTGTTTACTTTGAGATACATTTCACTTCAATCAAATAATGATTATTCAGATGTATTTCACTTCAACCAATACTTCAGTTAACCTCACGACTGAAAACTCGCATCCACCACCAGTACGAAAAACGTTTCCTAAGAAAGCTTCACCAGAAACTATGTTAAATCAAAACTAATGTAAGAGGAAACCCACTACATTCTAACTAACAGAGAGAAAGTAATTGAAAAGAGAAGAGAATCACTACTAGAAATAATCCATTATACGACAACCTTAAAATGTTGTTAATATTCAACATGTTGCCATATAAACACAAATACGACAACAATTCGACGTTGCCGCAGCGTGCCGTAAAGATTGCATCAGTATTGCTTATTTAAGACATCTATAAGGGAACTGATTTGCGGCAATTAATTGTTGCCTTATAAAAAAATATTTGGTTGCCTTTAAAGATTATTATTAATGGCAATATTTAGTTGCCGTAATTCAAACAATATATGGCAATATATTATTGTGTATATCATCCGTCCATAAATGGCAAGATTATGTTGCCAAATATTATATTTGTTTTAGTGGCAATATTCTTGTTGTCGTAAATTAACAGTATTATATGGTATTATATATTGCCATATATTGCAATTCCATATGACAATTCGTTGTTAGACATGTCTTTGTTGTCATGTTTGAGAACGTGAGGCAATTGCCCAATTCCGTATATGACAAATTGGTTTTTACTATTAATTGCCATGATCGACAAAATGTGACAATTAATAGATGCCAAATATTTGAAATGTTAACTAAATTCAATTGCCAAAATTTAAATAGATCATTAACCAAATATTGAATATAAATAATAATCCAATTTGTACACTTCAAATAAAAAAAATCACTCGTGATTAAATAGGGTAGATTCAGTACTACATTATGTTGGGAACGAAGCGCGGAAACAGTTCAAACCAGAGAATCCTACGAGAGAACCGAGCAAAAGCACACAAAGCAAAAACGTAAAACACAAATCTCAGACACAAAGATTTTTGACGTGGAAAATCCAGATAGGAAAAAAAACGAGACGATCGGAGTCCAACTCTGAAGAACCTCCACTAATGGAATAAAGAGAATACACCTTCTACAAGCTCCTCCCAATCCAAACGGATCACCACAACTCACTTGAAAGAAGAAATTTTGATTTTAGACTCTGAAGAACAAGAGATGTCGAAAAATTATTCGAAGCAATCTCTCCTTCACAATAGTCTTCAATCATTTCTCTCTCTCAAAAGTTGTAAAGCACTATTGCTCCTCTTTTTTTTGAGATATATTTAATGGTGAGAAAACACCTAGTATATATATAGCCTCAAACCCGCAACTAATTGTGGTATTCTACTATATGTAGGAATACTCAATCTAAACCATTGATATATTCCTATTATATATAGGAATACCCATTCTAACTCCATTGGGATATTCCTACTATATATAGAAATACTCGTTCCAAATCTATTAGAATATTTTTATTATATATATAGGAATACCCAATCCGACTCCGGGATATTTTTCACATAGGTTGGGAATCACACCTACTCCAACAAATCTCCCCCTTCACAACTATGTGGAGGGGATCGTCATCCCGACGATTCTCCTGCAGTACTCGAACTTTCCTCTTGGAAGAACCTTCGTGAACATGTTTGCTCCATTATCGTTTGTATGAATCTTCTCAAGCGTTGCTTCCTTCTTCTCAACCACATCCTGTATCCAATGATACCAAGTCTCAATGTGCTTGGACCGACTATAAAATGTCTGGTTCTTCACAAGGTAAATGGCACTCTAGCTATCGCAAAGTAAACTATACAGCTCTTGCTTTAGTCCCACTTTCTGCAACAGCTTCTTCATCCATAGCAACTCCTTGCAGGCCTCTGTCGCCGCAATGTACTCTGTTTCTGTCGTGGACAAGGTAACACATTTCTGCAACTGCGACTGCCACGATACCGCTATACCAAAAAATATCATCACATAGCCCGAAGTTGAGGGTCGTGTCTACATCTTCAGCCATATCAGCGTCAATATACCCGACCAGCTTCGGCTCGTCACCACCAAAGAAAAGTCTCCAATTGGCAGTGCCCTAAAGGTATCGTAGAACCCACTTGACCGCACTCTAATATACCCTTCCAGGATTGGAAAGATACATGCTACCTGTGTCGACTGCATGAGCGATGTCTGACCTCGTACATACCATAACATACATGAACCTTCCCACAGCTGAAGCATATGGAACCCGCTCTATATCTTCCTTCTCATCCTTGGTAGATGGATACTGCTCCTCAGTGAACTTAAAGTGAACTGTAAGGGGGTTACTCACTTTCTTCGACCTGTCCATTCCGAAACGCTAAAGTATTCGATGAATGTACTTATTTTTGGACAAGTATAGCAGCTTAGACTCTCTCTCTCTCTCTCTCTCGGCTGATCTCCATCCCAAGAATAGTTTTTTGTGCCCAAATCCTTCATAGAGAAGACTGTGTCCAGTTGGCGCTTCAACTATGCAATCCTAGTGGCATTTCGACCCACCAGTAGCATATCATCAACATAGAGTAGTAAAATGATAAAATCATCATCGACAAAGTATCTCACAAATACACAGTGGTCCAATGTCGTCCGTGCATAACTATGCTCCCCCTATAAACGACTCGAACTTCCTGTACCACTGCCTCAAAGCCTGCTTCATACCATACAAGCTCTTCCTCAACCGGCAGACCAAGTGTGACTTGTCTTTCTCACAGAATCCCTCTGGTTGCTCTATGTATAACTCCTTCTTAAGATCACCATAGAGGAATACCGTCTTCCCACGGGGTCGTAGAGTCTATAGCCAAACTCATCCCGACCGTAGCCGACAAAGATGCACCGCCTCGTCTTTGGCTCAAGCTTGGATCTTTCGTCCTTCGGTACATGCACGAAGGCCTTCAAACACTCGCATGTGATTGTATGACGGCTCTTTATCGTACCATTCTTCGTCAGGCACATCACCCTGCAAAGGAGCACTAGGAGATAAATTAATAGTATAAGCAGCAGTGTAAAAAGCCTCACCCAGTAAGTTTAACTCTGATAGCAAATATCGTACCCTCTCTATCAGTGTCTTATTCATTCACTCTGCTATACCATTGAGCTGAGGTGTCTTGGATAGAGTCTTCTGGTGTCGTATCCCTTGCTCTCTGCAATAATCATCAAATGAACTAATATACTTGTCGTCATTGTCTAACCGAACACATAGCATCTTCTTGCCCGTCTTCCTTTCAATAGAGGCTTGAAACTCTTTAAAAGTTAGAAGCACCTGTTTCTTGGTCTTTAAGGCATAAATCCAAACCTTTCTGGAACAATCATCAATAAACGTCATAAAATAAGAAGCACCACCAATGGATTTTACCTTAATAGGACCGCAGATATCCGAGTGAATCAATTCGAGCAATATCGGCTTCCTCAAACTTGGGTGACTTTGGAAAGACACCATATTTTGCTTTCCCACTAAACAGTACATACACTTCTCCAATTTTGTACTTTAGCCCTGGAATTAACTTCCTGTTCACCAAGTAGCTCATCCCCTTCTCACTGATATGGCTGAGCCACCTATGCCACAACTCGGTAGACGCATCACTGAGTACGTTCACCTCATGTATCCCCTGTGTGCTCCCGTCTATATAGTAGAGTCCGGAGTTTTTGCTTCCTCTGGTAATCACCAACGAACCTCTGGAAATCTTTCACTGACCGTTCCCGAATAGATTGAAGAAACCCTCATTATCAACCTGACACCAGGTTGAAACAAATATCAGGGACCTGACAAACATCTTTAAGAACAAGAACTGCACCGTCTTTGTCCTCACATCTCCAATGGCAACCGCCTTCGACATATCTCCTTTGTCCATCTTCAATACTCCACATTCGTCTGTCGTGTAGGTGACAAATAGTGCCCTATTGTGAGATACGTGTGCTGAAGCACCCGAGTCCACCAGCAAAGAATTGTCATCGCAGGCGAGGTTCATGACCCTCTTCACCTACGAGATCACATCACCTCCATGTGCCAAAGTCGTCGTTGTAGTGTTCTCACTTTGCTTTCTCTTGTCTTCCTTCTTCTCTCTCTTCCAAGCGAAATAGTTTCGCTTGATGTGGCCCTTCTTGCCACAATGGTAACACTCCGCGTCCTCGTACCGACCCTTGGACTTATCTCTGCTCTAGTCTCTTCCACCACCTGGATTTCTGCTTTTGTCCCTTCTGCGGCTCTCTGAAATAAGTGCCTCTAAGTGATGTGGATGAAGTGCCCAGAGAACCTCTCCGCATCTCTTCATTCAGTACCCCGCTCTTGGCAAACTCCAGACTAACTATGCATTTCAAAGCAGAAGCGATCATTGATACTCGTACGATCTCCTATGTGTTTGGCAATATACATAGCAACCAAAGTCTCTGAACCTCGTCGTCGAACTTGACTCCCATCGAGGATAGCTGGTCAACCACGCCTTGGAACTCACTCAAGTGATCCGTAATAGACGCACCATCTTTATATCACATACCCATGATCATCCAGATCAGGAATAATTTATTTATCTCGGTCTTCTTCGCATACAAAGATTCTAGCTTATCCTACAGTATCCTCGCGTGCTCAATACTGGCAACATGATTATAGACATTCTTGTCAACGAACTGCCTTATGTACCCACCCCACACAACTGTATATGCTCAAAATTCCATTCCTCTTCGAATTTTCCACTGGGCCTCTTGGAAGCAAATACCGACAGATACAACTTCTTGACAAATAGCAAATCCTTAATCTTTCTTCTCCAGTAGTAATAGTTGGTACCTTTCAGATTTATCATACGCACCGGCTTCGTATCCATCTCTGCTTCCTGGTTTGACTGTCAACTCCTGACACTTCTTTGAACCCAAAGCTCTGATACCACTCTGTTGGGAACGAGCACGGAAAATGTTCCCCCAAACCAGAGAGTCCTGCGAAAGAACCGAGCCAAAGCACACAAACCAAAAACATCAAACACAAATCGCAGACACAGATATTTTTGATGTAGAAAACCCAAATGGAAAAAACTACGGGACGATCGGAGTCCAACCCTAAAGCACCTCCACTACTGGAATAAAGAGAATACACCCTCTACAAGCTTCTCCCTATCCAAATGGATCCCACAACTCACTTGAAAGAAAAAAAAATTGATTATAGACTCCGAGGAACAAGTGATGTCAAAAAATTATTCGAAGCGATCTCTTCTTCACAGTAGTCTTTAATCATTTCTCTCTCAAAAGTTGTAAAGCACTATTGCTCCTCCCTTTTTTGAGATATATTTTATGGTGAGGAAATACCTAGTATATATAGCCTCAAACCAACAACTAACTGAGGTATTATACTATATGTAGGAGTACTTAATCTAAACCATTAATGTATTTCTATTATACATAGGAATACCCAATGAAACTCCAGGGTATTTTCTACATACGTTGGGAACCCCACCCACTCCAACACATTATTCATATTAGATAAAACTAACTTCACCAGGAATCCATACTTATCATGTCCAACATTATGAAGCACGATTCCTCTTTCATATGAGGTTCAAAATTCAAAAGATACTTGACACTCCCAACCTAAAATTAAAGTTGTTGCCTCCTTGTTCAAAAAAAAAAAAAAAT
Organism: Iris pallida; assembly: GCA_029216955.1. Lineage (NCBI taxonomy): Eukaryota > Viridiplantae > Streptophyta > Magnoliopsida > Asparagales > Iridaceae > Iris > Iris pallida. The sequence continues at coordinate 10,324,981 of JANAVB010037418.1, read as the reverse complement.
ATATATATATATATATATATATATATATATATATAACATGTCTACGAAAAATGTCTATGACAGTTGTGGTATGCCAATTGATAGCTATACAATCTTTGTAAACCCTGGTATGGATAAACAATTAAATTAGATTATAGACCACAAAATGTTAATAAAAATATATATTTTAAGGTAGTACAAATCCTATGCTTTATGTGTTTTTATATGAATGGTTATAATAGTTGAAACTTGTATAAACATTTTATTATAAGGATAAAAACTAATGAAAATCAAATGTTTACAAAATTATAGTTAAGAACTAAACACATTCGTTGGCGTAAAAATTGTTCTATTTGCAATGACAACCTCACATTTATCAAAATCTTTTTGTTAGATATATATACAATTTCATCATTAATAAATCTCTTCCAAGTTTATTCCCATGCATGCACATTTGGTTCTCAAACTTCCATTGATAGCTGTAAAAAAACCTTCCATAAGTAAAATTAAAAGAATATTCTATGCATATATAGTTCTCAACCCTCCATAGATAATTAAAAGAATATTCTAAGTCTAGTGAAATCCTAAAAAAAAAAAATTTATTGTATCTTCATGGATATACGGTCAAAGATTTAATAGTACTTTTTTAGAACTATTGGAGCATAATCAAGTTATCAAAAACAAACCTAATTAATATTTAGAAAAATATTTTCAAACTCATTATAAATTTTTTTACCAAATCTTATTTCCTCTAAATCTTTTTAGAATGATTGATAATGGAAGGTTTTAAGGTTCAAGGCTCCATGAGTAATGTAGAAACTAAGGAGAAAAAGATCCATCTTGTGTTCAGGAGTAATTTAGTTGGAGAAAATTTCACAATTTAATCAACCATAATAATTAACCAAAAATCAGAACACAAAATAAAGCAACATTTGAAATAATGATCCATACCGACCAGTCTTCGACCACTCGAACTCGATGGTGTCAGAGACTCTACTAGAGGCATTTAGAACCCAAAATTCAAATCTTCTCGTTCCCAAAAAAATCACAAATCAAAGAAACAAAAAAGAAAAATAACAAAATAGAAATGGAAGTTAAATACCTAGGTTGAAGAAGGGGAAGAGAGACCTAGCTTGAGAGAGAATATGAATTAGGATTTGGCAAAATAAAAAAAAAGAAGGAAAAATATTTAAACTTTTTATGTTTTCGCGGGTCTTATGTATATACACAAATTTTTTTTATTCTCATTAAACATAGAAAAGTTTTCATAAGTAAACAAATAAAATATTACCATATCTATTTTATTCATGGAGGGGAAATATATTAATGATTTTGTGGCAACCTTTTTTTTCAATAAACTAATTATTTTTGGCAATATAAAATATTTTCGTATTTGATTGTAATATATTATGACACAAATTCAACTTGCCATAATATATTACGATCATATATGGCATGCGTTATTGTTTCCATAAAAGTTTCCATCAAATATGGCATGCGTTCTTATTGCCATATAAAGTGTGACAATTATGGCAACATTATTTGTTGCTATAAATGAATTGTGTATTAAGGCAATATTAATGTTGTCGTATTATGACTATATTATATGACAACATTTTATGTTATTATAAGGTGTTGCTGTAACTTATTCTTTTTCTTGTAGTGGGGGGAGTTCTCAGGATCTTACGATTGTGGACCGCAAAGAGGACTGCTATCACTATGGTGAAAGGGGTTATATCAAAAGGAACTACATAAAGCTCATAGCTGAGAAGGCCAAAGGCAAGGATGATCAAGAGGATCTCACAGCAATGGAGATATCATCATCGCAGCGACCGACGTAGAAGAACTTTATGGCATGTGTCATGACGGTGACTAGATCATGGATATGGGGCATCATATCACGCCACTCCATAGAGGAGGATCTTCACGTTATATCGCGACGGCAAGTTTGGACGTGTGAAGATGGGTGACAAGAAGACTACTGTAGTTGTAGGCATCGGTGATATGCACTTGACGATGGAGTTTGGTGAGAATCTTATCTTCAAGGGTGTGCAACATGTACCGAGTTTACGCTACAACTTAGTTTTGGTAGGGAGGCTGGCAGATGATAGTTGTCATTTTTTGTTTGGGGACAAAGATTGGATGCTTACGAAGGGTTCCCAACAGCTAGCTCAAGCAGATTTGTTGTGGCATGTAAAATGCACAAGCGGATGAGTTGTACAAGCAGGCCACAGACACCGGATAGAGGCTCGAGGGGTGTTCGACAGGAGTTGGATCGTCAGAAACATGCTGAGGAGGGTCTTCGAGATATTTTGAGGATTACGGAGGATTCGGTTCATCGAGACAAAGCGACAAATGGAGATGACTCAAAGATTGAGGATCAGTTTGTCGGACCAATAACAGTTGGTCGGTCTCTAAGTCGGGGTTATTCTGCGGATCCGGTTAGCGATGGGTGTTTGTGAAAGCTTCACAGAGCGACATTGGTTTTAGCAGTTCAAAACCAGAAAGAAGATCAAGGTTTGTAGCAAACTTAATCCGAGGCATGTGCATCTCCATTCACACAGTTCAGGGGAAGCTGTGGGTCATCGACGTCATGCATAGTATATGATATTTTGTTCCAGGATGTATGTGTATGGGAGAGCATTAGTATTGGACACGAAGGTGGGCAGGTTCAGGAGTTCGAATATCATGAGGACTGCACTGTTCTCTTGGTTGGGCCAGCCAAGGGTGAAGAAGCTCGACGTAACGGTAGCACATTCTGGTGGAAGACAAAAGTCGGAGACAGGTACCCGAAACTTGTATTGAGGCTGATCGTTAGGGACTTCGGTCTTGATCATGTTATTGATATCGACAGAATTCTAGTGGTGCAGAAGGTGCTACATATGATAGCTAGCATCGATGTGATGGTCAAAGAGCAGAAGGCGAAGGAAGATGCAAAGCAGCTTGGGGGATCAGAGATCAGCGGCATGGAGGAGCAGGAACTCTGTCATGAGGCAACAAGCATGGAATCCATTTGAAGAGCCATGAGGTCAACACCCTCTCAACAGACTAGAGGAGGAGATTATTGGATTCCAGTCTGAATTTGGATGTCCATAATTGGTGTTGTGCTATTTTAGATATAATAGGATTCCTATTTTAGTGCTCCTATTTAGGAAATCATATTATGGTCTAAAATAGGATATCGATAGAATATTTTAGGTATAATAGGATTCCTATTTTATTCTTATTTAGAAAATCCTATTATCACCTAAAATATGATTTTCTCATCATATGTATATGGGGTGAGGATGGAGGCACAAAGCATAACACAAATTTGAGATTCGAGGTGCCCGTCCACAGGAGAACTAAGAGAAAGTCCGCACTTTGCTTTTAGGACTTTGTCATACATGACAGAAGGAAGAAGAGATATAATTGAGGAGTCATCAACTTTGATTAGGGAGATTGCTACGGGTTGGTGAGCGATTTCAATTATAATCTCTTTCTTTTCTTCTTGAGTGTGAGGGGGTCGAACCTATTAGAGCAAAGGTTTTAATGTTCTTTTTGTCAAACTTATAATTTCATCTGCGTTATAGAGATTAAGATTTATCCAGGTGACATAGTCACTGCCATATACTTCTCTTTATCTGTGTTTGGTGTCCGTTAGACGAGGGTTGATTATTTTCAGGTGGGTTGTCCTAAGTTTTCACTGTGACAACGTCACAGACCCGGTATCGGAGCGCAGGAGGACGTGTTCGATTTCCAGCACCTCCAACTTTAGGTTCGCACCTAGAAACACTTTATGGAGATGATCCTAACTCCATCATAGAAGTGAACACGTATAATCCTCCAAATCTTAGGTCCCTTCTCAGATGGAGAAGGGACAAATTTATTCATGTTTATTAGTAACGCGGTGAGATTCGAACTGCTTGGTCTATATGACTTAAAATGAAAATCGTTTGTGAACCATCTTATGGAGATGCTCCTAACTCCATCTTAGAAACTAAAACGTATAATCCCTCCAACCTCAGGTCCTACTGATAGAACCACCTTATAAAAATGCTCCTTACTCCATCTTAGAAGCAAACAAGTGTAATCCCCCAACCTTAGGTCCTTTCTAAGATGGAGATAATTTGTCTCGGAATCTTTGGTCCCTTCTAAGAAGGGACGGGACAATTTGTCTCAAAGAAATTAGAGCGTCCAATATATATGTATTTATCTCGAAACCTTAAGTCCCTCCAAAATAGATGGATTTGTCTCGAAACCTTAGGTACCTTCTAAGATAGAGATGGGACAATTTGTCTTGAAGTAACTAGAACGTCCAATATAACTGGACTCACAATCTTGAGTTCTAATACCACTTGTTAAAAAATCTAGAAGCAACTAGAACGTGCATTATTGGTGGACTCGTAACCTTGGGGTTTGATAATACTTGTTGGAAAGACAGTGAGGTCATAACCAAAGTTGATAAGCAACTAAAACGTCCAAATATAGATAGACTCATAACCTTGGGTTTTGATACCACAACAACTAGAACGTCCGATATGGTTGGACTCATATCCTTGGGTTCTAATACCACTTGATTGGAATGGCGATGAGGTCAGAGCAAGAGTTGTTCCATGATATAAGACTTAAAAGAGAAATCTCTTACTAATTCATGGACTAATTCCATTGTGAGGCATGCATCACTATATCGGTATTCATATTCGTATACGTGAGTATTTATCATATTATATTTTTTCAGTTTTAGTAATTTTGGTATCGTGATCAAGGATGGTGGATTTTCGTGAGGCGAGTGCTTGACTTTTGCTATCAGGCCATGATGGTATCACTAGATTGAGTATTTATGGTTTTACTGATTTTCGAGATTTTCTAGTTTCCTATATATCAAGGATCGTACGAGTAGTATCGTGTGATACTCATATTTTTGAAGAAAATCATTTAATGACTTATGCAATTAATATTTTATTATGTTTATTGAGAACCATATTTACCTCCAGACATCTTGTGACTTATAGAGTAGCTATTGGCATTGCCATGGACTCGTGATAGAACCTGCACGTAGAACAGAGAACCATTGATTTCCCAAAATAGGAATTTCCCAGTCATACCTGTATACCAATGGTATACCTCGATCCACTGCCAACATACCTCAGTATACCGTCGATATACCGTCGGGCTGTGGTTGGCTCAGCCAACAGGCAAAATAGGGCCATCCTATTGTCCAATGGGTTCTTGGTTTTGTTTGGATGACTAAGATCTTCAGTGGGGGCATGGATTGGTGACGACTTGATCGAATGGCTAAGGATCCTCCTCTCTCTCCATCTAACCTTAGATTTTCTCTCTCTTCTTTACTTTTATTCTCCATTTCCTTTCTTCATTTCCTTTTCCATTTTTTGGCTTGAGCTTGGCTTGGAGCGTGGTCTTGAAACCTATGGTGTAATTTCTAAATCCTCCTTGGCGGTGAAGTGGAAGAGTAGGCTTGGACTCTTGACCTAGGCAAATACACCTTCTCATCCATGAATGAATTTGGGTTTTCTCTTACCATTGTTTTTCACATGAATTGAATGCTTAATTTCATCCAAAACCATATATTTTTTAGAATGTTTTCATCATGATTCATGATCATGTGATTGATTTTGACTTTGAAATTAACCAAGGTTTAGTTTCCTAGGATTGATTTGAGATATCATAGTATAAACTAGGTATCGGGAGTGATACTTAGGGTTTCACCACCAAATCTAGTATTAACTACTATATGAGACCCCCCCAACATTAGAGCTATCTAGATTTGGACTGGGAGGAATCAGGACTTGGTTTCGACCCCGAAATCGTAATTACAATACAAAATTTGGGCTTTTTCAGTGTCGATTGTATATTGTCCGTATATCGTTGATATACTGCTAATACACCAGCTATGTCATTTGTGTGATTTCAAAACCTGATGTTTCAATTACTTTATGAATATACCGCCACTATACAAGAAATATACTATTTTTTAATCCAGAACTTTCTATTATGCTTACCGGTATACCGTCGGTACAACGCCACCAGTACAACGCTAGTATACCGCTCTGATATTTAGAATTATTTTTTTGTTTCTGATTTTCCTAATTTTGTGGATTATTTTCCTGTATAATGATTGTTTAGGAATGTCTAATGTATTGATTGATCGTCGATACCCATGCCCAGTATACGAGGATATCACTATTACACATTGTATGCCTTCATATACAGAGCACCATATTACTTCTCGTATTGTCACAAACCGTTGCGCTATGTCGCTACTGCATGGAGTTAACTTGATTATGGCAACTTACTATTCATGATTGGCCGCTTATAGCAAGGCGTCGATATTTTGTCTTGTAACATCCTCATTTCCTAAATTGTATTGTACTGTATCGTATTGCACTGTCATGTACTATATTGATACGGTATTGATTCTCTTCTGTCACAACACGCACCCACCGTAAGGGTACGAGTACGTAACAGCGTCCAGCCTACATCGCAGTGTCGGCGGTAGAACGCTGTTCTAGGTCATGAACTATAACTATATAACATGAAATATACTCTCCAGAAGGAGGCCAACACCGAGGTACAACTCAATCACAATCTAAGGTAGAATGTAGCACGATGGAAATAGATAAGAAATCCTCAACTGAGGTACAGCAGAAATGGAATACAAGTCTCATCATCTCTAAAATATACAACTCTGAAAATAAAGACAACAGCTAAGCATGAAAAGAAGGAACAGTCTAAGCTATCTACACTATACAAGGTATCATCCTGAGCAGCTGCCTGAACCTCCCCAGGGGTCCAGGTCGCGAGTGTCAACTAGGCAAACTCCAAGTAAGGGTGCAGGGTTCCTCATCATCCTCTGTAAAATTTTCAACAGATCCAGTCAGGACGAAAGCGAGCACAAAATATCTCACGCAGTTCATATCATGTTAGGAAATATAAAGCATGCAATAGAGTAAGGTACATAAAATGATGAAAGAAAGAATTGTATGAAAAACAGTAGAGATTTGATAACAGAAAATATTTAAATATGATAAGTAAGAACTGTAAGCCTACTGTGATTTAGAGTACAATATGGTTATGTAAACGGTCTAGGAAAATGCAATGGTAACTCCATTGTACGTGGGTGTACAATAGACATATACAATAGTTATACAATCTTGTACAATAGGATTTGATTACATAACCAATTCTGCTCTCCCTCCCCAATCAATACACAAGGATCCACTCCAGTTACGTTATCTTGCACAATAGTGTACAATGTTATACAATAGATGTACAATATTATATAATAGATGTACAATGTTATACAATAGTTGTACAATGTTATACAATAATGTACAATGGTCTATCCCTGGAACTCATGTTATAATGAGACTACAATATGCATAATGAGTGTACAAGGATATAGGTATTCAGTAAATACAATATGGAAGTGAAACGTACATCACAATATGTATCTAGTGAATACAAGGGAATAATATCCCAAAAGAAGATCCTTATAGTACCAATCCGTGATAACAATCGTGTCAGCATCAAGTACAGTAATCTAGAACAAGAATATAAATCCAGGCAAGTATGAAACGGTCAAAGAATGTACTCGCCTCGTATCTGAGTGTCTAAAGTAAATATACTGCCTGAGGAGAGGTGTCCGTCTCCTAATCAGAGCAACATAAGTTACAACATGTCTAAAATAAGAAAATAGACTGCTACAATGCATCTACATGCTGTCTAGGTCAAACTAGGCTAAAGTCAACACTTGGTCAACTCTAGTCAACTATCTAGTCAAAGCTAGGTCAACTGGGTCAACATAGACTCAATGAAGTCTCACTAGGCCTAACCAGTCTACCCTAGCTAGTACACACCATACAAATCCAAGGCTTTACAAGCCAACACAAGTTACATATCAAGATACATCACATTCATGCATATTCAACATTATATATATATATATATATATATATATATATATATATATATATATATATATAAGAGAAAAGAACTAACATGTAAAGCTGTGTGTGTGTGTGTGAACATGGAGGGGTACATGAAAAGAGAAATCAACACTAGTTATGAGTTTACACTACACATGGCACAAAGCTAACCCATCTACATTACACATGTATTATACTTAACATGCATGGCTACAAGTATACATCTATATACATTAGAGTAGAGACTATTTAAGTTATAACTAACATGCATCTATACTTTACATAAATCTATATATTTTATAGCAATCATTTAGAGAAGGGTACATGGCATGGTGGTTGATATAGAGTGGGGTGTCCTTGTGCAGAGGGTGAAGTTCATTCTCAGTTTAGTTCCACATTTACATATAAACTAAAGTGAGCTATCCCATAAACTGGTGTAACTAACCATATAAAATGAACCATGTTATCTGAAATCTGCCATTAAGCCAACATCCCATATACATACAGCTCATGCATTGTCTAATACTGAAATTAACTAACATTTTGAATTAAAGGGTTGAAGGTTAACATTATATTCATAGACATTCCACTATATTGAAAACTAAAATTGGCTTGGCAATAGGAAAAGGAAGGTATATATGCTTACATGGACAGTTCAGTGTTCGAACAACCTAAAATGAACTAACATTCAATCTAAATATCAACTATGCATTGGTTCTATGTCTACATATAAAATCTGATATTGCATTTACAATATTTATACATTATGCATTCATATCTATCATTACATATATATCTTGCATTTATATCTAGCATTCATTATATACTTTCATGCATGCATTGTATATCATTCTTTCATTCATGCATTTATGCATTGCTTACATATATTACATTAATTGCATTCCTACATGCTTGCATTCAACCATATATATACATTAATGTAAATAGGATATATATATATCATATATATGTCATTTTATTCATCTAATAGATCATGCATTACATACTCTATATTCATTTAATATCCATACTACATAGGCTCATAGGTTACACAAAATGCATATATCGTATAGTCACTCTTTTACTTAAAACTAATATTGTACCAATTGGGAATTCACTAAATTCTAGGATTAAAATATATTGTAGTACTTCATGTTAGCTTTCCGAAACTTCAAACGGATCGCATTTTCGTGTCCGGAAGCTCCCGGAATCGTAAAAATACCGAAACGCATTCGTCTTTCGTACAGTTGACACTCAAATAATTCTACAGAAAGTTACAGAAAGAATTTGGCTTATTAAAATATATATTTGGAAATCTAACTTCGATACGGTTCTTTTAAAAAAAACGGGAGATAAATCGGAGTTTTAAGCTAAAAGTTATGACATTTCTAAGTTGCTATTGCTACTAAAAACGTGGATAAAAATTATGACGAATTTGGGTAGTTTGAGACAAAAGAACACAAGTATATAACATAATATATCAAGAACTCACTCTCTACACTAATATATATATATATATATATATATATATATATATATATATATATATATATATATATATATATGAGACACTATAGAACACATCTCCAATACAAAAATATGAGATTAAACATGTAATAATTCATTCATACATAACAACAACACAGTGTGTCCAAATTTGGGGTTTTCCCACATGGACACAACCACAACACAAAGGACACTCCTATGACCTCCAAATGGACACAAAATGGACACAAATGGAGATACAACCAAAGGGGTCATTCCTATGGGTTCAAAATAGACCTATATGCATGAGAAAATAAAAATGAGAAGGGATTTATACCTCCCGGTAGATCGAATCGAAGAAAAGCCTTCCCGGAGCGACACCGACACGTAGAGATTCCAAAAGGACACGAACGAGCTCCGAATCCTCCCAAACTTGGGAAGCTTCCTCCTTGGCTAGAATGGAGAAGGAAAGAAGAAGATTTGGTGGCAAAATGGAAGGATTTGGCGGAGAAATTGCTAGGGATTGCTCTCTAAAAATTTGGGGAAGAACAAGAGAGAGAGTGTGGATGAGAATAATGAAATGAACTTGAGCCTATCCTCTCCCAAAGTGGCTGGCCATATGGGGCTATTTGTCCTATTATAGTAAGGTCCAAAATGCCCCCACTAACCTATTCTATTAGTATTAGGAAAGGGCTAATTGGTTGGGACTAAATTAGTCATTCTAAAGTCTCTAATCACACTAATCTTATCCATAATAATTAGTCTAACCCCTAACTAAAGTATTTCTATCATGTGGGCCATGGCTAACTAATGTGTGGGTCCACTAAAGTCAACACTACCCCCGGGTCCCCGTTTCAAGTCGGATTGAGCTGAAATTCGAACCCGACTCAAATAACCCCAAAACAATATCATAAATAATAAAATAATAAAATAAATTTCAAAAATATTTTAAAAATACAAAATGATAAAAATACCCATGTTCCTGAAAACTGGGGGTGAGAAATTCCTCGAAATTAAAACCAAACAATAGTAAAATGTTAATATCACAAGTCATAACTTTAAATAGTTTAAAAATGATTAAAAATCACCAAAAATCATAATATGAAATAATTATCAATAAATAATAATTATAATTACAAAATTTCAAAATTACCCTCATCTGGAAAACTGGGTGTTACAATCCTACCCACCTTATAAAAATTTCGTCCTCGAAATTAAGATGATCGCACCCCCTTCTAGGTCAAACATAGTCAAGGGTCAATCACTAGTCAATTTCTCAACATCCAAGTACTTGGTCATCAACTGATCAACTTCTTAGGGTTTTACCTATGCTAGCTATCTAGGTGTTGGCAACTAGAATTTAGCAAAAGAGAAACTCTATAATAGACTAGCTCTAAACTTCCCAATCCTATCAAGTCACCTATAACTAAATACCTACAAGCTAAGTACATGAATACCAAATACCACATATATATATATATATGCTCAAAAACAACAACCCATCACATATATCCTAAGTATATCATCTATATATATATACATGACTGATCAACCAAGGGTTAAGGCATACTAAACTTATAAGGGTCTGAAACAATGCTTAGAACTAGGCTAAAGATGAATGTTCTGAATCAAGGGGACATGGTATCTAGTGAAGGGTCTGCACACTGCCTATAAAGGTGATCAACACAAAGGAACTCAACACGAAGAGAACTTAACTAAAATGGAAAACTGAACCAAGTATAGGCTAAACAACATGTTTATAACCCTATACAACAATGGCCTATAGATACCAACTAACCTACATCTCATATGCCAATATCATCTACAATCTATCTATGCAAATAGACCTCTCGGTCTTAGGTGAAACTACAACTATACTCAAAGGCAGGCTCTGGTCATGGGTGCCTCACTGGAAAAGGTACAGGAAAGTAGTAATAATCATCAAGGTTGTAAGGCATACTAACATCATATGTGTAACTGGTTGGTATTATAGATAACAGGAGAATTATCTGCAATGGGTTACTATTCTAACACCAATGCTAACTATCACCTCTATGGTACAGACACTCTACAAGTCATCATACCATTATACTATGAAGGAACTACCTATGAATAAGCTCTACAAAACTAAATATCCCTACTCCTAAGTCATTTATAACAATCAAAAGGGTATGATGTTTAAACTTTCTCAAGATACAATCTGTTAATCATATGCGTCTGTCTAAAATCATGTTGTCCAGAGTCTTCATCATGCTAGTGAGCAAGGCTACGATAGTCACAGAGTCCTTGACTAAGGTACGTACCTCTAGGTTCATGGTATTTAAAATTTTCGCACTGCCGCATGCGACGGCGAAAACCTTAAATTCCCATACCCGAGAATACATCCAAAATCTGACTACATGTCCTCACTATGCCAACTAACACGACTATCGAGGATTCTAGATCCCATGATTTAGGCGACCTAGCCCATATGATTTTCTCAGAAGAAAAAAAACAAACACAACAAAAGAGTAACATGACAAAATTAATCAATCAACAAGGAACAGATGGAATCGGATTTCAAGGTAATTATAAAAGATAATTGCGGGAATGGAATTGAGAAGAACGGAACTTGCAGCAAGATCTCCAACGGTCTGTGCATCCTCGACTGTCCTGACGATAGCTCGCCCTGCTGGTTTCCTCCAGCCTGATGCTGATATTGCACAAATCACTGCTGCTGATGCCGCATGAATCGCTGCTGCTGAGAAAAACCGAAAATAAAGGGAAAAGTCTCTGTACAGACGGAGGTGCACCTCCAATGTAGCAGAAACGCCAACCTGAGTCGGCACAACAGAAGCTGCGGTCTCGAGGCCCTGATGAACAGGATGAGAGGTGGCCAGCCTCTCGATAGTATCCCCCGAACCGAAGCGATGAGATCGTGTCTTCATAACCATCATGAAAACTGATCAAACAAGAAGCAATTTCTGAGAATGAAGCGAAACATTCAAAGGAGGACAGTTTATATTCAAGGGAAGTCAATAAGCAACAATTTTTGACAAAAAGGAATCTGATTAAGAGTTTTTCCTAATATGATTGAGTACCTCCAAAATATGTTAATCCTACTGCAGGCTGTAGTGATACTCTAGTTCGAATACCACTACATAAACTCGACCTGCATGGGCCACTACTAAAAATGTGTCACGACCCGCACCCACCGTGAGGGTACGAGTACGTAACAGCGTCCAGCCTACGCCGCAGTGACGGCGGTAGAACGCTGTTCTAGGTCATGAACTATAACTACATAACATGAAATATACTCTCCAGAAGGAGGCCAACACCGAGGTACAACTCAATCACAATCTAAGGTAGAATATAGCACGATGGAAATAGATAAGAAATCCTCAACTGATGTACAGCAGAAATGGAATACAAGTCTCATCATCTCTAAAATATACAACTCTGAAAATAAAGACAACAGCTAAGCATGAAAAGAAGGAACAGTCTAAGCTATCTACACTATACAAGGTATCATCCTGAGCAGCTGCCTGAACCTCCCCAGGGGTCCAGGTCGCGAGTGTCAACTAGGCAAACTCCAAGTAAGGGTGCAGGGTTCCTCATCATCCTCTGTAAAATTTTCAACAGGTCCAGTCAGGACGGGAGCGAGCACAAAACATCTCACGCAGTTCATATCATGTTAGGAAATATAAAGCATGCAATAAAGTAAGGTACATGAAATGCTGAAAGAAAGAAGTGTATAAAAAACAGTAGAGATTTGATAACAGGAAATATCTAAATATGATAAGTAAGAACTGTAAGCCTACTGTGATTTAGAGTACAATATGGTTATGTAAACGGTCTAGGAAAATGCAATGGTAACTCCATTGTACGTGGGTGTACAATAGACATATACAATAGTTATACAATCTTGTACAATAGGATTTAATTACATAACCAATTTTGCTCCCCCTCCCCAATCAATACACAAGGATCTACTCCAGTTACGTTATCTTGTACAATAGTGTACAATGTTATACAATGGATGTACAATATTATACAATAGATGTACAATGTTATACAATAGTTGTATAATATTATACAATAGTGTACAATGGTCTATCCCTGGAACTCATGAGATAATGAGAGTACAATATGCACAATGAGTGTACAAGGATATAGGTATTCAGTAAATACAATATGGAAGTGAAACGCACATCACAATATGTATCTAGTGAATACAAGGGGATAATATCCCAAAAGAAGATCCTTATAGTACCAATCCGTGATAACAATCGTGTCAGCATCAAGTACAGTAATCTAGAGCAAGAATATAAATCCAGGCAAATATGAAACGGTCAGAGAATGTACTCGCCTCGTATCTGAGTGTCTGAAGTAAATATACTGCCTGAGGAGAGGTGTCTGTCTCCTAATCAGAGCAACACAAGTTACAATATGTCTAAAATAAGGAAATAGACTGCTACAATGCATCTACATGCTGTCTAGGTCAAACTAGGCTAAAGTCAACACTTGGTCAACTCTAGTCAACTATCTAGTCAAAGCTAGGTCAATTGGGTCAACATAGACTCAATGAAGTCTCACTAGGCCTAACCAGTCTACCCTAGCTAGTACACATCATACAAATCCAAGGCTATACAAGCCAACACAAGTCACATATCAAGATACATCACATTCATGCATATTCAACATTATATATATATATATATATATATATATATTTTTATATATATATATATATATATATATATATATATATATATATATAAGAGAAAAGAACTAACATGTAAAGCTATGTGTGTGTGTGTGTGTGAACATGGAGGTGTACATGAAAAGAGAAATCAACATTAGTTATGAGTTTACACTACACATGGCACAAAGCTAACCCATCTACATTACACATGTATTATACTTAACCTGCATGGCTACAAGTATACATCTATATACATTAGAGTAGAGACTATTTAAGTTATAACTAACATGCATCTATACTTTACATAAATCTATATATTTTATAGCAATCATTTAGAGAAGGGTTACATGGCATGGTGGTTGATATAGAATGGGGTGTCCTTGTGCAGAGGGTAAAGTTCATTCTCAGTTTAGTTTCACATTTACATATAAACTAAAGTGAGCTATCCCATAAACTGGTGTAACTAACCACATAAAATGAACCATGTTATCTGAAATCTGCCATTAAGCCAACATCCCATATGTATACAGCTCATGCATTGTCTAATACTGAAATTAACTAACATTTTGAATTAAGGGGTTGAAGGTTAACATTACATTCATAGACATTCCACTATATTGAAAACTAAAATTGGCTTGGCAATAGGAAAAGGAAGGTATATATGCTTACATGGACAGTTCAGTGTTCGAACAACCTAAAATGAACTAACATTCAATCTAAATATCAACTATGCATTGGTTCTATGTCTACATATAAAATCTGATATTGCATTTACAATATTTCTACATTATGCATTCATATCTATCATTACATATATACCTTGCATTTATATCTAGCATTCATTATATACTTTCATGCATGCATTGTATATTATTCTTTCATTCATGTATTTATGCATTGCTTACATATATTACATTAATTGCATTCCTACATGCTTGCATTCAACCATATATATACATTAATGTAAATAGGATATATATCATATATATATCATTTCATTCATCTAATATATCATGCATTACATACTCTATATTCATTTAATATCCATACTACATAGGCTCATAGGTTACACAAAATGCATATATCGTATAGTCACTCTTTTACTTAAAACCAATACTGTACCAATTGGAAATTCACTAAATTCTAAGATTAAAGTATGTTGTAGTACATCATGTTAGCTTTCTGAAACTTCAAACGGATCGCATTTTCGTGTCCGGAAGCTCCCGGAATCGCGAAAATACCGAAACGCGTTCGTCTTTCATACAGCTAACACTCAAATAATTCTACAGAAAGTTACAGAAAGAATTTGGCTTATTAAAATATATATTTGGAAAGCTAACTTCGATACGGTTCTTAAAAAAAATGGGAGATAAATCGGAGTTTTAAGCTAAAAGTTATAACATTTCTAAGTTGTTATTGCTACTAAAAACGTGGATAAAAATTATGACGAATTTAGGTAGTTTGAGACAAAAGAACACAAGTATATAACATAATATATCAAGAACTCACTCTCTACACTAATATATATATATGAGACACTATAGAACACATCTCCAATACAAAAATATGAGATTAAACATGTAATAATTCATTCATACATAACAACACATAGTGTGTCCAAATTTGGGGTTTTCCCACATGGACACAACCACAACACAAAGGACACTCCTATGACCTTCAAATGGACACAAAATGGTCACAAATGGAGATACAACCATGGAAGTCATTCCTATGGGTTCAAAATAGACCTATATGTATGAGGAAATGAAAAGGAAAACGGATTTATACCTCCCGGTAGATCGAATCGAAGAAAAGCCTTCCCGGAGCGACACCGACACGTAGAGATTCCAAAAGGACACGAACGAGCTCCGAATCCTCCCAAACTTGGGTAGCTTCCTCCTTGACTACAATGGAGAAGGAAAGAAGAAGATTTGGTGGCAAAATGGAAGGATTTGGTGGAGAAATTGCTAGGGATTGCTCTCTAGAAATTTGGAGAAGAACAAGAGAGAGAGTGTGGATGAGAATAATGAAATGAACTTGAGCCTATCCTCTCCCAAAGTGGCTGGCCATATGGGGCTATTTGTCCTATTATGGTAAGGTCCAAAATGCCCCTACTAACCTATTCTATTAGTATTAGGAAAGGGCTAATTGGTTGGGACTAAATTAGTCATTCTAAAGTCTCTAATCACACTAACCTTATCCATAATAATTAGTCTAACCCCTAACTAAAATATTTCTATCATGTGGGCCATGGCTAACTAATGTGTGGGTCCACTAAAGTCAACACTACCCCCGGGTCCCCATTTCAAGTCGGATTGAGCTGAAATTCGAACCCGACTCAAATAACCCCAAAACAATATCATAAATAATAAAATAATAAAATAAATTTCAAAAATATTTTAAAAATACAAAATGATAAAAATACCCCTGTTTCTGAAAACTGGGGGTGACAAATTCCTCGAAATTAAAACCAAACAATAGTAAAATGTTAATATCACAAGTCATAACTTTAAATAGTTTAAAAATGATTAAAATCATCAAAAATTATAATATAAAATAATTATGAATAAATAATAATTATAATTACAAAATTTCAAAATTACCCTCATCTGAAAAACTGGGTGTTACATCTTCGCAGCTCGTCACAACGCACTCTAGTATATATTGATTATAGCGACGTCTTTTGCTAGCTTGTCTCATATGATCGATTGTGAATGCTAAATACTATCAAGTCTTCCACTTCCTCGAGGGGAACATGATGTTTAGGATGGTTTCCACGGATGCCCATGACCTGGAATGCAAATAAAAATATTTATGACTTAATAACTAGAATGATCATCTAGATTTATGGGGAGGAAAGATTTCCAGGTTGCATGCCACATTTATGGATTTGGAACTCTTCGTCATGAGGGGCGCACTTCCAGCTCACTTTCTTGTGATGTTATATTGTACTATTATGTATGAGTTCACAGGTGGTGGTGCATACTGTACTAATTACCGATTCGCCTGGATAGCCTGGACCGACTGTAGTGCCTGCTTATGAACCTCAATTGAATATGATAGTAATCAGTCCTTAATAAGTGTTATTGCCGGGACACAATTTTTCGATGGAAAACTGAGAATATGAAACAATTGTAAAAACAATGTTCCAACACAACACTTCTAGGAAGGTTGCGTAAGTATAACGAAGATCTAAAAAGATATCGTTATGATATTACGAGAATCTAAAAAGATTTCGTAATCACAGCAGCGAAGAAGATGACAGGCAAAATATGGAAGATGGCCTGCTGGGGTGAATGATCACCGTTGCTCAAAGCTTTATTCGCCCTACACGAACAGCTTCCAGGAACCAGCAAGTTCGTCGAAGAACTTGTAACACTTCTGCTCTTCTGACTCATTGGACGGACACGAACTCCCGTGCAAGAGCAACGCTGGTGTGGCGCCTTTCCTCTCTCTCTTGAAGGCTGCTGGACGAACAGAACTGTGTTAAAGAACACGTCTGAATTCTCTGTTTACTTGTGCTAAAAAACACTTCGTAAACCTTCTGTGGTGGCCCTTCTTTTTCTTCTGTCTCTCAGCCTTGAGAGAGAGGATGCCTTATATAGGCCCTGCAGTAACTGGTCGGTTGCCACAAAGTTAGGGACGTGGTAATAACTACCCCGAACATGTAGCAACCGCCCAGAACATACAAACGCACGTTTTGCTACCAACTGCGCACATCCAGCGCTCCTTGCACTCTACACGACAGAGCGCGCACTGAACTGCGCATACTGCACGCACTGCGCACACTGTGCAAGCAGCGCAATCAGCGCAACCGCGCAACCCGCACAATCCAGCACAACCCTGCACAACCCAGTGCAACCCAGCGCACCCAAGCGCAACCTGAGCGCAACCTAGGCGCGCACCTGGACAGCGCAACTGGGCATGCGCAACTGAGCAGCGCAACTAGGCTTGCGCAACGTGGCAGCGCAAGTGGCTCGCGCAAAGAGCGCAACTAAAGCGCACTATGTGCCTAGCGACGATGCTGACGTGCTAAGTGCAAAGTGCGCCAACAAAATGCCACATTACGCCTCATGAGCCCGAGTCCGAGTCCGAGTCCGAGTCGCTAAGCCCCTACGGGGCTTAGCTCCTATGGAAATAAATTTCCCAAGAGCAAAAAGCATAAATGCTTTTATTGTTGATTTTAGCCTTTTCCCCATTAGAAAAATAACCCCACATGGCAAACCCATGTAAACCTCCACACCATATGTGCATCTCCAATAATAGCAAAGCTAATATATAGAGATACAAACTCTTTGGCCTATCCGATGTGGGACTAAACTTTCTAAAGGAAAGGCCAAAACTCCAACAATCCCCCACATATCCCTATATATGGGTATAAGTGTTCCCCACAGTAACTGTCCATCATGCATTAGGAGAGATGTCGCTGACGACTTGAATCTTCCCGCATGGGTCAAAAATCAAACTATAATACAAGAATGGACTAAGCCTTGAATTCTGCATCATAGCTGAAATTCTTTCCACTCACATAATGTAGTTACATGTGCTTCTGGCTACACATTAAAGGCCCTGTGCCAGCCTGGTTTCAGTGTATAATTTTGGGCGTCTACAAGTTTACCCTCAAGAGACGGCCTGATATCTCTTTGTCCATACACTATAGGTGAGTTCATCATAAAGAGACATGGCATGAAGCGCTTTGTGCTTCCCTTGCGGTGCTACGCTGCTATGACATAGATTAAAGCTGAGGCCTTACCCCGTACCGGGAACCTCATCGTAGTGTCATACTACTGTAGCATGAGGCAACCGCCTCTTTGTAGTACCAAACTACCCAGCATGAAGCCTTAGGCTCCCTTGCGGTGTTACGCCGCAACGACATGGCTTGTACGGCCGAGGCTTTATCCCTAGCCGGGTACCTCATGGTGGTGTCGTGCCACTGTAACATGAGGAACTCCTTCTCTTTGTAGTGCTGACTACACCCCTCTTTATTTTTAACATACAGTATTAGGCTAACTACCTATTTGCGGTGCTATGCCGCTGTGACTTGGCCTGCAAAGCCGAGGCTTTATCATATTCCTGGGCAGCACCCCACATATAGGAACCTCATTGTGGAGTCACCCCACTGTAGCATGGAGTTTCACTCCTTGTAGTGCTGCTCTACCGTACTTCCTGTAAAGCACACCAGGCATTCACATGTCACGCCCCACTCCCGTAGGAGCGATCGTCCTCGCTAAGGCGTGATGCCGCACGAGCCTAGATTGCGCTCGTGCAAGGCGGGTTCCATAACGGCCGATTGCATCGGTGGCGACGGGGTCGTCGTACAGAAGTCCAAAGCAGAAACATTGAATACATTGCAGCAGAATTTAAAGAAGAACACATGAACCCAAGTAACTCAAAAGAATCTCTTTATTGATATTGAATACAAGATTACATTGTGGGCGCAAGGCCAATTACAAGTCTCTCAGGCTCACTTTTCTCTCGATTACAATTCACTCTGCTCTCTCTCATCTCTCGATACCATACTTGAATCCAGCAGAAGCTTCGGAAGGCGATGTCCATACATTATGTCCTGTATAAGTCTTCAGATCACGCGACCGCACGCTTCGACTCGCCAAGGAACTCCGTGCCTCGACGCATCCAAGCGAGCTCCGCGCCACGAGCTTCTACCTGTGCCTGCACATGAAATACTGTGTGGGTGTCAGTACCACTGTACTGGTGGAGTGAGCTTCTCGCCCACCCATACAAAACCTACACGTTTCATTTACTTTGTGTAACATAAACCCTTTTTCGATTGTCTTTCTATTCTTGCCTTAGGATCAGTTTTAGGACCGGCGCCTTAGCGCAACTTGTGTATCGGAACCATCCCGTGCTAGCAATGTCAAGTTAACTCATACTTTGTCTCTAGACCACTCCTCGTGCCAACAACGTTAACCTATCAAGTCGTGTTCGCCTTACGGCCATAATTCGAGACGCAACTACACGAAGGACTCCATTTCCTTGCCTCTAGACCTTTCTCGTGCTTGCATTGTCGATGCACCGACTTATACTTATCTTTCGTGCCAAACTCTGGGATGTAACGACTCGGTCGTGCCACAACTCGATTCGTGTTTCAATACCTCCGAGGCAGTGCCTCCTTGCTTAGTCTCGACTACACTTGTGTCGTGACAACGCGGCCGTGCCTCATATTTCGAGGCCGAGCCCAACAACTCAACGTAACTTTATACAACTAGCCCTACGGCCCTTCTCGACTTAACTCGCGACAGCTCAAGCCTAACCCATGCAACTCTATGCCAACAACTTAACACTCGACGCCACATCTCGTGCCGAAGCACGTCGCCTTCGCTGTAGCCAAATCTTAGGCTCCGACATTGTGTCTTTTTAACTCATGCATATTCAACTCAATCCAAAGGCACCTACACGGATTGCCGCCCGTGCCGACACCAAACTTACCATGTTAGTTGAAAACAATTATTATTAAGTGTTTGTTATGGGATTGGCCTAACCAGCCGCCTTGGACGTAGCCTGGCAGTACGGGACCCTTTCAACGCAGGTAGCGAGCCCCGATAAAAGTCCCCGCCTTACCGATCGCCTAACCAGCGTTGCCTATTACCCAGCTCGGCTACAACCAGTTTCTTCCTAGGCCGAGACGGTCCCGTGGCCCCGGAATTCTGCTCGAAGAAACCACCCCTTGTCGACAAGTTGTCCAAGTTCATAAGGGTTTACATGGTGTGTTTTAGGATACAGTTTGGGGCTTGTTTTATGATCAATTCATTTACTTGGTTGTTTTACTCTTTCCACATTTTGTACTTCCTTTGCAGAGCCCCCAACCAGGGTTGCCTCGGCGACTACCCATCGCTTAGACTTAACATTCTTTGAACTCAGGGAACGGCTACTGCATAGCCTTCCAACTTAACTTGAATATAACGTGTTTTCTTAAGTATCGACCGACCGTGGCTAACTCTCCACTGAACCAACCGTGGCTCGTGCCTCTAAACCGACTCGTGTTCGACGCAACGCTGTCGCCCAAGTCATACTTCATATGACGGGCCTTGGGGTCGTGGGACTCTTTATCTTGACAACCGCAGAATGAGCGGGACCGCACGTAGAATAACTTAGGTCGACCGGCATAACTTTGCCTAACTCACTCAAGCCTACAACTTAACCCAAGGGACGTGCAAAGGCTATGCCAAGCCTTGCGGGACAAGACCGTGCATGCTTTAGCAAGCATTTGTGCGGCGACGCCTATGACTTAGGCTAACTCTCAACTTTTGCACCGAAGACCAACTTTCCTTCTCCCAAGCCACGGGACGAAGGACCGAGTGTCATTTTCAAAGCAGGTCGTGCACCAACTCTAACCCGACCGTGGAACGTTTTCCATGTTCTAACTCAATTTGGCCCGTCGGGATTATTCCCTTAGCTATGTGGATGCGTAGCTTTTATTTATCAAACCTAACTTGTGCAAGTTGAAAACACGATTTATTATGTGAAGGCAAAGATGGGGAGAGTTCACCGAAACTACCCCACCTGAGCGATGTCTCCGAGCAAGCCGCTGCAAGGCTAAGTCCGAACGTCGTCGGCGTTTCGATTCCTCCGATTGACTTTGCGGGACGGGGCACTACAACATACACCACTCAGAACAAGTCTCGTCCTCGAGACTTTCCTGAAGGCAAGCCATCCTACCATTTCTATGGCCAAGACTTAATCGTACACATTTCGCCTACGCGTTCCTTCGATTCCGAGCCACGCTCGCACTATTATCAATCTTTTCCTTTAACACGATTTCAAGATCTCGACACACTCCCATCTTTTAAGCCTTGCTTGAACTCGTCGTATCACTTGGTTGGATCGTGCACGCATTCCAAGCGTCCCCAAAATACATGCATTCAGCCAAACCGCATGATAGAAAATTTGTCATTCTCACTCGAGTCGCATCGTGCACATACCCAAGCGTCCCTGAAATATATGCATGTCAGCCGAGCCTCGTGAGCAGGGTTTCCTATATTCGTGATCCATGCCATCCATCCATGCCAATCCTCAGATCAATCATTCCGATTGCTAACACTTGAAACAGGGCGTCTCGCCTAACCGCTAGGCTAATCTTTACGAGGCTAAGTCAATGTCAGGATTGGAATCATAGTTCCCCAACAATAATGCCAACACTGACCCCAATCCTAGGGTCAAACCAAAGTCGGTAGTACGGGATTTTCTACCCAAGCTCGCGTCACTCAGATTTCTACACATCAAGCACAATCACCTATTTGCCTCAGCGCATTCGTTGCGCGTATTCAAATCCATTCAAATCACCAATTCTAACCAATTCATGTATTCGATCACGAGGTCATCTAGCTCGACAATACGTTGCACCCCAATCTCACGCGAGTCTGATTATCGACGGTGGTTCGTGAATCACCACGCAACGCTCCCGCGGAATAATCATTCTCATCGGGGCGTAACTCTTGTTTGAGGTTAGACTAACTCATTTTCGATACGCGGATTGGACCTACACAATCCTCAAGTTCGATTCTTCAAGCACACAAATCCATTCTCGAGTCACCTTCGCGTCAAACCACAAATCGAAGCACAAATTGTCGCACCGTACAAGTTCGACCACTCCCGCTGTATGAATCACCATACCTGCGCTCACGCAGAGTGATCGCCCTAATCGGCGTGACGCATGTGCGAGGCTGGAGTAGCGCTCACATAAGACAAGAACATCAACGTTGTGGTTGTCGACGAAGCAAATCCAAATGTTCTAGTTTTCATCCAAGCCAAGTTCGATCGTCATTCGTTCAACTTAGAAAATCCTCAAGCCAAGTCTACCTTTTCCTCGACACATTTTAACATCCCGATTATAACATCCATCGGAACAATGACATTTGTACGATCGTCATTCGCCGAGTCAGAGTACCCCCGAGTTATCGCATATCGATCTTTGATACGCCTCAATACCATCGACGATATGCGTAACCTGACGATCTTCCTTCGCAACCAATTTCGAGTCGTGCGACTTGATGCTATTGTTCGAACTGGATATACCACCATTCCTCGATATTCAAGACCAAGTTCGATCGCTATTCCTCAAGCTCGTTTCAAGATCGTTATTCAAAACTCAAGTCACATTTCATTTGTATCAATCCGATATCGCACGCACGATCCTCTAAGTTTTCTCGATCAAGACCATTCATTTTCATCCATCATTCCGAAATGTTTTCTAACTCACGTTGCACATTCACAAGTTGTCCGAACGAGATGCTCGTTCGGGACATTCGAAGTCACGCCCAACTAAGCGTGACGCGTTCTAAGGCTTTGCACGATCGCATCGCCTCGCCGACATACTCGTAATCCTCAATATTCACTCGAACAATTTCCAAGACGAACCATACACCACTCGGACTCGAGCCACTCGACTAGTCGTCGACACTCATTCTTATTCTTCTTCGAACCTATCACATACACCACTCGGATTTAAGCCATACGATCTAGTCCTCAATCACATTCGTGTCATGCGCTAAGACATCCTTCAGATTCGTTCGACGAATCGCTAGCGTAGTCGCTCGCGTCGTATCGACGTACTAAGTCGTTCGCATTATTTCCTCGAAATCCAAATCAATCTTCCATGTACGCCTAAGCGTTAGTCCGATAGCGTTCCTATCGATAGACACTCTAAGTATATCTTCTTTCCCGATCAAGCGAAACTTGATATCGCTCGCGACTCGTTTGCACCAAGGGTCAAGGTGCGCGACGCGAAACACAACTTAGCCAAAAGGCCGTGTGCATAGCCATCCTGTGCGGACTATATCCCGAGTTTGCACGCTCAATTGCTAGGGTCGATGTTGGACTGATTAGGCACGCGTGCGACTTGTTAAGGTCAACGTAGGACTATTTGGGCACACATGCAACTTTGCTAACATTAGCACATATTTTTCTATCGAGTCAAATTTGACACCATTCGGCACAAAGGCCCTATCGACGCATTTGGCAACGGCCTACCGATGCGTTAGATTGAATGTACAAGCTTTCGAAAATATTTAGACTTATTGTATGGACATGCCGAGGAACATTTGAGAGAGAGCGTACCAACGATAACAACTTGCGGAAGTAACAGAGTTTTGTAGAAACATCGAAGTTAAAGAATTCAATCGACGGTCCAAGGACGTAAAGCCGTGCTCTGATACCACTATGTCAGCCCCACTCCCGTAGGAGCGATCGTCCTCGCTAAGGTGTGATGCCGCACGAGCCTAGATTGCGCTCGTGCAAGGCGGGTTCCATAACGGCCGATTGCATCGGTGGCGACGGGGTCGTCGTACAGAAGTCCAAAGCAGAAACATTGAATACATTGCAGCGGAATTTAAAGAAGAACACATGAACCCAAGTAACTCAAAGAATCTCTTTATTGATATTGAATACAAGATTACATTGTGGGCGCAAGGCCAATTACAAGTCTCTCAGGCTCACTTTTCTCTCGATTACAATTCACTCTGCTCTCTCTCATCTCTCGATACCATACTTGAATCCAGCGGAAGCTTCGGAAGGCGATGTCCATACATTATGTCCTGTATAAGTCTTCAGATCACGCGACCGCACGCTTCGACTCGCCAAGGAACTCCGTGCCTCGACGCATCCAAGCGAGCTCCGCGCCACGAGCTTCTACCTGTGCCTGCACATGAAATACTGTGTGGGTGTCAGTACCACTGTACTGGTGGAGTGAGCTTCTCGCCCACCCATACAAAACCTATACGTTTCATTTACTTTGTGTAACATAAACCCTTTTTCGATTGTCTTTCTATTCTTGCCTTAGGATCAGTTTTAGGACCGGCGCCTTAGCGCAACTTGTGTATCGGAACCATCCCGTGCTAGCAATGTCAAGTTAACTCATACTTTGTCTCTAGACCACTCCTCGTGCCAACAACGTTAACCTATCAAGTCGTGTTCGCCTTACGGCCATAATCCGAGACGCAACTACACGAAGGACTCCATTTCCTTGCCTCTAGACCTTTCTCGTGCTTGCATTGTCGATGCACCGACTTATACTTATCTTTCGTGCCAAACTCTGGGACGTAACGACTCGGTCGTGCCACAACTCGATTCGTGTTTCAATACCTCCGAGGCAGTGCCTCCTTGCTTAGTCTCGGCTACACTTGTGTCGTGACAACGCGGCCGTGCCTCATATTTCGAGGCCGAGCCCAACAACTCAACGTAACTTTATACAACTAGCCCTACGGCCCTTCTCGACTTAACTCGCGACAGCTCAAGCCTAACCCATGCAACTCTATGCCAACAACTTAACACTCGACGCCACATCTCGTGCCGAAGCACGTCGCCTTCGCTGTAGCCAAATCTTAGGCTCCGACATTGTGTCTTTTTAACTCATGCATATTCAACTCAATCCAAAGGCACCTACACGGATTGCCGCCCGTGCCGACACCAAACTTACCATGTTAGTTGAAAACAATTATTATTAAGTATTTGTTATGGGATTGGCCTAACCAGCCGCCTTGGACGTAGCCTGGCAGTACGGGACCCTTTCAACGCAGGTAGCGAGCCCCGATGAAAGTCCCCGCCTTACCGATCGCCTAACCAGCGTTGCCTATTACCCAGCTCGGCTACAACCAGTTTCTTCCTAGGCCGAGACGGTCCCGTGGCCCCGGAATTCCGCTCGAAGAAACCACCCCTTGTCGACAAGTTGTCCAAGTTCATAAGGGTTTACATGGTGTGTTTTAGGATACAGTTTGGGGCTTGTTTTATGATCAATTCATTTACTTGGTTGTTTTACTCTTTCCACATTTTGTACTTCCTTTGCAGAGCCCCCAACCAGGGTTGCCTCGGCGACTACCCATCGCTTAGACTTAACATTCTTTGAACTCAGGGAACGGCTACTGCATAGCCTTCCAACTTAACTTGAACATAACGTGTTTTCTTAAGTATCGACCGACCGTGGCTAACTCTCCACTGAACCAACCGTGGCTCGTGCCTCTAAACCGACTCGTGTTCGACGCAACGCTGTCGCCCAAATCATACTTCATATGACGGGCCTTGGGGTCGTGGGACTCTTTATCTTGACAACCGCAGAATGAGCGGGACCGCACGTAGAATAACTTAGGTCGACCGGCATAACTTTGCCTAACTCACTCAAGCCTACAACTTAACCCAAGGGACGTGCAAAGGCTATGCCAAGCCTTGCGGGACAGGACCGTGCATGCTTTAGCAAGCATTTGTGCGGCGACGCCTATGACTTAGGCTAACTCTCAACTTTTGCACCGAAGACCAACTTTCCTTCTCCCAAGCCACGGGACGAAGGACCGAGTGTCATTTTCAAAGCACGTCGTGCACCAACTCTAACCCGACCGTGGGACATTTTCCATGTTCTAACTCAATTTGGCCCGTCGGGATTATTCCCTTAGCTATGTGGATGCGTAGCTTTTATTTATCAAACCTAACTTGTGCAAGTTGAAAACACGATTTATTATGTGAAGGCAAAGATGGGGAGAGTTCACCGAAACTACCCCACCTGAGCGATGTCTCCGAGCAAGCCGCTGCAAGGCTAAGTCCGAACGCCGTCGGCGTTTCGATTCCTCCGATTGACTTTTTGGGACGGGGCACTACACACTCTGCCTGAGAACTCATTAAGGCAATTAAGCCAACCTTCCCACAGGAACCGTTTTTCGCAAAAAATAACAGTAGACAACAGTGGTTATAGGTCCGTAACCTCTCCATGCCCAATAGAACATGTACCCACTGTTCCTGATATTCTTCCGATTAGTGGTCCTCCCTTGAACCAAAAGCTAGATGCCTAGTAGATAAATCTTTGAACTAATAGCATAAAACTTTATGGTAGGAATACAATAATACAATATCAGAATGCCTTCAAGTCCATTTTACAAGCTGTGTCATCGACCAGCTGGCGCTTGAGGTCCTTGGTGAACGGATCCGCCAGGTTCTCCTGACTCCGAACATCAATCACTGCAATAACACCTCTCTTGATAAGATCGTGTACTGTCCTGTGCTTCAACCGCACAGTCCTCTTCTTTCCGTTGAAGAGGTCATTTGATGCCACCGTCGCAGTCGTCTGGTTGTTGCAGTATATCGGTATCATCGGTATTTGTGCCCCAACCATTGGAAGATCATACATGAGCTCCCGAAGCCATTTTGCTTCCTCGGCTGCGGTATCAAGTACAAAGAACTCAGATTCCATGGATGACCGCGAGAGCATAGTCTGCTTCTTCGACTTCCACGATATAGCAGCTCCACCCATTGTGAAAATGAATCCACATGTGGACCTCTCGGTCTCCACCTCTGAGCACCAACTGGCATCACTGAAGCCTTCCACTACCGGCGGATCTCCGCTGTAATACAGTGCATATGTCTGAGTCTTCTTAAGATATCTCATAACCCGTTTTACAGCTTTCCAGTGTTCAGCACCTGGGTTGCTCGTAAAACGACTCAGCATTCCCACGGCGAAAGCTATGTCAGGCCTAGTGGCAGTAGTAGCATACATCAAACTTCCGATTATGCTTGCATACTCCAACTACCTGACGCTTTCCCCTGAATTAGGCTTCAGCTTCAGATCACACCTGTACGGCGTATCGATCCCTAGAAGATCCCGATACCCATAACGAGTGATCATTTTCTCAATATAATGAGACTGTGACAGCGCTAGTCCAGTGTCTGTCCGGATGATCTTGATCCCTAAGATCACATCAGCTTCTCCCAAGTCCTTCATACTGAACTTGCTTGAGATGGACTTCTTTGTCTCCGTGACATAGCTAATATCCGTACCTAGAATAAGCATGTCGTCCACGTACAGACAAACGCTCACACCTCTTCTATCAGCGAACTTCGTGTAAACACACTTGTCCGTATCGCTGACCATGTAGCCATTTGACCTTATAACTTTGTCAAATTTCTCATGCCACATCTTGGAAGCCTGTTTAAGACCGTACAAGGATTTCACAAACTTGTAGACTTTGTCTTCAAGACCCCTGATGACAAATCCCTCTGGCTGTTGCATGTAAATCTCTTCGGTCAGCTCGCCATTTAGGAAAGCCGTATTCACATACATCTGATGTATCACCATCTTATGTATTGCTGCAAGAACAATCAATATTCTGATGGTGGTCATCCGGGCTACTGGAGCATACGTGTCAAAATAGTCAATCCCCTGCTTCTGAGAAAACCCCTTGGCTACCAACCTAGCCTTGAACTTGTCAATAGTTCCGTCTGCTTTCATCTTCTTCTTGAAGATCCATTTGCATCCGATGGGTTTCGCTCCTTCAGGAAGATCAACCAACACCCAAGTGTTATTTGAGGTGATGGAATCAATTTCATTGTCAATCGCCTCCTTCCAGAAAACCGCGTCTCTGGTCTTCATCGCCTCATCATAGGTAAGCGGATCAGCTTCCACATGATAGGTGACAAAGTCACTTTCGAAGTCCTTCGGCCTCCTCACTCGCTTCGTTGATGGCTCAGCGAGATCTGGTTCAACCGTTATTTCAACAACAACATCTTCTTGGACCATATCTTCATTGAAGACCTGCGCACCCTCATTGTTCTCCGGAACATCCGTAAGAACAATATTCTTGTGCCTTGCAAATTTGTCTTCAAAATATTCTGCGTCGCGAGATTCAATGATATGATTTGACTCAATATCAAGAAATCTTCGAGCATCACTCTTCTCGGCATACCCCAAGAAGATCGTCTTAGTAGTCCTTGTCCCAAGCTTCTAAATCTTCAGATCTGGAAGCTTGACATACGCCAGACACCCCCACACTCGAATGACATTCAAGTTAGGTCTGACCTTGAACCAGAGTTCATGAGGAGTAACGTCTGAAGTTGCATGAGGCACTCTATTTAGAATAAAAGTGGCCGTCAATGCAGCTTCTCCCCAGTAGCACTTAGAAAGACCAGCAGTCAACAACATTGAGTTAATCATTTCTGTTAACGTTCTGTTCTTCCTCTCTGCTACTCCATTTGATTGAGGAGAGTACAGAGCCGTAATCTCATTGACAATTCCATGTTCTTTGCAGAACGATGCGAATTCATGAGACCTGTACTCCCCACCTCGATCACTTTTTATCATTTTGAGTTGTTGTCCAGTCTGCCGCTCAGCTTCGGCTCTGAACTCCTTGAACTTCTCGAATGCTTCGTCTTTAGCCTTCAGCAAGTAGACGAACGCATACTTTGAGAAGTCATCGATGAAGGTTATGAAATACTTCATCCCGGCCTTTGTAGAGAACTGTTTGAAGTCACAGATATCGGAGTGAACCAACTCCAGAAGATCTGTACTTCGATTAACCCGAGGAAAGGGTTTCCTTGTGATCTTCGTTTGAGCACAAACTTCACATTTCTCTACCTTACCCCCACATTTGGAGATAAGTCCTAGACTAGACATTCTGTTTATTCGTTTACAATGAACATGTCCTAGCCTATTATGCCACAACTCAAGAGTATAAGCAGAATGAGTGACTTCATTAATTATATTGGACTGATTTACAAGCTGAATTTTGAACATTCCTTCGGTATAAAAAGCTTTTTCAAAATATATTCCTTTGATAGACATTACCATCTGGCCAGCATTGATGTCCATTCTGAGGTCTGCTTTGCAGAGTAGGCCTCCTGAGATCAGGTTCTTGGCGATAGCAGGTACATGCTTCACGCCTTGAAGCGTCAGAGACTTCTCCGAAGTCACCTTCAACACCACCGTCCCGATCCCGAGCACTTCAGTTTGTGCCTGGTTCGCCATCATAACCACTTCAGAAGTAGGTGTATAGGTGGTGAACCACTCCTTACTGGAGCAGACATGGCAGAAGGCTCCAGTGTCTACCCACCAGTCAGAGTCAGTCCTTACCGTATCAACCTGTGCAATCATAGCAACAATGTCAGTGATCATAGATACCTTACTAGGCTCTCCTTGCTCTGATTGCTTGGTTTTTGCTTTGTACTCATTCTTAAAGTGGCCCTTCTTGCCACACTTGGAGCAAGGCATTTGAGACTTTGGCTTCTTTTTCTTGATAGAAGTTCCCTTAACTTTTAGATTGTCAGGGTCCTTCTTGCTGTGGAAAGCCGCCTGCTTTCCCCTTGGTTCCTTGGTCTGAACCAGATTGGCGTTAGCCAATTGTTTGGACAATGTGTCCGCCTTCAGTTGAGCCCGCATCTGGTCCTCAACATATATTTCCTGCAAGAGATCTTCAAGGCTGATCTCAAACTTCTTCCTATGCATGTTTGCATAGAACTTGCTCCACCCAACGGGGAGCTTTGAGACAATCCCTCCAACAACAAACTTGTCGGGGAGGGGCATCACCTCGTCTTCCAACTTCTGTCGCAGTTTTAGGAACTCCTTCACCTGCGGCAGCATAGACTTTTCGTCCTCAAAGAACCACTTGTGATATTTTTCAACCACAAATATTTTACTGCGGTTCTTGTCTTCTTCGTAGAGTTTTTCTAGAGACTCCCATATGTCTCTAGCGATATTCTTCTTAGAATAGGATTCTGCAAGGGAATCCTCCATAGCATTCAGGATAAGCAGCCTGCAAATGCTATTTTCTCTTCTCCACTTGGCCTGAAGTTTAGTAGCCGCAGTGATTGCGGCAGCAGACCCAGTATCTGGAACAGTAGGTTCTTCCTACAGAAGCACGTGATCTATGTCTTTGAGTTGAAGGGTGAGATATACCTTCCTTTTCCAGACTTGGTAATGTTCTCCATCAAACTTTTCTAACTTGCAAAAGTCAGAATTGAATAGTGAAACATTAACGTTTTCCATCGTAGCAATAAAGCTTTAAGATTGTTATTGCCGGGGCACAATTTTTCGATGGAAACTGAGAATATGAAACAATTGTAAAAACAATGTTCCAACACAACACTTCTGGGAAGGTTACGTAAGTATAACGAAGATCTAAAAAGATATCGTTATGATATTACAAGAATCTAAAAAGATTTCGTAATCACAGCAGCGAAGAAGATGACAGGCGAAATATGGAAGATGGCCTGCTGGGGTGAATGATCACCGTTGCTCAAAACTTTATTCGCCCTACACGAACAGCTTCCAGGAACCAGCAAGTTCGTCGGAGAACTTGGAACACTTATGCTCTTCACATCCAGCGCTCCTTGCACTCTGCGCGACAGAGCGCGCACTGAACTGCTAAGTGCAAAGTGCACTATGCGCCTAGCGACGATGCTAAGTGCAAAGTGCGCCAACAAAACGTCACATTACGCCTCATGAGCCCGAGCCCGAGTCGCGCTTAGCTCCTATGGAAATAAATTTCCCAAGAGCAAAAAGCATGAATGCTTTTATTGTTGATTTTAGCCTTTTTTCTATTAGAAAAATAACCCCACATGACAAACCCATGTGCACCTCCACACCACATGTGCATCTCCAA
Organism: Iris pallida; assembly: GCA_029216955.1. Classification (NCBI taxonomy): domain Eukaryota; kingdom Viridiplantae; phylum Streptophyta; class Magnoliopsida; order Asparagales; family Iridaceae; genus Iris; species Iris pallida. The sequence goes on along the minus strand of JANAVB010037418.1, from coordinate 10,293,536 downwards.
TAATAGCAAAGCTAATATATAGAGATACAAACTCTTTGGTCTATCCGATGTGGGACTAAATTTTCTAAAGGAAAGACCAAAACTCCAACAATAAGTTAAACAAAATTTAGAAAATATTAGACAATATCTTCCTCCTCTTTTTATAAACAATCTATCTAGCAAGCAACAAGAACTATAAAAAAATCATGTGCACAATATTGTTTAACTCTAATATTTTCATATAAATTGTACTGAGTCACATAGATTCAAGAGAGACCTATCCGAATTTAAGGAAGACATCCAAAAATTTGTCATGAATATGTACGCTACTGTCACTTTGTAATTGATATGCACTTATATTGGACAAGACTCGACCTGAAGAGTGTACGGGTAGAGGGTCAAATTCAGAAACCTGAACCTATAGGACTAACTGGATCCATGGCACTAGTCCGACCCGACAGATAAATAGCAATAGCTAAGATTGTTTAGTAGCCTAGTAGGGATAGCAATTTCTTCCGTCTAACTAGGATCCTCTTTTTTTTTTTTTTTTTCCTAATGGGAACAGGTTTGAGAATTTAAAAATAGGATTGGGACGAGATGAGGACTAAAAAAATTCTCCGGAGTCGGGTTCTGGGTCGGATATGGATATACAACTCCAAATTCCGATAAATTTTCGATCCGATTACTTATACTGATATGTGCAACCCATTGATATGTGTTCATGATCTATCTAATAGTATATATTTTTATGAAAACCATATTTCATTAACATGTCTTTTGATTTTTTTTGAATGATTTTTTTTTAAGTTTATACCGTACATAAAAAATTATTAACGGGACCACAGACGGGGACGAAAAAATTTGCTCCGAAAGTTTAAACCGGACAGGGACGAGAGCCGAGACGAAAAAGCATTATTAAACGGAAACGAAAAATGAGGGTAAAATATTAAACTCCACCGAAAACGAAAATGAGGATCCAAACACTACCCAGAGAGACGGGGATGGAGGTATAGTCCCCGGCCAGATCGGGCCCATTGTCATCCCTATTGTTTAGTTGCAAGTCCAGACATGTACATCCGAATAAAGAGTTTTGTATTCCTACTTCTTTTTCATCTCCCATATATGACCTCCCTTTCAACTCCTCACTCTCTATCCTCTCCCCTCCTTTAAATTTCCGTATCCTCCTCTCACCCATGAACCAACCGCAAGAAACTCCACCAAAAATGTCTAAACAAGACCAATGGGAGACCCTTCTACTCGATGATGACGACCAAGACGATTCCTTATCTCTAAGTGACCTCCCCTTGGAAGCCCTCCACGACAACCACCGAGAAGAGTTCAAGTCCTTCGAAGCCATGGAAGAATTCGAATTCAGAACACTCGATGGCGGCAGCCTCCTCCCGAGAGCCGAAATGTGCGCTGCAGACGAAGTCTTCTTCAAGGGCCAGCTGCTGCCTCTCAGGCTGTCGTCTGTCGGCTCGCAGGACAACGCTCGGTACCAGTGCAGCAGCAGCAGCAGCGGCCGGTCCGTCAGCGGGAGCCAGTCATCGAGCAGCCACTCGAGCGGCTGCGAGGTGCTGCCGCCCAGGGTGTCGGTTTCGAACGTTTTTTACGCGTATCCGAGCCCGAGGCGGCATGTCAGTAGGAGGAGGACCAGCATTGGCTCGGCTCGGAAGAGGCCGGGCCCAGCGCCGCCCGGTTGGAACGTTTTCAGGCTAGGGATCACCAAGACACCGGAAATCGAGCTTAATGTGTTGGTGTTTTTGCCTCTGGACTAGAAAAGATAGTCCCACATCGGCTACACCAAATGGTGAGTATCTCAATATAATGCATTGCTTGTGTTGAGGTGTGCACATGAGGTGTAGTGGGGCACAAGTTTGTGCCATGTGGAAGTATTTTCCTAGAAGGAAAAAGGATTAAATCCAACAAGGATGCAAGTTAATTTTTGTTGTGCGGACTCGGACTCGGACGCGGACTCCAAGATGTCTCGTGCATGCACGGGAGGGTTCGGGGGGTAGGCGTGGACTGGCACACTTCTATGCTGATTGTGGGATGATCTAAAATATCAAACTCTATTTTTGAGTATTGGTATTTTAGTCCCACATCGGATAGGAGAAGAGGTGAAGTCTCAACTCCATTCTATAAATAGAGCCCCTTGGCCTCCTTTGAAAGATGTACCAAGAAGAGAGTTGAGGGAGTCTGTTAAGTCCAGGAAGCCCGTTCAAGTCTCAAATATTGACTTACGAGCGTTCCAGAAGTTCTCCTGAACTTGCTGGTTCCTGGGAGCTTATCCGTACTGCGGGTATAGCTTTGAGCGCCGGTGTTCAACACCCCAGCGAGATCCGCTCTTCTTCTTCCTTCCTCTTTCTGTTGCCTTCGAGAATCTGAGACTCAACTGTTGTTGATCATCTCTTGTTGCCTTCGAGAAACCGCTATTGCAAACGCGATTCGATTTTTTTTTTTAATCGTTTAGGCTACGCAATCAGCATTATTTGCATCTCTTTTTTAGGGATTGCAACTGCATTATTTACATCTCTTTTTTAGGGATTGCAACTGCATTCTTTGCATCTCTTCTTAGGGATTGCAACTGAGTTTTTCCATCGATTGTTTGCAAATAGACCAACAATCTCAAAGCTATACGATTCGATGGAAAACACTCGTGCTTCGCTTGTCGATACCGGCTTTAACAAGTTGGAGAAATTCGACGGCGAACACTTCCAGATCTGGAAGCGAAAGGTGACTCTGAACCTTCAACTCGTGGATGTTGATCACGTGTTGGATGAGGAAGAACCAATCGTTCCAGCAACAGGATCTGCTGCTGTTCTGGCCGCTGCTACGAGCAAGCAGACGAAGTGGAAAAAGGATAACAGCATATGCAGGCTGCTGATCCTGAATTCCATGGAAGACTCTCTGGCCGAGTCCTACACAAAGAGGACTTCTGCCAAAGAGATCTGGAAGTCCGTGGGAAAGCTGTATGACGACGACGAGGCCCGGTCTAAGATGTTCATGGTTGAAAAATACCACAAATGGGTCTTTGAAGACGAGAAGACCATGCTGCCCCAAGTGAAAGAGTTCCTGAAGCTGCGCCAGAAACTGGAGGACGATAGCATGCCCCTCGTCGACAAGTTCGTCGTTGGAGGGATCGTGGCAAAACTTCCTCCAGGATGGAGCAACATCTATGCAAGGATGCATAGGAAGAAGATGGAGATTAGCCTGGATAATCTCCTCAGCGAGATTCATGTTGAGGACGAGATGCGCTCTCAACAGAAGTTGGACACCCTGTCCAAGCAACTAGCAACGGCGAATCTGGTTCAAGCCACCAGAGAGAACAAAGGAAAGCAGGCGGCTTCTCACCACAAGAAGAAGGACTTCTCGAATCTGAAAGTGAAGGGTCCAGGATTCAAGCAACAGAAGTCCAAGTCCCATGTGACTTGCTTCAACTGTGGCAAGAAGGGTCACTATAAAAGTGAATGCAAGTCCAAGCCCAAAGAGCAAGGTGAGCCTAACAAGGTTTCTTTGGTTACTAATCAGGTTGCCATGATAGCACAGGTTGCAACTGTGGGGGCAGACTTGGACTGGTGGATAGACACTGGCGCGACATGTCATGTCTGTTCAGACAAGGACTGGTTCGTCTCCTATGAGCCTACTTCCGAGAAAGTCATGATGGCGAACCAGGCACAAGCTGAAGTACTGGGGATCGGGACGGTGGAGCTGAAGCTTACATCGGGGAACATTCTGACGCTTCAAGGTGTGAAGCATGTTCCTGCAATCGCAAAGAACCTGATCTCTGGGAGCCTGCTCTGCAACGCAGGCTTGAGGATGGACATCAATGCTGGCCAAATGGTGATGTCCAAGAAGGGTACTTTCTTCGGAAAAGCTTTTTAAGACTGAAGGAATGTACAAAATTCAGCTTGTTGTAACCCAGCATAATAATGTCAATGCTATCACTAGTTTGAATTACTCTCTTGAGTTGTGGCATAATAGACTAGGACATGTTCATTGTAAGCGAATAAACAAAATGTCTAGTCTAGGACTTATCTCCAAGTGTGGGGGTAAGGTAGAGAAATGTGAGATATGTGCTCAGACGAAGATCACTAGGAAACCCTTCCACAGGGTCCATCGAAGCACAGATCTTCTGGAGTTGGTTCACTCAGATATCTGTGACTTCAAACAATTCTCTACAAAGGCCGGGATGAAGTATTTCATTACTTTCATCGATGACTTCTCCAAGTATGCCTTCGTCTATTTACTCAAATCTAAAGACGAAGCATTCGAAAAGTTCAAGGAGTTCAGGGCCGAGGCTGAACGGCAAACTGGACAACAACTCAAGAGGCTGAGGAGTGATCGAGGTGGGGAATATAGGTCTCATGAATTCTCATCATTCTGCAAAGAACATGGAATCATCAACGAGACGACGGCTCCGTATTCTCCACAATCCAACGGAGTAGCAGAAAGGAAGAACAGAACGTTGACAGAGATGATGAATTCTATGCTGTTGACTGCGGGTCTCCCAAAGTGCTATTGGGGAGAAGCTGCATTAACGGCCACTTTCATTCTGAACAGAGTGCCGTATGCAACTTCCGACATAACTCCTCATGAACTCTGGTTCAAAATCAGACCCAACCTGAATGTCATTCGAGTGTGGGGGTGCCTGGCTTATGTGAAGCTCCCGGATCTAAAGATTCAGAAGCTGGGGACAAGGACTACTAAGGCGATCTTCCTGGGGTATGCCGAGAAGAGTGATGCTCGGAGATTCCTTGATATCGAGTCAAATCATATCATCGAATCTCGCGATGCTGAATATTTTGAAGAAAAGTTTGCAAGGCACAAGAACATTGTTCTCACGGACATTCCGGAGAATAATGAGGGTGCGGAGCAGACATAGATCTTTATCGAACCAGTAGTCCAAGATGGAGTTGTTGTCGAGGAGACACCAGCTGAACCAGAACTCGCTGAGCCGTCAACTAAGCGAGCGAGGAGGCCGAAAGACTTCGGAGATGACTTCGTCACCTATCATGTGGAAGCAGATCCGCTTACCTATGATGAGGCGATGAAGACCAGAGATGCTATATTCTGGAAGGAGGCGATTGACAACGAGATTGACTCAATCACCTCCAATAACACATGGGTATTGGTCGACCTACCAGAAGGAGTAAGACCCATCGGATGCAAATGGATCTTCAAGAAGAAGATGAAAGCAGATGGAACCATTGACAAGTTCAAGGCCAGGCTAGTGGCCAAGGGGTTTGCTCAGAAGCAGGGGATCGACTACTTTGACACTTATGCTCCAGTAGCTCGGATGACAACTATCAGATTGTTAATTGCTTTAGCAGCAATACACAAGCTGGTGATACATCAGATGGATGTGAAAACGGCATTCCTTAATGGCGAGCTGACCGAAGAGATCTACATGCAACAACCAGAAGGTTTTGTCGTCAGAGGTCTGGAAGACAAAGTCTGCAAGTTGATGAAGTCTCTGTATGGTTTGAAGCAAGCTCCCAAAATGTGGCATGAGAAGTTTGACAAGGTGATAAGGTCAAATGGCTACAGGGTCAGTGAAACAGACAAGTGTGTCTATACGAAGTTTGCTGACGGAAGAGGAGTAATCGTTTGTCTATACGTGGACGACATGCTAATCCTAGGTACGGATTTAAGCTGCGTCACAGAGACAAAGAAATTCCTCTCGACCAAGTTCAGTATGAAGGACTTGGGGGATGCCGACGTAATCTTGGGGCTCAAGATCATCCGGACAGGCACTGGAATAGCACTGTCACAGTCTCATTACATTGAGAAGATGCTCTCTCGCTACGGGTATCAAGATCTTCCTATTATTGATACACCGTACAGGAGTGATCTGAAACTGGAGCCAAATTCGAAGGAGAGCGTCAGGCAGTTGGAGTACGCTAGCGTCATCGGAAGTTTGATGTACGCTACTACTGCCACAAGGCCTGACATAGCCTTTGCAGTGGGAATGTTGAGTCGATTTACGAGCAATCCAGGCGTAAAGCATTGGAAAGCTGTGAAGCGTGTTATGAGATATCTCAAGAAGACTCAGACATATGCACTATACTACAGCGGAGATCCGCCAGTAGTGGAAGGCTTCAGTGATGCTAGCTGGTGTTCAGAGGTGGAGAGCGAATATTCCACAGGTGGATATGTGTTCGCCATGGGTGGAGCTGCTATATCGTGGAAGTCGAAGAAGCAGACTATGTTATCTCGCTCCTCCATGGAATCTGAATTCTTTGTATTGGACGCTGCAGCAGATGAAGCAGAGTGGCTTCGGGAGCTCATGTATGACCTTCCAATGGTTGGGGCTCAGATACCGGCGATTTCGATATACTGTGACAACCAGGCGACAGCAGCAGTGGCATCAAATGAACTCTTCAACGGGAAGAAGAGGACTGTGCGGTTGAAGCACAGAGCAGTGAACGATCTCATAAAAAGGGGCGTCATTGCAGTGATCGATGTTCGGAGTCAGGAAAACCTGGCGGATCCGTTCACGAAGGGTCTCAAGCGTCAGCTGGTCGAGGACACAGCAAGGAAGATGGGCTTGAAGGCATTCTAATATTGTGTCATTATAATCCTATCAATAAATTTTATGTTATTGGTTCAAAGAGAAATCTACCAGATATCTAATTTTTTGATTCAAGGGAGGACTATTGACTGGAAAAATATTAGTTAACAGTGGGCACTTGTTCTGCGGAACATGTAAGGGTTTCGGACCCAGAACCACTGTTGTCTACTATGAATTTTCTACGGAAAATTGATCCTGTGAGAAGGATGGCATAATGCCTTAATGAGTTCTCAGACTGAGTGAAGGTCTGTTATGCTTTACAGGAAGCATGGTGGCGCAACAACCACAAAGGAGTGTTACAACTCCATGCTACAGTGGGGTGACTCCACCATGAGGTTCCCAGGTAGGGGTAATGCCTCGGCTTTGTTAGCCAAGTTACTGGCGACGTAGCACCGCATATAGGCAGGTAGCCTAATGTTGCATAATCGTAATAAAGAGATGTAGGCAGCACTACAAAGAGGCCGGTGTCCTCATGTTACAGTGGCATGACACCACGATGAGGTACCCAGGTAGGGGTAAAGCCTCGGCTTTGCAAGCCATGTCATAGTGGCGTAACACCACAAGGGAGCGCAAGGCTTCATGCTGGGTAGTTTGGCACTACAAAGAGGCTTGAGACCTCATGCTACAGTAGTATGACACTACGATGAGGTTCCCAGGTAGGGGTAATGCCTTGGCTTTGTCAGCCATGTCATAGCGGCGTAGCACCGCAAAGAAGCGCAATGCTTCATGCCAATGACTCTTTATATAGAACTCACCTATAGTGTATGGACAGAGATATCAGGCCGTCTCTTGAGGGTAAACTTGTAGACGCCCAAAAATTATACACTGAAACCAGGCTGGCACAAGGCCTTCAATGTGCAGCCAGAAGCACAGTTGATGTCACTATGTGAGTAGGAAGAATTGCAGTTATGGTGCAGAATTTAAGGCTTAGTCCATTCTTGTATCATGCTGTTATTTAACCTATGCGGGAAGATTCAAGTCGTAGCGACATCTCTCCTAATGCATGATGGACAATCACTGTGGGGAACGCTCAACCCATATATTGAGATATGTGGGGAATTGTTGGTGTTTTTGCCTTTGGACTAGAAAAGATAGTCCCACATCGGCTACACCAAATGGTGAGTATCTCAATATAATGCATTGCTTGTGTTGAGGTGTGCACATGAGGTGTAGTGGGGCACAAGTTTGTGCCATGTGGAAGTATTTTCCTAGAAGGAAAAAGGATTAAATCCAACAAGGATGCAAGTTAATTTTTGTTGTGCGGACTCGGACTCGGACGCGGACTCCAAGATGTCTCGTGCATGCACGGGAGGGTTCGGGGGGTAGGCGTGGACTGGCACACTTCTATGCTGATTGTGGGATGATCTAAAATATCAAACTCTATTTTTGAGTATTGGTATTTTAGTCCCACATCGGATAGGAGAAGAGGTGAAGTCTCAACTCCACTCTATAAATAGAGCCCCTTGGCCTCCTTTGAAAGATGTACCAAGAAGAGAGTTGAGGGAGTCTGTTAAGTCCAGGAAGCCCGTTCAAGTCTCAAATATTGACTTACGAGCGTTCCAGAAGTTCTCCTGAACTTGCTGGTTCCTGGGAGCTTATCCGTACTGCGGGTATAGCTTTGAGCGCCGGTGTTCAACACCCCAGCGAGATCCGCTCTTCTTCTTCCTTCCTCTTTCTGTTGCCTTCGAGAATCTGAGACTCAACTGTTGTTGATCATCTCTTGTTGCCTTCGAGAAACCGCTATTGCAAACGCGATTCGATTTTTTTTTTAATCGTTTAGGCTACGCAATCAGCATTATTTGCATCTCTTTTTTAGGGATTGCAACTGCATTATTTACATCTCTTTTTTAGGGATTGCAACTGCATTCTTTGCATCTCTTCTTAGGGATTGCAACTGAGTTTTTCCATCTCCGAAATCGTCCACTAAGAGCCAGTACTGATAAGAACAAGTCGTCGTGTGCTAAGAAAGAAAAGAAGTATGTGTCGTCATCCTCGATAGGGTTAGGGCTCCCGTGCAAATGCGGTCGTCCAGACGCAGTCGAACCGATACCGATACCGACACAGATAAAAGTAGCGAACAACAACAAGATGAAGGAGGTGAAGTTGGGATTGAAAAGGGAGGAGAACATGTGCAGGAGTAGGATGAGTGAATGGTTGGAAGAGCTTTCCATTGGAAAAGGGCTGATTGGTTAAAGAGTTTTGACTTCTTTTCTGTATGTGAATTGTGAGAGTGTGAGCTTTGGACATTATGGTGCTTGCTTTTGTAGATTGCTTTTCCATTCTTTGTGCTTGAAACCCTGACATGGTTCATGATACAAGTGTCAGCCCTTCCCTTGCTTTCTAAACATCGCATTGCCGGTGGTAGTGGTCTTTGAAATGTGCAAAGTGGGAGAAACAACAACTATTTGGAGTTTGGCAAATGGCATGAGGAGTACCATTTCAAATTATTATTATTATTATTATTATTATTATTATTATTGTGAAGGTTTCAGTTTTTTTGGTTTATCTACTTGGTTGCCGAGGGTATATGATTTTTTGCTATTATATTGACATTTGGAATATGCTACAAATATACATTTGCTAGATTCTATCTAACTTTGTTGGAAACTCAGTCTAAATTGAATATAACAAAGAAATAAACTTTGAACACTTTGTACGTGGTAATCCAATCTTCTAGGTATGTTTGGTGTCAAGTAGTGCACACAACTTAAAAACGCAAATGAAGAGAAAAATCTATGTTGTGGGTTCCGCCCCAAGTTTTATGTAGTTCTTGTTCTGGGTTGGTCTACTTTTGAATGGTTTGAGAAGAGGAACTTGAACTTGGACTCACAGAATCATATAGAAAAACATAAAGACTAAATGAGAGTTCTGCCAACTTCTGAATCTCCAAGTAAGAAATTAATAGAATCTACTTCGATATTGCAATGAACTCCCCCCAAAACCAAGATCACGCAAGGAGTGGATGCTCAAGCCCCCACTTGATTTTCGAGCAAAGTCTTTTGTGGGTATATTTGCAAATGTTTAACAAACCTAATACATATATTTGGATCTCTATTTAACGTAATTATTGAAGCATTGTCGTACTTTAGGTTCTGAGATGAGACGAACAACTCTGAACGTGGTGTCCTCAAAGTTTAACGTTCGTATGACTTTTTTTTAACCACGACGAAATTATAGTATTATCAATACAAAATTCAATATATAAATATAATATCGAAACTAATATGTATATCTTATAATGAAATACTAATATAACTAATGATGTTCCAAACAAAAAAAAATAAATTGCGCAATCTAGCCTATAAGATATAAATATATGTACAATCAATGAATTTACGAATGAAACATTTACTATTTCTATAATACTAGCATTTACAATTTCTATAATTTAATTAAGTATGGAATTACAAAATAGATGAAACAAAATTATACTTTATTCAAATATAAGATTTAAACATTACTAATTTGCTTATAATTGATTAATACAAAATCTAAATTAAAAAAGAAAGAATAATGAGTTTATTTTTATGCAACAAAATATTCAACACTTACCTAGAATCTTTGCAGAAATACAAAGAACAACAAGCAAGAATAATCCAATCCAGACCGGACACAGCACAAGTCGTTAATGCCCCCCAAAGCCAAAAGTTCTTATAAAATTGGAGAAATAATAATGATGTCGGAGTAGTCAAACGCAAGCAAGTCAAAACAGATGACTAGAGGATCGGGCTTGTCGATGGTGCGATTGCGGGCTCAACAGAGTTATGGTGCATTGGAAGTCGAGGACGAGGATGTCAAGGGGTGAAACTACGCAGGCTGGAGAGGAAAAAACTTTGATACAGTAGAAATATCAAAATTTTGATACCCCTATATATGACATGTGGGTCCCTCCTGCTTTGTAAAACATGTACACATATATATACACATAAACTTTGAGAGAGTCTACATGTCATACATAGGGGGTATCAAAACTTTGATATCCCTACTGTATCAAAGTAGCCGAGAAGAGGAGTTGAGGTGAAGAGATGGTGATTGGTGTTGGGTGTTGTGATGTGGTGAAAATAAACACAGGTTCTGTTGGTAACGATTAGAAGAAAATGAGATAAAAAAAAAAAATTAGATTGAGAGGGCATCTAAAGAATAATAAAGAACATTTATGCTAATGTTTAGTGTGTGTTTATGATAGCAGTTTAGGAAGAGGAATACAAATGGAATAAGGTATGGTTAATTTGTGTCCAAATGAGAGAAATAAATAAGAAGAAACACTACTAAAATAACCCCTTTTAGCGACGTCAGAATACGTCGCTAAAAAAGGAAAATCCGTCGCTAATTTCTATTAGCGACGTATTTAGCGACGAAAATTGGATGTCGCGTATAGCCTTGTCGCGGATTACAAGTTCGTCGCAATTCGTCGCTAGTTGCGACGTCATGTTCAGTGTCGCTAGACGATGTTTAGTGTCGCTAGATGTCGCAACATTAGCGACATTTAGCGACGTTATCATACGTCGCCACTATAGCGACGTAGAGCGACCACTTAGCGACGCCGTCAACTTTATATATGATGACATGGCATGGCAGCCACGTCAGCATTTTAGCGACGCCTAGCGACAACTTTACCGACGTCAGCTCTCAGGTGGTCATATGCAACGTCAGCAGTATAGCGACGTATGGCGACGTTATGTCACTATTTGGCGACGTATAGCGACGTGTTCTGTACGTCGCAAAACGTCGCAGAACGTCGCTATACGTCGCAGATGTTATAAAAAAAATTAAAATTTTTTTTTTGGTATTTTTGTTATGTTGTGTGTCTGTGTTTACAGTGTGTGTGAAGTGCAGTATTCGAACACTGTATTTCACATTCACTGTAAACACAGACACACATCATCACAAAAATACACATTATATTTTTTTAAAATTTGGACAACACCTCCTTTGTATATCAGATCATCGCTTATAATCCAGCATAGGTATATTTGTCATCTCCGTCGCAGATATCATCACAATTAACAGTCTCCCACCATAGCAGTCTATAACTAATAGATGAATAACAATCTCCCATCATAACAGTCTACAACTAAATATCATACATGTACTCAATAAAAATACCAACAAATTAAATATCACCAACATACATGTCCAATAAATATACATGTCCAACAGAGTCAAATAATATTCAAAATCAGTGTACAGAACGTTGAATGGGCCCACAGGGCCAATAAATACAAAGATGATAAAAAAATCTGCTGGATCACTAGGTACCCCTGCCGTGCATCTGGGATAGCATGTACTCAGACTGCTCCTGTGTGAGCTGCACCGTAGGGACAGTAGAAGGCAGTGCAATGTCTGGAGTCGACGTCGTCGATGGACCGGGAGGACGTATCTGCTCCAGCTCTCGCGGTCGCTCACCATAAACAGCAAGGGTACTCACCACCCTCTCAGTACTCGCCTCAAGCGAAGCCGATACCTGAGTGAGTGAGGCAGACATGCTCCTCTGCGATCCCTCCAGCTCGACCTGTATACGCTTTGTGCGCTGCGTAGACTCGGTGAGCGTGTGCAAGCTGGCAGCTGTAGACTGTTACAGACTCATCAGCTCCTGTATACTGCGCTCGACCGCATCAAATCGTCCGGTGACGATCGGAGGGTCGGATCGTCGCTCGACCGTATCAGAAATCTGCTACTGCAACTCGCGACGCAGCTCCTCGATCTGACGACGAATATCCTGAGCTCGTGACGACGCCTGCGAAATACATCGAACAAAAGTTTGTAATCTCCTCGAGAACATAGGCTTCACAAATAGAACCCTCGACCCGTGCCTTATTTTTTACCTTTCTTTTTAGATAATTCAAATGTCGCTCGAACGGGTACATCCATCGATATTCGACGAGTCCACCAACACGTGCCTCGTAGGATAGATGAATCGACAAATGCTCCATAGAGTCGAAGAATCCAGGAGGAAACACCCTCTCTAGCTTGCACAGTGTTACCGCAATGTCCTTCTCTTGCTTTTCTAGACGATCAACGAGCAATCTCTTAGAACAAAAATCCCTGAAGAATATGCTAAGCTTCGTCAATGGATCCCAAACTGCCTGCGGTAAGAATTCCCAAAATACAATCGGAATTAACCTCTCCATGAAAACGTGACAGTCGTGGCTCTTCATACCCGTCAATTTGTTTTCCTTCGGATCGATACATCTTCTCAGATTTGACACATATCCGTCTGAAAATTTTAGGTCCTGGATCCACCGACAAAGTCTCACTTTATCCTCATTGTTCAGCGAGAAAATTGACATCGGCAGAAACTGTTTTCCATTCTGCTCTATCAAATGCAACGCAGGGCGTTTGCATATTTTTTTTTAAGTCCAACCTGGCCTTGGGATTGTCTTTCATTTTTTCCATTACGTCCATCACAGTATTAATTATGTTATCAAACACATTCTTCTCAATATGCATGACATCAAGATTATGTCTGATCAGATTGGTACTCCAGTATGGCAGATCCCAGAATATGCTCATCTTTGTCCAGTTATGATCTCTACCAAATCTATCGCACTTGTACCCAGTTGTAGGATCTTCGATAGCACTTGGAAAATCTCTAACCTCCTTCCATATCGTGGCTTCGCACCACCTTGGCGGTGGATCATCCTTCTCTACAATGCCGGCACGGAATGCATTCCTGTTCCTTCTGAACGGATGATCTTTTGGCAGAAATTGCCGATGACAATCAAAGAAGCACGGTTTTTCTCCGTGTTTCAAGCGAAAAAGCCTTACTACGGTCCATGCAATACGGACATGAGAGACGGCCATGAGTGCTCCATCCAGATAACATTTCATAGGCCGGAAAGTCGTTGATGGTCCACATAAGGGTTGCCTTCATCTGAAAATTCTGCTTCCTGGAAACATCGTGCGTGTTAGCGCCTACTTTCCATAACTGATTTAACTCATCTATCAAAGGCTGTAAGTACACATCAATGTTCCTCTTGGGATTGTTCGGACCAGGAATTATAACGGTTAGAAACATGTACCGAGTCTTCATGCACATCAAAGGCGATAGGTTATACGGAGTGACAATCACAGGCCAGCATGAATACTGGGATCCCGAAAGACCAAAATGAGTAAAACCGTCAGAAGATAGCCCCAACCTGACATTACGCAGATCTGAAGCAAAATCAGGATACACTCGATCAAAGTGCTTCCACGCTTCTCCATCGGATGGGTGATCCAACACTCCTTCAATCTGTTCTTGCATGTGCCAACTCATATTTTCGGCCGTCTCTTTCACCATAAATAATCTTTGCAACCGCGGCGTTAAAGGCAAGTAGTGCATTGAATCGGTCAGTCTTCTTGCACCGGTAAACCTTCCTGTACTAGTTGTCTTATAGCGATCAGCACCACAAAATCTGTACACATCTGCGTCCTTGTCGTCTTTGTAGTACAGCATGCACCCATTGCGACAAGAATCGATTTTCTCGTATCCCATCCAGAGCGATCTCACCATCCTCTTAGACCGGTAGAAGTCTTTAGGTAACTTAGCACCCGCCGGCAAGATCTCTATAATCAACTCCAACACTCGGTTGTAGCATTCTTGCGACATGTTAAAATCTGACTTAATGCTCAACAGTCTTGTAACCACCTCCAACGGTGAATGATCCTCACAACCAGGATACAATAGAGTCCTTACATTCTCCAGCAACTCCATGAAATGTGCAGCATTGTCACGACCCGCACCCTAGAGTTAGGGCACGAGAACGTAATAACGCCCAGTCTACGCCGCAGTGTCGGCGGTAGAACGCTGTCCTAGGTCTCAATGCATCTAACAGTATAAGACTAAACAGTTTATACTCCCCGAATGGGGGTGACATAGCAGAATGTAAACTCAATCACATCTAAGGTAGAGCATAAAGAAAGATAGATAAAACATGAAATCGAAAAGAGATACAACAGATAGAAGTCTAAGTGTCTAAGATACAAACTCAGAATACATCTCAAAACTCGAATACAGTAATCCATAAATACAACTCAAGATGACTGAAAATAAACTATAAGCAAAAATCCTAGCTATCTATGCAACCTCTACCGTCTCCTCTAGGCTAGCAGGCAACCTCCAGGCTATCTGTAAAATTTATCAACAGGTCCAGTCAGGACAGGAGCGAGCTCAAAACATCTCACGCAGTTCATATCGAGTTAGGAAATATAAAGCATGCAATAGAGTAAAGTACATGAAACGCTGAAAGAAGAAGATATATGAAAACAGTAGAGATTTGATAACAGGAAATATCTAAATATGATAAGTAAGAACTGTAAGGAACATGTGATTTTAGAGCACAATATGGTTATATAAACGGGTTAGGTTATACAATAAAATGGGACTCCTTTGCACGTGGGTGTACAATGGATATATACAATTTCTTATACAATACGATTGATCACATAACCATTTCTACTCCCCCTCCCCAATCAATACACAAGGATCCAATTCAGTTACGTTACCTTATACAATGGCTTGTACAATATCTTGTACAATAGCTTGTACAATGGCTCAATGTGATACTGAGAGTACAATATGCACAATGAGTGTACAATGATAAGGGTATTCAATAAATACAATATGTAAGTGAAACGCACATCACAATATGTACTTAGTGAATACAAGGAGATAACATCTTAGAAGAAGATCCATATAGTACCAATACGTGATAAAGATCGTGTCAGCATCAAGTACAGTAATCTAGAGCAAGAATGTAAATCCATACAAGTATGAAACGGTCAGAGAATGTACTCACCTGATATTTGAATGTCCAAGGTAAAGATACTTTCCGAGAAGAGGTGTCTGGCTCCTAATTAGAACAGCACAAGTCACAACATGTCCAGAAGGGTAATATAAAGCACTACAATGCATTCTACATAAGTTTAGGTCAAACTAGGCCAAAGTCAACCCTTGGTCAACTCTGGTCAACTGCACTAGTCAACTAGGTCAAACTAGGTCATGTCCTAACCCAACAAGTCTTACTAGGCCTAACTAAGACTATCCTAGCAAGCACACATCAATACAAGGCTATACAAGCCAACATACACCCAACTCTATATAGCATGCAATTATTCAATACTCAAATAGGCAAGAATTCACATTGGATATATACTAGGTAATCTATTACTTTAAGCTATATATGTCTACACATATATACACACGCATATATTGGTATTCAACATTAGGTCTATAATCATGACATTTCAAATGGTTATATAAGTATTACAACACAATATGCTAACATATATATAATATACATACATAGCTAAGTTAACTATATTCATAAATACTTATTTAAGAGGCTATGTGTGTGTATGTGAACATGGCAAAGGGGCAAGTGAGGGTTAAATGGGCATACATAGTGTATACATATCAAAGAGTGTCAAAGTGTAAGTGAACAATGTGTCAAGTGTGATAGTGTTAACATAGTGTAAGGGGGTACATGAGGTAATATAGGATTTTTGTTAACATAGAACATTACATCTCATTAACTTGTATATTGCATACATTACATCTATTATTACATTACATTCATGCTTGTATTCATTCATCATTCATTTATTCTCTTGCACTACTATATGTACCATACATTACATACTATGGAACCTACATATTCATTACAAGCCATACTTATACATGCTTACATTAGATAGAATACTTACACCTCGTACATCATTTATTTAACCACTTACTCATGCTTGTATTCTCTATTTAGTTACAAAATGTATATACATTAACATGGGTTAAAATCAAATAGAACATTATATTACACACAAGGGTGCACAAAATGCATATGCCGAATAGTAACTCCTACTAATAATCAATACTATACCATCTCAGTATGAATTAAAATTTAGGATTAAAGTATGTTATAGATCTATGTGTTAGCTTTTCGAAACTTCAAACGGATCGCATTTTCGTTTCCGGAAACTCCCGGAATCGCGAAAATACCGAGAACGCATTTGTCTTTCGTACAGCTGACACTCAAATAATTCTCCAGAAAGTTACAGAAAGAATTAGGCCTATTAATATATGTTTTTGGAAAGCTAACTTCAATACGCTTCTTTTAAAAAAACGGGAGATTAAACCGAGCTTTGAGCTAGAAGTTATGACATTTCTAAGTTAGGGCTGAAATTAAAAACGTGGATAAAAATTATGACGGATTTAGATAGTTTGAGCCAAAAGAATACACAATATATATCCTAATTATCCACAACAATAATAGCAATAATAATATGAGGAACCACACTCACAAACTTGATTATATAATCATCATGAACCATTTATTACATATATAAATATAGATACACTCTCATTACAATATATATATATATATAAATCTATATATGTAACATGAACACATCCACAACACAAAGGACACTCCTATGACCTCCAAATGGACACAAAATGGACACAAATAGAGATACAACCATGGGGGTCATTCGTATGGGTTCAAAATAGACCTATATGCATGAGGAAATAAAAAGGAGAAGGGATTTATACCTCCCGGTAGATCGAATCGAAGAAAAACCTTCCCGGAGCGACACTGACACGTAGAGATTCCAAAAGGACACGAACGAGCTCCGAATCCTCCCAAACTTGGGTAGCTTCCTCCTTGGCTAGAATGGAGAAGGAAGGAAGAAGATTTGGTGGTAAAATGGAAGGATTTGGTGGAGAAATTGATAGGGATTGCTCTCTAGGAATTTGGGGAAGAACAAGAGAGAGAAAAATAGATGGATAATGACAAATGGGAGGCTCAACCCTATCCTTATTGTGGCTGGCCATAAAGGTGGTTTTGTCCTATTAAGAAAAGTCCAAAAGCCCCTACTAACCTATTCTATGAGTATTAGGAAAGGGCTAATTGGTTGGGGCTAAATTAGTCATTCTAAAGTCTCTAATCACACTAACCTTATCCATAATAATTAGTCTAACCTCTAACTAAAATATTTCTATCATGCGGACTAAAATTAATATCATGTGGGCCATGCCTAACTAGTGTGTGGGTCCCACTAGAGTCAAACTACCCCCGGGTTCCCGTTTCAAGTCGGATTGAGTTAAAATTCGAACCCGACTCAAATAACCCCAAAACAATATCATAAATAATAAAATAATATCAAAATAATTCAAAGAGGTCAAATGCAAAAATATTTTTAGGCCAAAAATGATATTAAAATATCATAATCACATGGTTAGGCTCTAGGTCAAACAGTCTCTAGGGTTTCACTAGCAAAACGTCAAAACCACAAGTCATTGATTTAAATAATTTTAAAATGATTTAAAATCACCAAAAATCATATCATGAATTAAATATCATTATTAAAATAATTATAAACACAAAATTTTAAAATTATCCTTATTTGGGAAACTGGGTGCTACAACTCTACCCACCTTAGAAAAATTTTGTCCTCGAAATTTAAGATCGATATTACTCCTTCTAGAGCCTCTAACCTACCCAATATCTAAGGTAACACTTTCTAACACTGGAATAATAAACGGACATCTAAAAAGTGTCAATCTAGGAATACCTCAAATACTGCTCTGCTGTACGGCGGTAATGAAACTTCAATAGAATATGGACTGGAACCTATATCCAAGGGACTGGACCTATTTTAACGTGGTCTTAACTAAGGATGAAAAGGAACTGATCATAGGCTATAGGTATGCTCAAACTATTATCTTCCTATTAACCATCTATTAATACATTCTATTACCATAGGAACGATGCATTACTAAGACATATAGGCCCCTATCTCTCATAACACATTTATACTCACCAAAAGACTAGTACATCCCATCAAGGCTGATACTATAATCTCTCATAAATCTCATAAGCTACATGTTTATAGACACACATCCCCACATCAAGGACTAACCTATATATCTACAACTGATACTAATGGGGTGACGTCCCTATTTCCTAACAATCAAGGTCTAAATTTTTTTTTTCTAAATCATGCAATTTGAAGGAATAGTATACAAGGTCAGGACATACCGTAGCAGTTGGAAGTCTCACCTAGGTACACTAATCATTCTAGGTCAAAACAGTACTATGATATCAACACACAAACAATCTAGGGTGTCCTAATTGGGAAGGTAAGGGAACAACAATCATCAAGGTTGTAGGGCTGTCTACCATCCTATATAAAAATTGGTCATTAACAAGCAACTAATAAATTATTAAAAGGTTACTATTCCATAAAATGGCAAAAATTAAAAATTTAGGCACAACAAATCACAAATAGATTTTTGTCTTGACACGATCTAAGTTGATCAATTTCGGGATAAAACGAGATTTGGGCAAGAAGGGAAATCAATAAAATCAAAGTATGAGCACGAGCATCCAATGATGGAGGTTCGGGTCATGATTAAATTTAATTTGACTGAGTACGAATACGAGGTTCATAGGCGATGAAAAAATTTCAAGGAGAATTGTCAAGGCTGTCGCGAATGAGACTCTAGGGTCAAGTTTAACTATGTCTCCATTCTCGTAGATTGATACATGAAAAAGCGAACCAAAGTGCAATAGGTTGATCAGACCATCATGTACCGGTTCTGATTAGACAATATGTTAGTGGGTGGCCACCCAATAAAATATGTCATGACCAAGCTCGAAAATAGATAAGCTTGCAAAACTAAGGCTAATTTAGCAACATAAGATATAAGGGTGGTAAAGATGAAAGGAATTACATAGTCCAAGTTTCTTAACCAACGGATCAAGTAATCAGATAAGGTACAAGGTTAAGCATCTAAGGAAACAAGCAGAACACCATCACATGTCGGGTCAAAAGAATTGAGTCAAGGCTGGATTTCTAATTGAAATAAGAAGAAATTTAGTATAATGGTAGAGGTTATAGTTTAGCCAGTTGACCAGAAAATCATATCAAGAAAATAGAGTACAAGAAGACGGGTTTTAGTGGGACATGATATACCTACACGAAGGTGAGCTCGTCTAGGTCTTGCATATAAGATTTGTTGGAGGGTAACAGCTGGTATTACATTCCGAATATCAAAGTCACGATAAGGAACGTCAAGGATCTCAATTAGAAAGTGGGAGTTCAAGAGGTGGTAATTAATGCACAAAAATAATGAAGATCGAGTTAGTCATCTGCTTCTGATACTCTTAAGTTCATCTGGTTATAACTTGCCAATCATATCTTTACCTCACCAGTCTCCATATGAAAATTTAACCTTTACTTAAACCCTTACCATGACTACCGTAGGCAATTCCCAATTTCCAAACATCACTCTTGAAGCACAACCCTCACATTTAGGAATCAACATTAATCATTTATTTAAATTTCCAAGTTCTTTCACCTTGTCTTAAATTTGACCCAAAACCTCTAAATCCCGTTTACGAATTCCTTGAACTTGTTTAAATTGTTCTCCTCGTATTATTTAATTTAAATCTCTAGGCCTTACAAAACTTATCTTTCATCACAAAATCAACTTCCGTTTTTTTTTCTTCGACATACATCCTTGAATATTATTCTCTTAAAAATATTTCACAACAGTCTCTAAACTTCCATAACTTTGTGCTCTCTCTATCCCTAGTCATTTCCTCAAAACATCTTGTTTAATATCCTTATTAAACACAATTAACTTCTCTTTTCCATTACTAACCTTCTATATAGCCTCAGAGTAAAAGTTTTTCCCAGAATCAATAACCAAGATTTTCTAAGTTCTCAAAACTAGGTTGACCTCTGATATCCTCATTAGTTTTGAATACACCTATAAACTATCTCATAACCCCAAAATTTCTCTAAATGTAATTGTTTCCAGATTGGCAGTATACATCTCTCTATTCTATTCGAGACCTTTACCACATTTCTATCTCAAGTTTCCATATGGAACACTCCACATTTGATTTTCTTTAGATCATCATAAAATAACCAGTTACGTCTTCTCTGAGCTACATAATTTACGTCACTTCCTTAGCCTTCCCCATGCAAAAGATACAAAGATTCAAGGGTTTCAAAGTACATCTGGTAGGGACGACAAGATATGGGTAATTAATGTAATGAGACAGAGTTTAAGATAAGAGGTAAATAAGAATGCAAGGGAATAATGGCGAGAAAGAATAATGAAGATATGTTCCTTCTCATCGGTTCAAACGAGAGGAACCCATCAAGCTTAAATTGAATAGCAAGGAATGAGGGTGAATCCAAACAAGAGGAAAAGAAATTCCAATTGAAGTTCAAAATGAGTTTCTCAGGGGTCGTCCCAGAAATCTCTCAAAGAATCCTAAGTGTGATTGAGTACCTTGGATTTAAAAATATTAATCTAAATACAAAATTAAATCAACAACTACAAAATTTTATCAAAATTATCAACTAATACCAGGATTCAAAGTTCCACAATGAATCCACAAAATCAAATTCAAATCAAGGAAAAAGGTGAATCAAAACAAGGAAAAGGAGTTTAAATCGGAATTCAAATGAGATTCTCAAGGGTCATCCCAGGAATCTCTCAAGGAATCCTAACAGTGATTGAGTATCCTCTCATTCTAACATCTTAATTTATATATCCTATAGCAGGCTCGTAGTAGTACAACTAAGTCGTTGCGCTACTACGAAATCGCACTAATGCGAATCTCGACCTGCATGGGCCACCACTAAAAATGTGTCACGACCCGCACCCTAG
This sequence comes from Iris pallida, assembly GCA_029216955.1. Taxonomy (NCBI): domain Eukaryota; kingdom Viridiplantae; phylum Streptophyta; class Magnoliopsida; order Asparagales; family Iridaceae; genus Iris; species Iris pallida. The sequence continues at coordinate 10,272,318 of JANAVB010037418.1, read as the reverse complement.
AGTTAGGGCACAAGAACGTAACAACGCCCAGCCTACGCCGCAGTGTCGGCGGTAGAACGCTGTCCTAGGTCTCAATGCATCTAACAGTATAAGACTAAACAGTTTATACTCCCCGAATGGGGGTGACATAGCAGAATGTAAACTCAATCACATCTAAGGTAGAGCATAAAGGAAGATAGATAAAACATGAAATCGAAAAGAGATACAACAGATAGAAGTCTAAGTGTCTAAGATACAAACTCAGAATACATCTCAAAACCCAAATACAGTAATCCATAAATACAACTCAAGATGACTGAAAATAAACTATAAGCAAAAACCCTAGCTATCTATGCAACCTCTACTGTCTCCTCTAGGCTAGCAGGCAACCTCCAGGCTATCTGTAAAATTTATCAACAGGTCCAGTCAGGACAGGAGCGAGCACAAAACATCTCACGCAGTTCATATCTAGTTAGGAAATATAAGCATGCAATAGAGTAAAGTACATGAAACGCTGAAAGAAGAAGATATATGAAAACAGTAGAGATTTGATAACAGGAAATATCTAAATATGATAAGTAAGAACTGTAAGGAACATGTGATTTTAGAGCACAATATGGTTATGTAAACGGGTTAGGTTATACAATAAAATGGGACTCCTTTGCACGTGGGTATACAATGGACATATACAATTTCTTATATAATACGATTGATCACATAACCATTTCTACTCCCCCCTCCCCAATCAATACACAAGGATCCAATTCAGTTACGTTACCTTATACAATGGCTTGTACAATATCTTGTACAATGGCTTGTACAATGGCTCAATGTGATACTGAGAGCACAATATGCACAATGAGTGTACAATGATAAGGGTATTCAATAAATACAATATATAAGTGAAACGCACATCACAATATGTACTTAGTGAATACAAGGAGATAACATCTCAGAAGAAGATCCATATAGTACCAATACGTGATAAAGATCGTGTCAGCATCAAGTACAGTAATCTAGAGCAAGAATGTAAATCCATACAAGTATGAAACGGTCAGAGAATGTACTCGCCTGATATCTGAATGTCTAAGGTAAAGATACTTTCCGAGGAGAGGTATCTGGCTCCTAATTAGAACAGCACAAGTCACAACATGTCCAGAAGGGTAATATAAAGCACTACAATGCATTCTACATGAATTTAGGTCAAACTAGGCCAAAGTCAACCCTTGGTCAACTCTGGTCAACTGCACTAGTCAACTAGGTCAAACTAGGTCATGTCCTAACCCAACAAGTCTTACTAGGCCTAACCAAGACTATCATAGCAAGCACACATCAATACAAGGCTATACAAGCCAACATACACCCAACTCTATATAGCATGCAATTATTCAATACTCAAATAGGCAAAAATTCACATTGGATATACACTAGATAATCTATTACTTTAAGCTATATATGTCTACACATATATACACATGCATATATTGGTATTCAACATTAGGTCTATAATCATGGCATTTCAAATGGTTATATAAACTTAAATATTACAACACAATATGCTAACATATATATAATATACATACATAGCTAAGTTAACTATATTCATAAATACTTATTTAAGAGGCTATGTGTGTGTATGTGAACATGGCAAAGGAGCAAGTGAGGGTTAAATGGGCATACATAGTGTATACATATCAAAGAATGTCAAAGTGTAAGTGAACAATGTGTCAAGTGTGATAGTGTCAACATAGTGTAAGGGGGTACATGAGGTAATATAGAATTTTTGTTAACATAGAACATTACATCTCATTAACTTGTATATTGCATACATTACATCTATTATTACATTACATTCATGCTTGCATTCATTCATCATTCATTTATTCTCTTGCACTACTATATGTACCATACATTACATACTATGGAACCTACATATTCATTACAAGCCATACTTATACATGCTTACATTAGATAGAATACTTATACCTCGTACATTATTTATTTAACCACTTACTCATGCTTGTATTCTCTATTTAGTTACAAAATATATATACATTAACATGGGTTAAAATCAAATAGAACATTATATTACACACAAGGGTGCACAAAATGCATATGCCGAATAGTAACTCCTACTAATAATCAATACTGTACCATCTCAGTATGAATTAAAATTTAGGATTAATGTATGTTATAGATCTATGTGTTAGCTTTCCGAAACTTCAAACGGATCGCATTTTCGTTTCCGAAAACTCCCGGAATCGCGAAAACACCGAGAACGCATTTGTCTTTCGTACAGCTGACACTCAAATAATTCTCCAGAAAGTTACAGAAAGAATTAGGCCTATTAATATATGTTTTTGGAAAGCTAACTTCAATACGCTTCTTTTAAAAAAATGAAAGATTAAACCGAGCTTTGAGCTAGAAGTTATGATATTTCTAAGTTAGGGCTGAAATTAAAAACGTGGATAAAAATCATGACGGATTTAGATAGTTTGAGCCAAAAGAATACACAATATATATCCTAATTATCCACAACAATAATAGCAATAATAATATGAGGAACCACACTCACAAACTTGATTATATAATCATCATGAACCATTTATTACATATATAAATATAGATACACTCTCATTACAATATATATATATATATATAAATCTATATATGTAACATGAACACATCCACAACACAAAGGACACTCCTATGACCTCCAAATGGACACAAAATGGACACAAATGGAGATACAACCATGGGAGTCATTCCTATGGGTTCAAAATAGACCTATATGCATGAGGAAATAAAAAGGAGAAGGGATTTATAACTCCCGGTAGATCGAATCGAAGATAAACCTTCCCGGAGCGACACCGACACGTAGAGATTCCAAAAGAACACGAACGAGCTCCGAATCCTCCCAAACTTGGGTAGCTTCCTCCTTGGCTAGAATGGAGAAGGAAGGAAGAAGATTTGGTGGTGAAATGGAAGGATTTGGTGGAGAAATTGATAGAGATTGCTCTCTAGGAATTTGGGGAAGAACAAGAGAGAGAAAAATAGATGGATAATGACAAATGGGAGGCTCAACCCTATCCTTATTGTGGCTGGCCATAAAGGTGGTTTTGTCCTATTAGGAAAAGTCCAAAAGCCCCTACTAACTTATTCTATGAGTATTAGGAAATGGCTAATTGGTTGGGGCTAAATTAGTCATTCTAAAGTCTCTAATCAGACTAACCTTATCCATAATAATTAGTCTAACCTCTAACTAAAATATTTCTATCATGCGAACTAAAATTAATATCATGTGGGCCATGTCTAACTAGTGTGTGGGTCCCACTAGAGTCAAACTACCCCCGGGTCCCCGTTTCAAGTCGGATTGAGTTGAAATTCGAACCCGACTCAAATAACCCCAAAACAATATCATAAATAATAAAATAATATCAAAATAATTCAAAGAGGTCAAATGCCGAAAATATTCTTAGGCCAAAAATGACATTAAAATATCATAATCACATGGTTAGGCTCTAGGTCAAACAGTCTCTAGGGTTTCACTAGCAAAACGTCAAAACCACAAATCATTGATTTAAATAATTTTAAAATGATTTAAAATCTCCAAAAATCATATCATGAATTAAATATCATTATTAAAATAATTATAAACACGAAATTTCAAAATTACCCTCATTTGGGAAACTGGGTGCTATAAGCATCGGCGTTCGATGCCTCCTCAGGTGCATCATGAACGAAACTAGGCCCCGCAGCGTCGAAAACCATGTTCACGCACCCGTCGTCGTATGCATGATTATCTGAAACAAAATTAGGTCCCGTATGCATATACGGCTCAACATAAGGCTTCGGCTCTGATGCTAAAGACACAAGTTCTCCGTGTGCGGTCCACTGATAGTAATTAGGCGTGAAACCCCTCGAGTACAAATGATATGTCACTTCCACTTCTGGATAATATTTTACGTTATGACATTTCACACACGGGCACTTAATTTTGGTGTCGTCCATGTACTGAGGGAACGCCTTAGCAAACTGCAGGAACTGCTCTACTCCCGCTATGTATTCATCTCGCACACCACATATATCATCAGGACGACGATTGTACATCTATGAATGATTCCGCAAGTAGTAATTCATATCCATTTGGAAATAATTCTGCAAAGATGGACACACATTATCCAATAGGCACAAATTCGTATATTATGTCTTATTATGGGACACACATTAGTAGCGGACAGTTACTAATAATAATGATATACAATCTAGGTCAAACTAGATTGTACTAAGTCAAACAAAGTCAAACAAGGTCAAGCTAAGTTAACAAAGTCAAACAAGGTCAAAGTAGGTCAAGGGTTGACCTATTGTTGACTTTGTCAACTCTTAGTCCAATCTAGGTCAGATGTTGACTCTACTTTGACTTTTAGTCAAAATAGTCAACCTTGGTCAAACAAGGTCAAATCTAAGTCAAATATCTTATTTCTAGTCATTACCTACCAAGGTACCCTTTACCTTATCGCTATTGGTACCCTTTACCTTATCGTTATTGGTATCCCAATACCAATACCGTGGTAACATGGTTGGTACATTATAGGTCTTTGACAAGGTGATATGTTGCAAAAAGATATATCCTTATATATAGTTCTCCTACGGATTTTCTTTAATAGGAGAACTATATGGATATATCTGTTCACAACATGTCACCTCCTCAAAGACCCTTAATGTGACAACCATGTCACCCTCTCAGTCATATCCCTGAGCTACGATGCAGCTGCAGGCATTTAACATATCACAGTTTATAAAAATAACTAATAAATCTCTATCCTAACTAATAAATTAATATCCTACTTTAACATCTAATAACTCTCATATTCCTGCAGCTACGATGCAGTTGCAGACAGTTCCTTCTAACATAAACTAATATCCTAATCTAAACTAACCCTTTAACTGAAACTAATATCTAAACAATGCTAATCATGAACTGTACACTACTACCTAATATTCACATGAACTATCTATCTCAAACTCTCTATCCTAACTAATAAATTAATATCCTACTTTAACGTCTAATAACTCTTATATTCCTGCAACTAAAAGGCAAAACCAAATGTTGACGGTAGTCGGTATATATCGTCAACATTTCAGATTCTTAAATTGAATTTCAAATGGATTTTTGATTGTATGTATATATGTATTTGTGTGTATATACATTGTATACATATATATTTATATATGTATTTGTGTGTGTATGCAAGTGTGTGAGTATATATATATATATATATATATATATATATATATATATATATATATATATATATATATATATATATTAAAATATATATATATAAAATATATATATATATATATATATATATATATAATATATATATATATATATATATATATATATATATAAAATATATATATATATAAAAAAATATATATATATATATATATAAAATATATATATATATAAAAATATATATATATATATATATATATATATATATATATATATATATATATATATATATACATACAAAAATATATATATAAAAAATATATATATATATATATATATATATATATATATATATATATATATATATATATACATGTATATATGTAGATATGTGTATTTATATATATAGGTATATATGTATGTATAGGTATATATGTATATATTGTATGTATTTATGTATATGTATAAAAAAAAAATATATATAGGTATATATGTAAATATATAGGTATATATATTTATGTATATGTATAAAAAAAAAAAAAATATATATATATAGGTATATATGTATGTATTGTGTGTGTGTGTCCTGTGTCCTGTGTCACAAAGTCGTGTCCGAAATAGGGTTAGGGTCCTGTCCCCTGCCCCCCGCCCCCTACCCCTGCACCCACCCACCCCCGCCCCCTTCCCCCCTACCCCCCTCAACAGCAAGACCCCCCCTCCCCTGCCCCCCCAGACAGCAAGACCCCCCATGCCCCCCCTCCCCCTACCCCTGCACCCACCCCAACCCTGCCCCCATCGACAGCAAGACCCCCCCACCCCCGGGTACCCCCACCCCTCCCTCCACCCCTCGACAGTAAGACCCCCCCACCCCTCTGCACCCACCCCCACCCCTCCCTCCCCCCCTCGACAGCAAGACCACCCCAGCTAGGGTTCACGTGTCCGTGTCTGTGTCTAGATAGCTAGGGCTAGGGTTAGGGTTTACCTGAGGAGGGTGGCTTCGTCGGAGGATGGAGGCGGCGAGGAGGGTGGCTTCGTCGGAGGAGGAAGGCGGCGAGGAAGGAGACTTCGTCGGAGGAGGGAGGCTGGTCGCCGGAGGGAGGGGTCAGCGGGCGAGCGGGGTCGCCGGGGGGAGAAGGGGAGGGTGTCGCCGGAGGGAGGGGTCGCCGGAGGGGAGGGTTCGCCGGAGGGAGAAGGGAGAGGGGGATCGAGCGGAAAGAAAGAAATTTGGGTAAAATTTGTGATTTCGATCGGGCCAGTAACCCTATATGAAATAAGTCAGCGACGTATAAAATATACGTCGCAAAACGTCGCAATACAGCGACATAAAAAGTATGTCCGTCGCAAAACGTCGCAATGCAGTGACGTAATAAACTCTACGTCGCTGAACGTTGCTACTCAGCGACGGTCAGCGACGTGTAACACTAGGAGTCGCTATAGGCAATTATCAGCAACTACTTTTTCTGCCGTCGCTAATATACGTCGCTATTCTAGCAGATTTTAGTAGTGAAAATTAATTATTTTATTTGAAATGAATGAGGTGAGTTGAATGTGTTTCAGTACGGAAATAGAAATACTACAGGGTATTGGGTCTGTTCGCTGGATAAAAAAATTGGTGTCTTCTAAAATTTTGGACCTAATTGGTAGCCGCCTCATGGACCTCATATCAAATTCGGGCCTGGTTGAAGGCTAACTTAGTTGGTTAAGTAGTTAGATTGATCATGACTTATTTGTAGGCCGTGAATTTAATGTTTTCACTGACATTTAAAATTAATTCTTTTATCCAAGCTTCCATAACTTTTTCCCCAATTTTCACCCACTAATACTACAAATTATATTAAAATAACAACAAAAAATGAGCAACATACCGAGTGTGTCATTGAATATCGACGACCATGTGTCTTACAGGCTACGACATTCCAACAAGTTATAAGTCTGTCGCTAATGCATCGTTGAATTAGTCGCTCAGTTACGTGAATAACTCGCAGGAAACTATGCGACTAATCAGTGACGAGTCGTCGAGTTGTTGCTGAGGGTAGAACTTAAGTTCTTCCTAAGCCCAATTTCGTTCATTCAAAATTTCTTAAAAATCTCCACCAAAATCTATCCCTAACCCCCAGACTCTTCTCCTCCTTGATCTTCTTTCCTCCTCCGGGAGCCTCGACGTCGGTCGACCCCAGTGCTCCTCCTTTATTTTTGCTCAAACCTCGGCCCTACCCCATATGCGACGCCCCAAGCTCCGATGCCAACCCGACTTATTCTGCTCCTTCTCCTTATTCTGCTCCTTCTCGATGCCAACCCGACTTAAACTATGATATGTATGGGCATTCTGCTCCTTAGGAAAATTATGTTGACATGGTGTTAAACTATGATATGTACGATAATAATACCATTTCCAGTTTTTCGAATTTTATGGGTGTTTTTGTTGCATATCTAGTATCCTTGTATTTATCATGTGTCAAGTATCGATATGGTATCATGTAGTTGTGTTGCTAGAACCCATATTTGCTATTGGATCCATGTATCATGTTATTTATTTTCTATTATAGTCTGAAGCTAGCATCGTAGGGACAGATCGCCGGTAAGGCAATAACTAATAAACTAACTTATTTTGCCTAATTTGATTTTGATTTTTGGCAAGATAACCATATAAAAGACTACCATAGAACCCTAGATAGACCCTTGGAATTTCCATGGACCCGCACTAGGCCACGTATATAGACTAACATACCCAAAAAGTCCCAAAATAGAACTTTCTCGAGCAGACAAAATAATGACAGTATTCGGTCAAAATTTTGTTAGTATATTGTTTGAATTTTGGAGATTGCTCATCTAGTCAGTAGTGTTGATTGGTCTCACTACCAAAATTCGGCCAATTAGCGATGTTCTCTTCACGACGCTAGAACCAAAAGTCACTAAATTATGTAAATTTAGCGACTCTACTAAAAGATGTCGTAATACGTCGTCATTTGCGACATTTAGCGACATTCAGCAACACCTATTAGTATTATGGAAACAAACAACGCTAGTTACTGAACGTCGCTATTTTTTTATAACATCAAAGTTTAGCAATGTGCTATCATTTATGTTGCAGTATGCATACATATCTGCGGCGTTTAGTGACATATTGCATGTCGCCAAATTTATTACATATAAAAACGACGTTTACCAACTTATGGAATGTCATTATTTTTTATAACAACGACATTTAGCGACGTCAGTTTTAGATGTCTCTAAATTATTTGAATGTAAGGTTTCGATTTCATTTCCCCCCATGATTTCTATACAAAAAATTTACCAAAAAAATTCTCCATGACCCTCCGTGTGGTTCCTCCATGTAAGTAACTTTCTTCACTTATGGCTTAGCCAAATCCATCAACAACGTGCCTCGCACAGAACTGTACTTCTCAATTCATCAGACGAGCTATCACTAGCAAACCTAACCGAGCACTAACCACATTCTATTATAAATCAAAGGAACATAATCTGAAACCAATCGATATCTTCATTCAAATACCAAACATTGCACCTCAATCATCAACCAAATTTACTTATAATGCATCCTCAAAATATTTAATTTAATTATCAACCAATTATCCAAACTCGACTGCGTCCAAGTTCCAGTCACACTTAAATATCCATGCTCAATTGAAGAAGAATCTCACTATCTCAAAAACTACAATTAAATTAGTCCACGTTCCATTTCCCAAGAATTTGAATCCAAGAAAATAATTAACCAAATTTGAATCACTTACTATGCATATATCAAACATACTCTCCCAAACATGATGTCAACATCTATTACATTGTCTAATTACAAAAAAGTATAAAGCCATCACCATTCAATTTTCGAGGGTTGATTTTAATTCATAACTAGCTTTACAACCATACCAGAATATGTATCCATCTCATCCATCAAGTTTGCCCAATAATATGAAACCTTGAATCATTAAAATCTAATATATACCATTAGCCAAAACTAAATACTTCAAAAAAAATCATACAACGATGTGATTGATATCCCAAGTAGCAATGTTACTTCACCAAAGATCAATTCAATTCCTAGCAAAATCAAATTCAAGAATCACACTACTATCAATTATTTTTCCACATGCACGATTTTGAATTATAATCCAAGAAAATCTTATCCATCACTTCCAAGCGGGTATTGTCAACTAAGACAATCCAACAATAAGAAATTAAGATGCTTAATTCCAGATATAATTTTGTCCTTCCAACTGTAAGCAATTTATCAAAATTTTCCAGTACCAAATCACTTTCTAGGTATCTCTCAATCTTGCTATACCAGCTCTATTTTAATACAATCAACCTAGGCAACTCTTTTTAATGTCGTCTTATCAATCCCTAACGCTTAATATTTGGATGTCTGCCTAACCACTAGGCTAGCTAACTCACAAGCTGTACTTAAACATCGAGATATATCATCTTTTACAGATAACCAGGAATCACTTTACCTTCCAAATTCTATGGTCAAACCAATCTAAATGATTATATCCAAACTTAGGACAAACACCTCTAACTCGAAACATCTAGAGAATTAACTTAGACCAATTTGCTAACATCAGTGTCATCAAAATTCAAGGGCCGAATCTATCAAGCAAGGTCTTCTTTAGGGTAAATCCATCAAACAATCATCCATGATTATATCATGATCGACGAAATCAATCCAAGCAACTCTTGTAGTCCAAATCCTCAATTTTGTATAGTAGATTCCACCATTCTCAATTCGTAAATCTCAATCACCAAAGCACGTCACAAATCTCAATCACCGATTCACCAATCATAACTTATTTTCAATTCTAATCCAACTCGTACTCAATCTCTATACATCCATTAACTTGTATAACCAAGATCAACATAAAATCAATCTACAAGAAATGCATTCTTGCAGTCACCAATTGTTTCAAACTTATAATCCATTCCAATCAAATTATATCATCCATCAATTTTATCACTCTGAATTGGTTAATTCATTCACAAGGAATTTAAACATTCAACAAGTCGAGTCTAAATAAATCCATTCATTCCATACTCAGGTTCACCTAACAAAGTCATAGGAAACTTCCAATACTGCCATGCAATCAATCACCCATAATCTAGAGTCCCTTAAGACAACATACTTCAACGATTCATTATGCAAGACAACCATCATTCATTAAGCCACAATATACTACACATTGTATATTGATTTCCAACCAACTCATCCATTTCATAAATATGAGTTCTTATCCAACACTATCTTAATCTGCCAATTCTCGATCATCTGAACCATTTTTACAAGGGACATTCAAGATTACCTCAACCAGGCATAACTCTACACAGAGACTCGTACTACCCCATCTATAACTGATGCACTCATCGATACCAATAGCATAACTCAAGCAAATACCACTAGGGCTACCTAATACACTACTTAGGAAATAAGCTACACTGTAAATAAACAATCATGCTCTACATACTGAGCAAGCGTCCATTTTGGACAATCCTTACCATGGTGGTTTCAATGATCATAAATATAACATCCATTTCCATGCTACTTAGAAATAAGTTGAAATCAAACTATATTCATGCCACTCTAGGCACACTTCCTTTAATACTTGTAACAACAATACTCGTAGCTAACTACAGCACCTATATCGATATCATATTGCTCATCCAACATCCAACTTAACCAAATCTAACTTATTCTCATTCCAGTTATCCTACCTCACAGGCCGCTCAAACCATACGTTGTGCTCTTCGAGGCAATCGTTAAATCAACAAAATATCCACACCAAAAATTTATATATATATATATATATATATATATATATATATATATATATATATATATAAAGAATAAAAAAATACCAAAGTTGGGAGTGCGTGGGAGAGGGCTGCTGGGAGCGTTGCCGCTTCTCCAGTGGAGCGGGCAAAGGCTTGGAGCGCCGCCGCTCGTCGGAGCCTTCCTGGTGATCGGCTGGCCTGTGTGGCCGGTCGGTCTCTCCTACGGCAGACCGGGCATCCCCCGGCCCCCACCCCCGTGGAGCCCCCTCTTCCAGTCGGATCTCCCCCTCCTCTTACCCTTCCCCCAGGCGCCCTCGGCGACGTCGTCCCCGGCGTACCCGTGCCAGGCGCCGAAAACCTGCCCTTCTCCCTCCAGATCGCCTGCCGCTCCTCCCTCCGCTCCGCCCCCTCCCTCGACAACGGCCCCCCCCGCTCGTCGTGCCTCCCCTCGTCTCGGCAGCGGCCCTCCTCCAGGCGCCCCCTTTTGTCGCCCCTCTCGTCGCACCTCCCCCCGCCTCAGCAGCGGCCGTCCTCCCGGCCCCTCCCCCTCTGAGGTGGCATTGGACCCTCCCTCCCAGCCCCCTCGGTTGCGCCCTCCTGTCCCCTAGCCTCCGACGGCACTGGCCCCCCTCCTTTTCGTCGTGGTGTGTCCCCTCGGCTGCGACCACCTGGCCGTCACCAGTCCCCGGCGGCTCTGGTCTCCCCTCCTACTCGCTGTGGTGCGTCTTCCGCTCCCCCCTCGGGGTCGAGCCCCTCCGTCTCGTCCCAGCCGCCGTGCCGAGACCCCAGGCTGATTTGTTCGCTGCCCTCCACCACCTGGGGCCGAGACCCCAAGCTGATTTGTTCGCTGTCCTCCACCACCAGGGGCCGACACCCTTGCCGGGACTCCCTCCTCGGCCGTGTCCCCCGCGGGGCTGAACCCCTCCCCCAACTGGCCCCCCTCCCTTCTTCCTCCCTCGGGCCTCCTCGCCGCGTTTGGAGCCTCCATCCCCTTCCGGCGGCCCTCTCGTCGGGCCGCCCCCACGCTGGTCGATCCCCTATCTCCTCTCCCCTCCTCTATCAGGCGGAGCCCCCTCCTTCCCCGAAGCCCAGCCCCCTCCCCTCGTCGTGCCAGTGTCCGCTCCCTCCCTTCGGGGTTGAGCTCCCCGGCGGTGGCCGCTCCCCCCTCCGGCAGTGGTCCCCCCTCCCCCACCTCGCCGTGCCCCTCTTCCCTCCGCTGTAGGGTGCGCGTCGGTCGGCGTCGTGGCAGTCCGGGGCAGGACCCCCCAGCGCAGCCCGCCTCGGGCCACCACTCTCCCGGCGGCTCCCTCCCGACTCTCGGCGGGTCCGAGCCCCCCTCCTCCTCGTCGGATCGTGCCGTCCCGGGGGCCACGTTGTAGGTCCTAAAAATCAAGTTGCACTTGTCAAAGAAGCAATGAAAATCAAATTGTGCATCCTTTAAATGAACTGCACAGGAGACAGATTGCGTAACAACTCAACTGCGCAAGCTAAACTGCGCACCCATCCAAGCGCGCTAGCTGACGTGGCAACGTCATCATTACCTGACATAAAATCTGATCTTCTAACAACTGACAGCCCGAAGAACGAGGAAACTGTTCGTTTCTTGTGCCACGCCACCATGACAGCTGTCTAGCGCGGTCCAGCTGCCAAAAGCCAGCGCAGTCTGACAGCTCAACCTCAGCGCAATCCGAGTCTTAGCGCAACCCATTGGAAGTGTAGTCTGATGCTAGCGCAGTTTAAGTAGCGCAATCCATAAAGATAACTGACATTCTGGACGTGGCATACATGCCATCAATTGCTCACCATGTGGCAACCGTCTGTACACGACCAAGCGTATTTCAATCAAACAAAGCCACGCGTCTCATACAGTTGGCCCACGATCGAGTAACTGCCAGCGCAGTTCGCTGTTTGTGCAGTCCAATGCCTGTGCAATCCATCCTGTATAATCCAAAAATAACTACTAATTAGTTATTTTCCAGAACTCTATAAATAGAGTTTCAAGTCCTTCATAATGGGGATCAGATCAAGAATCAGAGATCAGATCAGAGATCATTCAAGATCATCACCAGAGATCAGGAGTTCTTGCCAAAGTGCTGCTGCATTCTTCAGAGGCTATTGTCTTCACAGTTCACATCGTCCAAGGGATAAAGCGATCGTCTTCAGATCGGATTCCTATAGTTGTACTTTTCCAGAATTTAATTGTAATCTTATTACAAAATTTGTGAAATAAAGGACACTTTTATTTTTTACAAACAAAATGGCGACTCTGCTGGAGACGACTTTCTCCTCCGACGAGGAAGTGACAACTCAATGTGACATTGCGTCTATCGGAAAGACGCAGAAGACGCTGGTTGTAAAGGTCAACCAGACGGCCTACGAGGCGATGATCAACTCCGGGACTACTCGTCGCACTGCAACTTCTGCCAAGAGCAAAGTCTGTTCAGTGTGGACTCCAAAGTCCTCTGCACAATCCTCTGCACAATCCTCTGTGCAGTCTGCTGTCTCTGCTTCCAAAACTGTTGCGCAGTCTGCTGTCTCTACTGCCCATGTACAGTATACTGCTCCTCTTGCCAGTGCACAAACAACTTCCTATGCTGCTCTGGAAAAGTACAAGACTCCTCTTCCCCTGGCGCAGTTGGCTGCAAGTCTTCCTGCGCAGTCCACCACTCCATCAACCAGAGTGCAACTCAAGCACTCTAAAGTCAAGATTCCTGCTGCGCAAGCTACAGTGTCTGTCACGACCCGCTACCCAAATTGTTGGGCCAGGCCGAGGCATGTCCAGCCTACGTTGAGATAAAACATAGTAAGCTGTTCTAAAGACAACAGGATAAGACTAAATGTGCTAACGGTTCTATAAGTGAAGAAGAATCATAAATGCTCCAAACACAAAAGTCATCGTATATAGTAAACGTCCAAGTACAAGTAAACTGAAATGTAAAACTGGATACATGTCCAGTTACAAAATGATATAGTCTAATACATGTCCACTCTCAAAAGTCTAAGTAAACAAAAGACAACTAGGCGAGGTTCCCCGCAGGAACATCCTCGTAAAGCAGAGCCGGGTCCTCGGCAGTAATCCCATAATATGTGTCGCAGAGTAACTCCTCCTCAGTAAGGACACCTACAACGTTATCCTGTCAGGACGGGAGCAAGTACTAAATCTAGCAAACTAGCATATGAAACATGGAAATGAACATGAGAGGAAATAACTGGAAAGCATGGCATCACACAGTCTATCATGGCAAGGACACATATATCATAGAGACAGATGTATATGTAATGTTTAAAACTGTAGCAGGTACGTGATCGGTCAATAGATGTACAATGTACTGAGGCACAATGTAAATAAAATGTACATACGTACAAGTGAAAACAAACGATAGATGTACATACGTACAAATACAGCTGGTGCGCCTACGATAAGGTATACATAAAATGTTAACCTTGCTCGGTACATACGTACGAGTAAGGGGACATGATCACGTGCGCTACTAACAGTTTCCCCATAACCCATATTCTAATCATGTGAGAGATACATCAAGACTGTTCTAAGCATGGTAGTAATTGAAAGTACAACATGTAGAGATCTAACTTGCTACCCCAAGGATCAGCATTTAACATGGTGGGGTTTGCAGTTCATTTTACGTGACAATATGTAAAGTTCGTAGAAAGTACTTGCCTCTAGCAAAGCAAAACAAAACAAGCTACGATAACAATGCTATGGATGTCCGGTAACTCGTCGCTGTAGAAGTAAATACAATAACTTAGTTTTACACTAAGCTAAAACACTAGGACACTAATTGGTGAAACACGACTTGTGATTGGGCACCTAGCCAAAATAATTACTTTGGCATAGGAGACCAATGTGGGAGGACACACTATGTTAACTAACTTTCTAGGGTCTTTACACTAGTGAGGGATGGGGTTCAACACGACTAAAACTCCAAATAACACAAAAAGCTACAAGTCGTAATTAATCAATAAATAAATCAAAAGATCATTGTGTTCTAACAATTTTAGAGATAGACAAAAAGTCTAGTTTTTCTTAAAGTAAAGTACCAAAGTGATCCTTGTTAATCATAGAAATTTATTATAATTTTTCTGGAATTTATTAACTAGTACAAATATTTTATAAAAATTAGTTTTCCTAAGTATATAGAAAATAAGTTTTGGTTTCATATGCCAAACTAGTGGCAAAACAGTAAATTAAATACTACAAAAATTATACTAAATTAGCTAACTTAACATAGTATCTAAAAACTATTTTTCCATAATTTTAGCAATACTTTAAATATTTTTAGAAAATCACAAACAGCATTGCACACAATAATTAATTATCTGCGTATTTTGTCCATGTATATAATTTGAACCAAAGTTCAAATACAGGACCCAAGGCCATGAATCAAGTCCAATATGACTTGTACAGGTCTTGAATGTGTGAAAACACATTTGAGCCCAAATACCCATGCTAGGCTTGGACACCAAATGGTTGCAGTAATTTAAATACAATAAAAATACAATTTCGTAATAGCCAAAATAAATATTATTATTTAAATAAGGTAAATTTGTACAAAAGAATATATACATACCTATGCTAAAAGGATATATATAGATATATAAGGAAAAATACTTAATTTATAAAGTATATATATATATATATATATATATATATATATATATATATATATATATATATATATAAAAAAAAAAAAAAAAAAAAAAAAAAAAAAAAAAAAAAAATATATATATATATATATATATATATATATATATATATATATATATATATATAAGAACACACTTAATCATATAGTGTATATATATATAATATATATATACATAGGAAAATATATATATAAACATATATATATATATAATTTACTAACTATAAAATATATACATATATATTAAATGCTGTTAAAATACAGTATATATATATATATATATATATATATATATATATATATATATATATATATATATATATATATATATATATATATATATATATATATATATATATATATATATACTAATATATATATACATGTATATATATAAAAATACAAAACAAAAAGAAAAAGAAAAGAAAACAGAAAAGAAAAGAAAAAGGAAACAGAAAGAAGAGGGGGGCTCGAACCCGAGCGCTCAGCAAGGGGGGAGTTTATTTATTGCGCGCTGGCCAGTGGGCCAGTTGGCCTGACTGTTAGGATTAGACCTTAGGTTAGTTTTATTTAGGTTTGAATTAATTAACACATAAAAAAAATATAAAAACCATCCTGTGTCCTGACAGTTAAGGACACAGGTATCAGCGTGTCCTCGCTTAGCACGACACGCACGAAGCGACTTGGCTGTGTCCAAGCCAACCCTAGTATTGCCCGTGTCCTGGCAAGTCTCATATGTAAAGACGAGACTCGCACGACACGAATCGAAGCTGACACTTACGTGTCCGACTTCTCCACGAAGTTTCGAAAGCGGAGGCGGCGGCTTGGGGCGTCGGGACGGTGGCGGAGAGGTGGCGACGTGTTCGCCTCACTGCGACGAACCTTATGATGGTGGTGGACGGTGGTGGCGTGCGTCGTAGGGACGGCGCTCGGGTCTAGCCGGAGCTAGGATTTCGGCGGAGGGAAAATGGGGAAGAACAGGGCGGTGGTTGGTCGTGGGGGAAATTTAGGGTTAGGGTTTAGGTCTGGGGAGTGTGGGGGGTTTAAATAGGGTCTTTGGAGGCGGTGGGGGCAGCAGATTCGGCGGGGGCAGCCGGTCGTAGTCGGTCGGGGCAGGGGTCAACGGGAGCGGGTGAGAGCTGGAGGAGAGAGAGAGAGTGTCGTGGGGGGGGGGGGGTTCGGGTAGAATTGCAATTAGGTTTTCCTATATTAGGAAATTGCACACAGGAATTATTAGTGAGTAAATGTAAAACAAAATTTGTATTTCCTAATTAAAATATTTCCTTTTATTACAAACTGATATAAAATCATTTCAAAAAATTGCAAAACCTATTTAATTAATTTCAAATAATTTGCAAAGTGATATTTTTATATATAAAACTCATTTAGAAATTATAGAAAATTCCTATAAATTCTAATAAAATATTTTAAGGCCAAAACTAATATTAAAAATTAATTAGCACTAATAAAACTAAAATTAAAAAACAGGGGCTTACAAGTCTTCCCTCCTTGAAAAATTTTGTCCTCAAAATTCATAAGGATTGAAGACCTAACAATATTCTAACATAGCAAGCAATGCAACAAAATGACTAAGGCTGCGATCGAAACTAACCTCTAAGGTATCAAGCGGGAACGGGTGGTTCCCTCGTAGTGGTTGGATCGAACAAGTAAGGGTATCTCTCCCTCATGCCCGACTCCCTCTCCCAAGTAGATTCACCTGGGGAGTGACGGCTCCAAGCTACTCGTACTAGGGGTATAACCTTGTTCCTCAGCCTCTTCTCTCTCCGGTCTAATATCTCCACTAGCTGTTCAGAAACTGTAAGGCTCGGTCCGACCTCCAACTCTGAATGATCTAGCACATGACTGGGGTCTGGAACATATCTCCTCAGCTAAGATACGTGAAAGACGTCGTGAACTCCTGCTAGATTGGGTGGAAGTGCAACCCTGTAAGCTACCTCTCCAATCCTGCCAAGTACCTCGAATGGCCCGATGTATCTGGGGTTCAGCTTCCCTCCTCGTCCGAACCGGATCGTCCCTCGAGTAGGTGATATCTTTACTAGCACCATATCACCGTCTGCGAACTCCATCGGCCTGCGACTAGCATCAGCCCAGTGTTTCTGCCTGTCCTGAGCTACTCTGAGCCTGTCTCTGATCATCCCGACTTTCTCTGCTGCATCCGTGATCATCTCTGGCCCAAGCATAACTCTGTCTCCGATATCATCCCAAAAGAGCGGTGTGCGACATCGTCGTCCATATAGCGCCTCGAAAGGAGACATACCAATACTGGCCTGGTAGCTGTTGTTGTATAAAAACTCTACCAAGTGCAGATGGCTCTCCCATGATCCTCCGAAGTCCAGCACGCAGGTCCTCAGCATATCCTCCAGTGTCTGTATCGTCCTCTCGGACTGCCCATCTGTCTGCGGGTGATACGCCGTACTGAACTTGAGCCTACTGCCCAACTCCTCCTGCAAGCTCCTCCAGTAGTGGGATGTGAATCTGCTATCTCTGTCTGACACGATGCTCACCGGCACTCCGTGTAGGCGAACTATCTGCTGCATGTATAGCTCCGCCAACTTCTCGGTGGAAAGCCCCACCTTGAAGGGTATGAAGTGCGCACACTTCGTCAGCCTGTCTATGATGACCCAGATGGCATCCTTCCCTCCATGGGAACGAGGAAGCCCTGAAACAAAGTCCATCGTAATATGTTCCCACTTCCACTCAGGAATGGGTAACGGCTGCAACAAACTAACTGGCCTCTGGCGCTCCGCCTTGACCTGCTGGCAAACTGGACATCTCGAGATAAAATGCGATACATCCCTCTTCATCCCGTGCCACCAAAGATGTTTCCGCAAATCATGGTACATCTTGTTAGCACCAGGGTGAATAGAATATCTCGATCGGTGCGCCTCCTGCAAAACTGCCTCTACCAGCTCTCCCTTCGGTACGCACAATCGGCTGCCATGCCTCAGGGATCCATCCTTTGCTATCGTGAAGTCATCCAGCAATCCCGCTAATGCCTGGGGTCGAAGTCTGCGAAGGCTCTCATCTGTAGACTGTGCCTCCCGGATCTGCTCCATCAAACCTGACTGAATGTCAAGCGCCATCATCTGTATCACTGATCCTGGCCGAACTAGCTCAATACCGAGCTTCTCCAGATCCTCCCGCAAATGCCGATCAATCATCTGGTACCATGCCATCGGATGCCTGCTCAGCGCATCCGCCACCACATTTGCCTTCCCAGGGTGATACTGTAAATCGATGTCGAAGTCCTTCATCAACTCCAACCATCGTCTTTGCCTCATGTTCAGCTCTTTCTGCGTGAACACATACTTCAAGCTTTTATGGTCAGTAAAGATTTCCACACGCTCTCCGTATAAGTAATATTTCCATAACTTGAGTGCAAAGATCACCGCAGCTAACTCTAGGTCATGGGTAGGATAATTCCTCTCATGAGTCCGCAATTACCTAGATGCATAAGAAATCACTTTCCCATGCTGCTGTAGAACACATCCTAGTCCCTTCCCAGAAGCATCACTGTAAATGGTGAAACCTCCAGAACCTGAAGGTAATGTCAGAACCGGAGCGGTCGTCAGCCTCCTCTTCAGCTCCTCAAATGTCGCCTGGCAGTCCTCTGACCAGATGTACTCTGCGTCCTTCCGCGTCAGCTTCGTCATGGGTTCCGCTATCCTAGCAAAGTCCTGGACGAACTTTCTATAATAGCCTGCTAAACCCAGAAAACTCCTGATCTCTGAAACTGACGTCGGAGCCTTCCACGTCTCAACAGCAACAATCTTCCTGGGATCCACCGAGATTCCATCTCCAGTGACTACATGGCCGAGAAACTCCACTCGGTCTAAAAAGAACTCGTACTTCGGCAATTTGGCAAACAATCTCTCCTGCCTCAGAATCCCCAAAACTATCCGCAAGTGCTCTACATGCTCCTCCGGCGTCTTCGAGTATATCAGGATGTCGTCAATAAATACTACGACGAACTTATCCAGATACTGGTGAAATGTCTTATTCATCAAGTTCATGAAGACAGCTGGCGCATTTGTGAGACCAAATGGCATCACCAGAAACTCATACTGCCCGTACTTCGTGTTGAACACCGTCTTCTGGATGTCTGCTGGCCTAACCTTCACCTGGTGGTACCCGGATCTCAAGTCTATCCTGGAAAATACCTTCGCCCCGCTCAACTGGTCGAACAAATCATCTATCCTGGGCAGAGGATATTTGTTCTTGATAGTGATGGCATTCAAAGCCCGATAGTCAATACACAACTGGACTGTACCATCCTTCTTAGGCACAAAGAGCACTGGTGCTCCCCATGGAGAAGCACTGGATCGAATGAAACCCTTTTTTAACAGGTCATCAATCTACTCTTTCATCTCTATGGCCTCCTTGGGATTCACTCTATAGCAAGCCCGGGATACTGGTGATGAACCCGGCACTAAATCTATAGTGAACTCCACATCTCTGTCAGGCGGAAGTCCTGGAAGATCCTCTGGGAATACATCCATAAACTCCCTAATGATAGGGTGTGGCGGTACTGCGTCCCCGACTGTCGTACAACAGTTCGGCTCTAGGCTGATCTCCGGCCCTGTCCTCCTGACACTGAATGGTGCTGTGCCTGGGGGACTGAACAAAATACTACCCTCATGGCAATCTATAGATGCATGGGCGTAGCTAAGCCAGTCCATCCCCAATATGATATCATAATCGGAAAGTAGCATCACAAAGAATCGCCCCCTGAACTCTCTGCCGGCTATAAAAATAGAACATCTATAGATAGATCTAATAGGCACTGGTCCTCCTCCCGTCATCACTCTACTAATCTCCACAGTAGGTGTAGCTACTAGATGATGTTTATGCATAAACTCTAATGATAGGAAGCTATGAGATGCACCAGAATCAAACAAACATACAGCTAGAAAAGTATGCAAATAAACATGACCTGTGATGACGTCAGCTAAGTAATCCGGCTCCGAAACCTGCTCCGGCTCTGGCTCAATGGCTAGACTATAAACCCTCCCCTGAGGTCCCTTCTGCTGCTGCAGATGCTGCCCGAACCTCTGCTGCTGAGTCGGGAGCGGTCCTCTAGTCTTCGCTACTGGGCATTCCCGTATCATGTGGGTGGCAGACCCACAAACTAAGCACTGCTTCAGCCTCTTCCTGCAGATGGAGTACTCGTGCCCTGGTCTTCCGCAGAAAGAACATATAGCTCCCTTCTGCTGCTGTCGGGGTCCCGGGGCTCGAACTGGCGGGATCTGATGATGTGGTGTAGGGGGACGGTAAGTCTGCTGGGGTGGCGTCGGCGCTCTCTGCTGGAAAGCTTGACGCTTGGACTGTCCCTCATGATGTACAGGAGCCGGCCTCTTGCATGACAGAAGACGCTCCTCAATACTCCGGGCCAACTCTAGGCTCTGGTAGTAGTCAGTCGTACCGTTCGCCACTATAAGGATACCAATGTCTGGAACTAGACCATGGCAAAATCTACGGGTCATCTCCTCTGGATCTGCAACCAGACTAGGAGCGAAACGGCTCAGGCGACTCAACTCTGCCGTATACTCGTCAACAGAACGGTTCCCCTGCTGGATGTTCTGGAATCGTAGCCCCATGGCTACTCTAGCAGTGGTCGAGAAGAACTTCTTCTTGAACTAGGTCTTGAACTGGTCCCAGGTGGCTCTACCTCTCGCGAACAACGGCTCATTCCTGAACCAGACTCCGGCTAAGTCTATCAGCAGAAATCCTGCTGCCTCGACCTGAAGGTCATCCGGCATCCTAACTCTCAGAAGCTTCCTCTCTATAGAATCTAGCCAGTCATCAGCTACTACTATGCCCTCAGTCCCTGAGAACTCCTTGGGACTCAGACCCATGAAGTCCTTGACCATCACCGTTCTCTGCCGTGGCTCTACATGTGGTGGGACCACGGGACGTCCCTCAGAACGCTCCATGCTCTGGCGGAGTAGGGTAGTCTGCTCCTGATGGGTTGTTAGGAACCCCTGGATCAGTGTGAGCAGCTGGGTCCCGTCGAGTGTGACGGAAGCCTGGGTGGGTATAGTGATAGGGGGTGGTGGAAGTATCGGGGCCTGCTGGGACTGGGATGTGGAAGGTGGTATCTGGGTCTGTGGATCTGTGGAGTGGGGGAATATGGTAGGTGGAGGTATATCAGTCAACTGGTTAGCTGACTGGATATAGAGGGCCCCATTCTCGGGGGTAACATACTGGGATGAACGAGTAAGCACCATCTAAATTACACATAAAAAGACTTATAAGGACTTGTTTAAAGTAAGCAATCATATGCAAGAAAATCTAATTATAATAGCAAATATGTGATGTATTTCCTATATTGCAATCCTAGCATTCCTGTAAGTGTTCTAAGCGTCTTTCCTAATGTTGTCTAATTACCTTAAGTTCCTACTTGCAGGCATGCTTGGTACAATAACGTAACCAAACAGTTTAGTCAGGACCTGCGTGGGCCACCACTAAAAACATGTCACGACCCGCTACCCAAATTGTTGGGCCAGGCCGAGGCATGTCCAGCCTACGTTGAGATAAAACGTAGTAAGCTGTTCTAAAGACAACAGGATAAGACTAAATGTGCTAACAGTTCTATAAGTGAAGAAGAATCATAAATGCTCCAAACACAAAAGTCATCGTATATAGTAAACGTCCAAGTACAAGTAAACTGAAATGTAAAACTGGATACATGTCCAGTTACAAAATGATATAGTCTAATACATGTCCACTCTCAAAAGTCTAAGTAAACAAAAGACAACTAGGCGAGGTTCCCCGCAGGAACATCCTCGTAAAGCAGAGCCGGGTCCTCGACAGTAATCCCATAATATGTGTCGCAGAGTAACTCCTCCTCAGTAAGGACACCTACAACGTTATCCTGGCAGGACGGGAGCAAGTACTAAATCTAGCAAACTAGCATATGAAACATGGAAATGAACATGAGAGGAAATAACTGGAAAGCATGGCATCACACAGTCTATCATGGCAAGGACACATATGTCATAGAGACAGATGTATATGTAATGTTTAAAACTGTAGCAGGTACGTGATCGGTCAATAGATGTACAATGTACTGAGGCACAATGTAAATAAAATATATATACGTACAAGTGAAAACAAGCGATAGATGTACATACGTACAAATACAGCTGGTGCGCCTACGATAAGGTATACATAAAATGTCAACCTTGCTCGGTACGTACGTACGAGTAAGGGGGCATGATCACGTACGCTACTAACAGTTTCCCCATAACCCATATTCTAATCATGTGAAAGATACATCCAGACTGTTCTAAGCATGGTAGTAATTGAAAGTACAACATGTAGAGATCTAACTTGCTACCCCAAGGATCAGCATTTAACATGGTGGGGTTTGCAGTTCATTTTATGTGACAATATATAAAGTTCGTAGAAAGTACTTGCCTCTAGCAAAGCAAAACAAAACAAGCTGCGATAACAATGCTATGGATGTCCGGTAACTCGTCGCTGTAGAAGTAAATACAATAACTTAGTTTTACACTAAGCTAAAACACTAGGACACTAATTGGTGAAACACGACTTGTGATTGGGCACCTAGCCAAAATAATGACTTTAGCATAGGAGACCAATGTGGGGGGGACACACTATGTTAACTAACTTTCTAAGGTCTTTACACTAGTGAGGGATGGGGTTCAACACGACTAAAACTCCAAATAACACAAAAAGCTACAAGTCGTAATTAATCAATAAATAAATCAAAAGATTATTGTGTTCTAACAATTTTAGAGATAGACAAAAAGCCTAGTTTTTCTTAAAGTAAAGTACCAAAGTGATCCTTGTTAATCATAGAAATTTATTATAATTTTTTTGGAATTTATTAACCAGTACAAATATTTTATAAAAATTAGTTTTCCTAAGTATACAGAAAATGAGTTTTGGTTTCATATGCCAAACTAGTGGCAAAACAGTAAATTAAATACTACAAAAATTATACTAAATTAGCTAACTTAACATAGTATCTAAAAACTATTTTTCCATAATTTTAGCAATACTTTAAATATTTTTAGAAAATCACAAACAGCATTGCACACAATAATTAATTATCTGCGTATTTTGTCCATGTATATAATTTGAACCAAAGTTCAAATACAGGACCCAAGGCCATGAATCAAGTCCAATATGACTTGTACAGGTCTTGAATGTGTGAAAACACATTTGAGCCCAAATACCCATGCTAGGCTTGGACACCAAATGGTTGCAGTAATTTAAATACAATAAAAATACAATTTGGTAATAGCCAAAATAAATATTATTATTTAAATAAGGTAAATTTGTACAAAAGAATATATACATACCTATGCTAAAAGGATATATATAGATATATAAGGAAAAATACTTAATTTATAAAGTATATATATATATACAAATATATATATATATATATAAGAACACACTTAATCATATAGTGTATATATATAATATATATATATACATAGGAAAATATATATATATAAACATATATATATATAAAATTTACTAACTATAAAATATATACATATATATTAAATACTGTTAAAATACAGTATATACATATATATATATATATATACTAATATATATATACATGTATATATATAAAAATACAAAACAAAAAAAAAGAAAAGAAAACAGAAAAGAAAAGAAAAAGGAAACAGAAAGAAGAGGGGGGCTCGAACCCGAGCGCTCGGCAAGGGGGGGGAGTTTATTTATTGCGCGCTGGCCAGTGGGCCAGTTGGCCCGACTGTTAGGATTAGACCTTAGGTTAGTTTTATTTAGGTTCGAATTAATTAACACATAAAAAAAAATATAAAAACCATCCTGTGTCCTGACAGTTAAGGACACAGGTATCAGCGTGTCCTCGCTTAGCACGACACGCACGAAGCGACTTGGCCGTGTCCAAGCCAACCCTAGTATTGCCCGTGTCCTGGCGAGTCTCATATGTGAAGACGAGACTCGTACCACACGAATCGAAGCTGACACTTACGTGTCCGACTTCTCCATGAAGTTTCGAAAGCGGAGGCGGCGGCTTGGGGCGTCGGGACGGTGGCGGAGAGGTGGCGACGTGTTTGCCTCACTGCGGCGAACCTTATGATGGTGGTGGACGGTGGTGGCGTACGTCGTAGGGACGGCGCTCGGGTCTAGCCGGAGCTAGGGTTTCGGCGGAGGGAAATTGGGGAAGAACAGGGCGGTGGTTGGTCGTGGGGGAAATTTAGGGTTAAGGTTTAGGTCTGGGGAGTGTGGGGGGTTTAAATAGGGTCTTTGGAGGCGGTGGGGGCAGCGGATTCGGCGGGGGCAGCCGGTCGTAGTCGGTCGGGACAGGGGTCAACCGGAGCGGGTGAGAGCTGGAGGAGAGAGAGAGTGTCGTGGGAGGGGGGTTCGGGTAGAATTGCAATTAGGTTTTCCTAGATTAGGAAATTGCACACAGGAATTATTAGTGAGTAAATATAAAACAAAATTTGCATTTCCTAATTAAAACATTTTCTTTTATTACAAACTGATATAAAATCATTTCAAAAAATTGCAAAATCTATTTAATTAATTTTAAATAATTTGCAAAGTGATATTTTATATATATAACTCATTTAGAAATTATAGAAAATTCCTAAAAATCCTAATAAAATATTTTAAGGCCAAAACTAATATTAAAAATTAATTAGCACTAATAAAACTAAAATTGAAAAACAGGGACTTACAATGTCTGTGGCCAGAAGGACATCTGTCAAAGCTTCTCATGCGCAACCAACCAATGCGCCTACTGCCACTTCAACCCCTGCACAAACTGTGCCAGCGCGGTCTAAGAGGGATAGCCTTTTGGCTAATCTCCCTTCTTCTCACAGCAAGGGAAAAAATTCTGCTCCTCTTTCCAAGCACCATGTTGCTCCAGCGCAATCCACTGGGGGTAGTCTGTTGGCTCCTCCTCCTCAGAACAAAGGAAAAGGTCCGTTGGTCTTTTCTCAAACTTTCTCGTTCCACGACTTGGAAGACAACAGAGGGAAACGCTCTTTAGCTAACCCTTCTTCACAAAACAAGAGAAAAGTTTCTTTAGTCTTTTCTCAGTCTTCCTCGATTTTTACCGAAGAAGATCAATCTGAACTTGCCTCGGCACCAATCAGTACAAGATCTCTCTCAAACAAGGGTTCTTCTTCCCTTCTTGCCAAAGGGAAGTGTACTGATCAAAGAGACATTCTGCCTACTTCGGTAGCAGAATTCCAAGATCTCCCAACTCTTCGGATATCCCGCTCAAAACAGGGAAAATTACTGGTGTCTCAGACAGAAACCCCTGGGGGTGAATTTGCTGATCTAAGGACTTATCTTAATAGACCAACCTCGACGAAACGCAAACAGCCAATGTCGAAGATCAACCAGCGTCAGAGGCAAACTTCTAAGATAAAGAATCCTGACACCTATGCTAATGAGGTGAGTACTTCTTTGTATACTCACAGGACAAAACATCTGAAAAATCGGAACCATGTTCCAAATGTGGTCAAAGAACATATTCCTCAGACTTCTTCTCGTCCTGTCATTGTTCCTGACCTCCGAGAGCACCTCAAGCAAAAATGGGACAACATCTCAACACCTCCAGTTCAACCACTTGGACACCATTGTAATCACAAGGTTGTCATCAAGTGTTGTTGTCAGACAACAAAATGATCTGTCTTCGATCGTTTGAATTTTGCAACGTCTAAACCAATGTCGGAAGACGAGGACGAAGTGTTGTATGCTTCCATCAACATGACTTTTCGAGACACTGGAGGTAGAAAGTGCTCCAAGCACGGCAAGCCTCGCAAGCCCAGCCAGCGGTATTTAGATCTACTCCAAGAATCTTCTGAAGGAGTATTTCGACATACAAGATCCCGAAGCCGAGATACAATCGATCAAAGGAATCTTCTCCAAGATCCTTCCGGTCATCTTCCTCTTTCTCACTTAGGAGATGATTCTTTCTCTGATTATGATGCATACAACAAAAGTTCTGAACAGACAGTATCTTCCACTGTACCTAGAGAAGTGACAGCTTATGTTGTCACTGAAGACCCAGATGCTTCTAGTTCGGCTAGTCAAGAACAACGAATAGCAGTACTAGAAGACAAGCTAAA
This sequence comes from Iris pallida, assembly GCA_029216955.1. Classification (NCBI taxonomy): domain Eukaryota; kingdom Viridiplantae; phylum Streptophyta; class Magnoliopsida; order Asparagales; family Iridaceae; genus Iris; species Iris pallida. The sequence goes on along the minus strand of JANAVB010037418.1, from coordinate 10,245,520 downwards.
GACCATGGCTGAAATGGTTGCAAGTATGCATTCTATCATCATGGTCCAACATACAGTACCACCGACTGTACCTGCTGTAAATCCTGAGATCATAGCATCGTCGGTGCCTGTTAATGCAGGTCTGGGGGTAGTATGTCCTCAAGTACCCCATATACAAATTCAACCCACACCCAGTCAGCCAGGTGCTGGGGGTAGTGCTTACCACGCTGTTCCTCCCCTAACACTCTGATTCAGCCTGCTTCTTCTACATCATCGGAGGATGCTAATGAAGCTGTCAAACTCTTGTGCACTCAATTCGAGGCCTTCAAAGAGAAGGACAACTTACAGAGGTTGGGGATCAAACAACCCTACCCAGTTGAATAAAAGGAAGTCCCATTTCCTCCAAAGTATAAAATCCCTACAATTTTGCTATTTGATGGCAGCACTTCTCCCAGTCAGTTCATTAATCACTTTAAGGTAATAACTGTTCAACTTCAGCCAAATGACGCTCTTATTACCAGGGTATTCGTCGGCTGTTTAGCCGGTGTAGCATACGATTGGTACAGAAGCTTGTCCGATGGTTGTATTACCTCTTTCTCGGGTTTGAAACAAATCTTCTTGGAGCGATTCTATGAGGGAATCAACGATATGACCATGTCGGCCCTTAATAAAATCAAACAAAGACATAATAAAATCGCTGAGAGTTTTATTGCAAGGTTCCGTCGAGAAGCTTTAAAAATGCCTCCTGGAACTCCGGCCTCTGTCACTATAGACACCTGCAAGGCAAATCTTTTGCCTATTATCAACATGTAGACGGGGTCAACTCAGTTCCAAGACTGGCCATCCTTCATTGTCAATGCTAAAGCAGCTGAAGTTAGTGCTGACAAGTTCAAGCAGCTAGGGGTACACATGTCTAACCCTGACCGGGACGAACACCCGACATCCAGTAGCGGTAATCGCCAGAACAACCGCAAGGGAAAAGAGACTTTGAATATCAATCTGAAGAACAAAGAATCTCTGGCTGTCAATGTAGCTCCACCTACGTCTGTTTCTACCCCTTCTGCACCTCCACAAAGGGAACCTCGTCCGAAAGTTGAGTACTCCTTTGACGAGAACGACACTGTTAGCATCTTTGATTGCTTGATCAAAAGCAATAAGCTCCAACTCCCAGACCCGAAGAAGCCTGATGAGGTGGGTAAGACTGATCATCCCAAATATTGTGTTTATCACAGGTTCATTGGTCATCTCACTCGAGCATGTTATATGCTCAAAGGTAAGATTCAAGAGCTAGTCAACGCTGGTGTTGTCACTCTGCAGCAAGACGAGAAGACGGTTACCGCAAACATGGTCTCAGTTCAGTTCGGTAACTTGCCTCCGTAGATGGTACAACACGGTGTCATCCCTATCCCCAAGGCCACTATTGAGATTGAGAATCTCCCTCCTCCACGAAATGAAGGTCTTGTCCCCTTATCTCTTGACAATGGTGAGATTATATTGATTCATCCTGATCTTGCTTCGGAGTTCGAAGTTCCCTCTTCCTCCAAGAAGAAAGATCGCTCCAAGAGCAAAACAAAGATCTGTAATATGGTGTCTTTTGACCCCATAATTGAAGAAGAAATCCTGCTGCGCACCTGTCCCGCTCCGCACGGTGCATTATGATGAGTCGTTGACTCAAAGAGTTGCGTTGACCCGATGAGGTATCAATGCGAATCGATACAAGTGTTGCATTGGCCAAAGGTAAGCTTTGAGTCGGTTGGAATCTATGAATCGAATCGATGCAAAGGATAAGTCCCATTTGGGCAAGTGCTGATTTTAGTTGATCTGGTGTGCAGGCTATGCTTTTACGCTGGACGATAAGAGGTCGGCATTTTGCCTTATGTAATGAAGTGTCAGCAAAACCAAATCGAGGCCTTGCAACGGATTGTTGTATGGGCACGATAGGCCAAATCAACCGAGTAGTTCAAAGGAATGGCTAAGTCAGGGAGTTAGCTATGCGATCGAGTTATAGAAGCGAGACGCTTCAATCGACAAAACGACAAGGCATTTCGGCTTAAGGTGGGCGGGTTCTTGACTCTCTCTCCCTATTCCTTCATGTCTAATAAAATATGCTATGGTATGCGTAAGATGTTTTCGAGTTAGCGAGCATGGCTCGGCGATAAAAGATCTAAATATGCGTTGAACACTAAGGTAGAACATTGAACAATCGAACAATTGAAGCGACGTGCATCAAGTGTACGAGTCGCGGTAGGGAAATGATGGTAGAACATTGAAAGATGATATTGAGATATGCATCATATGCACGGCTTCGAGAACATTGAACACTAGGTGTAGAACATTGAATACGGCGCTGAGCGTGCCCTCGGGCACTTATGTACGAAAAGACTAAGTAACTACGGAATTAGGCTATGAAAACAACTTACGAATGGTACGCGCTGAATATGAGTACGAGATGTCTAAGCCGTTGGGCGTCATGCATCAATATGGATGTGTTGGGGTATAACGTCGATGGAGCTCCCCATATGAATGGTGGATTATGTTTATGAGACGCGAATATGTTTATGGCACGGGAAACCGTTTATGGCACGGGAAACCGTTTATGTGCGAGACTATGTTTATGAAATACGAGATCGGTTGGTATGCTATAGATTGTATGATATGGTACGTATTGCATGGTCAATGGACTCGGATAGCCCGTGCACGGGTACGGCTTCCCTCGAACGGTTATGCCGGGGCGCCGGGATCGTTCGACCTAGCAGGGAATTATGTGTGGTATTTATGGTGCCCAACATTCGGACGGATTGCGACCGTCCAGTGCTGTGATAAGCTATGATATCCTTAAGTTTGGGATCCTTCAGATACTAGGCTAGCAACCCGTATCGAAGTGATTGTAGGCTTACACATAAGAGATGCCAAGTCCATTACGGTACGAAACACCGTGACCTTCATATAGATAGGGTCGGTGGGCTGAGATAAGAGTTGGGTGCAAGCGCAGGGCTTGCCACCCCTATGCATATGTTATGTATGGTCGGTTGAATGCGTGAATAATATGATTTCTATGTTAAGTTCTAACCAATACAGGCTAAGGAAAATGGGACGGAGAAGAGCATGAACACTATGATTATGTTCAGATTATGTCTAACTGTATCTGCTGCAGGAATACGACATCGGACACATTTATAATGAGTTGCTATACGTTGAATATGCCATGAAACCGATCCTAAGGCTAAATAGAAAGATCACAAAGTAAGATGCATGTTTCACTAAATGATTTAGTGTTTGCTTTGCGTACGAGCGGGTCTTGATCAGTGCGAAGCGAGGACGAAAGCACTAATCCCCCACTAGTTTATGTGCAGCCTCAGGTTATGATCGGCTCGGGACGGAGCTTGGCTTGGACGTGCCGAGGCATGGAGTCCTTAGCATTCAAGTGAAGCTTTCGCATATGCATTCGGACTTGCGACATGGAGATGTTCGGCCGAAGACTACTTGGTGGCTATAAAGAGGCATGATGTATGGAACAATGTAATCCTTTGTGAGCTAGAGAGTTCATGAGCGTTGTAGCCAATTGGCATTTTATATTGGGCTATTCAGAGCCTTTGTAACCTTCAGTTTGTTATCAATAAAAGAGATTCTTATGTTATACTTTGTTTCCTTCCGCTGCTTATGTTATCGATTTGAGATAGTTCTATGTGAACCTGTTATCTTGCCTTGCACGAGCGCAACTCCAGGCTCGTGTGGCATCACACTCCAGCGAGGACGATGATTCGGGTAAAATCTAGAGAGGACGAGCGATTTCTCGGGCCGGGGCCTGACAAGTTGGTATCAGAGCTGTTCCATCCTTTGGACCGTGCGTGAATCTCTTTGACCCTCAGTTGCTTCGTTATCGAATTCAGTTGACTCTAAGTTGTTTTCGCAACCGCATGGCTCATGGATCTGCTCGATGCTACATTGGATGTTCCATACAATAAGTCTATATTAAGTGCGTACGTCTGCCACAAGTATGTCGTAACTATCACGCTATCTCCGGGTACCACCGGTGAGTGTTGGTTGCACGAAGTGCAACGAGTTATGGAATGCTGGTCGTACGAAGTGCAACGGATATGGTGATGTTGGTCGCATGAAGTGCAACGATATGTGTTGTTGGTTGCATGAAATGCAACGATATGTGTAGTCGGTCGCACGAAGTGCGAGAAGTTATGTGTTGTTGTCGCACGAAGTGCGAAAAGATACGTGTTGTTGGTTGTACGAAGTGCAACGAATCGAGATATGAGGCAATACCTATTCTGTGGCTATGCGAGTAATTTTGTGTTATCGGTTGCACGGAGTGCAGCAAGTCGTGGATCGTTCGTTGCATCGGTGCAACGAGTCGATATGGTATGATGCGTGTTGTATGGCTATGCGGATGGATAGTGATATGTTGCGCAAGATTGAGAAATGACCTTAAGCATCGAGAATGAGTTGTTGCACGAGTTGCAATGAGTAACGAGTCGAGTTGAGTAGGCGAACGTTTATGTTGGCCGTATGTCGCGTTGAGCTTGAATATAAGCGAATGTTGCGGGCGTGATCGATACGATCGCCATGGTACGGTTAGATTGAATGTGTGTCAAACTTGAGCTAACGCTGGAGCTGGGATCGGAAGGATCGCCATACGGGATAGTTTATTGGAAGATAGATATCGGACCTATGCGAAGTGTGATGTCGAGTAATGACTCGATTTCGAGTGGTATATGCAATACCAACTATGTGAGCAAGTATAGCGAAGTATTGTGTCGATAACGATAGGCTCGATCCTGAGTGGTATATGGAATACCACTTAACGATAACTATGTTAAGCCGGATGGTGACTTGCGATAGATTACGTCGAGACGATTGTATTGTTATGATATGTTTATCCTCAACGGACGGGTAGTACCGAGATTTGAGTAGGAATGACTTAAGAGAAGTCGATGCTAGTATGCTTCGATGAATTAAGTTGAATGAGTATGTGCGAATTCATACCTATGAATGATACGTCGAACGAGAATTCGTTAAGCGTAAGCCGAACGATAGGCTGAGCATAGCGAAGGAATGTTACGTCGAGGAAATAAGTCGACCCGGTCAAATTTTTGTTGAGTTAGTATGAAGACTTATTCAGGAACGTGTCGAGTAAGTACGAAGGAATCGTTCGAACGAATTCGAGTTAGTGCGATAAGTCGGTAGCATGGTTTGGAAGTACGAGCTAGGGATATGAGAATGAATATGTGAATTGAAAATTATGTCGTGAAGATGATAGATAAATACAACTAAATGAATCTTGATGTGTGCAAGACTTGATTCGTATTTGAATTCGGATAACGGCAGTGATTGCTACAAATTTAAGCTTATGAGAAAGGAAGATGTTCAAGTTATGCATATCGACGATGGTATTGAGGCGTATCAAAGACGATATGCAATAACTCGGGGATACTCTGATCGAATGAACGAAAATTATGTTGAGCATTGTTGTTGGATGAATAAGATGCAAGTTAAGTTGATGGCAGTTTGATGATAACGGTAGGAACGCTTCGGAGAATTTGAGAGTGAATGGATGTTGCTTGGATGAAATCGAAAGTGTCTGGATTGATTCGTGGATAACCACTATGTCGATATTCTTGTCTTATGCGAGTGCAACTCCAGCATCGCACATGCGTCACGCCAAATTAGAGCGATCATTCCGCGTGAGCGCTGGTATGGTGATTCATCCAGCGGGGATGATCGAACTTGCAAGGCGTGGCAAAATCGAATTTGACTTGTGGTTTGATACGAAAATTGTTCGAGGATGGTTTGATGAGTATGGAATGCGTCGGACTATGATCACGAATAGGTGAACTCGGATTTGAGACAAATAGATATCATATGACTAGCAAAGATAGTCGACGAAAATAAATGAGTGATTCGAGTAGTAACGGCGCATCAGTTGCGCGTGAGGGCAGATGAATTATGGATTGGTAAATTACGTCGGGTTGGATAAAGTCTCATAGGAATCGTTGGGAATTGATTTGGCTCCGCGATAGGATATAGCATGGTTCGTTGTAATTATCCCTCGTTGATGATCTTCAATTATCGAGCGTAGTTTCGGGGCAGATGACCCTAGAAGACTTGACCGCCAAATCAAGTGAATGTGGAAAACCATAGGATGACCCTAAGGAAGTCGCGTAAGAAATTTTGTCGAGGATGAAGGATGAGGTAGTGCATGTTGAGGATAAGTCTAAGTGAGTGAGTATCGTGTCTCGAAAGTTAGCGAGTACTAGAATCGATATGGTCAAGAAAAGTTATGTTGGATCGAATAGATGTTGAGAAACGTGCTTAGCGTAGTGATGCGGTAAGACGATTGCAAGAATTTTGCAATGCGCGAGAGCGACGGATAGTAGAACGACCCTAAGAGTTGTATCGTAGATCGGTTTGAGTAACGGTAAGGTTATGTGTGTTGAGCGCACCATCGATATTACGAAACGAACTAGTCGGGATTAAATCGGGGACTAAGTAAAGAATTCGTACTCGGTCGAGTATCGAAGATAGGCTTATCGTAAGAGACCTTGGGTCGAAAAGATTATTGCTTTTGAGCATCGTAGACTCAAGTTGACCTCTTATGTCGGGATAATATGAGCATGATGTCTGGATAAGTTGCCTAGCGGAGGTAGCCCCAGACGCGATGCGTAGGTAATTCGAGAACGTGGATCGTGTTGAGATAATTGTGTGCGAGACTTAGTACGGATTGTAGGCAAAGGAAATTGAAACATGTGGACTTAGTCCATGTCGTTAAGGCCAAATGTTATGAATGATGGGATGAAAGACTTGAGTTATGCGAGGGATAGAAAATGGTTGGACGAATAGGCGTTGCGGAGAATTATTGCGATCAGATGCGCAACGGCTTAATGCAATACGAGTGTTAGGTGGCCGGCGAGAAACTTACAAGATCGAAGTTATGGTTGAATTAAGTTATGTACAAGATGTTGGAAGATGATTGCATGTTATTGGATGATGCATACAAAGAGTATTTTGGGAATAGGCTCTAAGATATGACTAAGTCGAGTACGGACCGATGGATGCTTGAGGATTTAAGTTGAGATTGTAAGTTGTCCCGATATCCTACAACTGAGCTTGGCTGAAATGCATATATTGGTGGAATGCCTAAAATATGTGTATGATCCAAACTAAGTTGTATGATTCAACGATAGTAGCACGAGATCGTGAAGCGATCTATGCGAGGCACTTGGATTAAGTGTTGGTTTCGGTTCGAGGACGAACCTGATTTTGAGTGGTATAGTATGTAATGTCCCGCTCCGCACGGTGCATTATGATGAGTCGTTGACTCAAAGAGTTGCGTTGACCCGATGAGGTATCAATACGAATCGATGCAAGTGTTGCGTTGGCCAAAGGTAAGCTTTGAGTCGGTTGGAATCTATGAATCGAATCGATAAAAAGGATAAGTCCCATTTGGGCAAGTGCTGATTTTAGTTGATCTGATGTGCAGGCTATGCTTTTACGCTGGACGATAAGAGGCCGGCATTTTGCCTTATGCAATAAAGTGTCCGCAAAACCAAATCGAGGCCTTGCAACGGATTGTGGCATGGGCACGATAGGCCAAATCAACCGAGTAGTTCAAAGGAATGGCTAAGTCCGAGAGTTAGCTATGCGATCGAGTTATGGAAGCGAGACGCTTCAATCGGCGAAATGACAAGGCGTATCGGCTTAAGGTGGGCGGGTTCTTGACTCTCTCTCCCTATTCCTTCACGTCTAATAAAATATGCTATGGTATGCGTAAGATGTTATCGAGTTAGCGAGCGTGGCTCGGCGATGAAAGATCTAAATATGCATTGAACACTAAGGTAGAACATTGAACAATCGAACAATTGAAGCGACGTGCATCAAGTGTACGAGTCACGGTAGGAAAATGATGGTAGAACATTGAAAGATGATATTGAGATGTGCATCATGTGCACGGCTCCGAGAACATTAAGCACTAGGCGTAGAATATTGAATACGGCGCTGAGCGTGCCCTCGGGCACTTATGTACGAAAAGACTAAGTAACTACGGAATTAGGCTACAAGAACAACTTTCGAATGGTACGCGCTGAATATGAGTACGAGATGTCTAAGCCGTTGGGTGTCGTGCATCAATATGGATGTGTTGGGACATAACGCCGACGGAGCTCCCCATATGAATGGTGGATTATGTTTATGAGACGCGAATATGTTTATGGCACGAAAAACCGTTTATGGCACGGGAAACCATTTATGTGCGAGACTATGTTTATGGAATACGAGATCGGTTGGTATGTTATGGATTGTATGATATGGTACGTATTGCATGGTCAATGGACTCGGATGGCCCGTGTACGGGTACGGCTTCCCTCGAACGGTTATGCCGGGGCGTCGGGACCGTTCGGCTAGGAGGGAATTATGTGTGGTATTTATGGTGCCCAACATTCGGACGGATTGCGAACGTCCAGTGCTGTGATAAGCTATAATATCCGTAAGTTTGGGATCCTTCGGATACTGGGCTAGCAACCCGTATCGAAGTGATTGTAGGCTTACACATAAGAGATGCCAAGTCCATTACGGTGCGAAACACCGTGACCTTCATATAGATAGGGCCGGTGGGCTGAGATGAGAGTTGGGTGCAAGTGCAGGGCTTGCCACCCCTATGCATATGTTATGTATGGTCGGTTGAATGCGCGAATAATATGATTTCTATGTTAAGTTCTTACCAGTGCAGGCTAAGGAAAATGGAACGGAGATGAGCACGAACACTATAATTATGTTCAGATTATGTCTAACTGTATCTGCTGCAGGAACACGGCATCGGACACATTTATAATGAGTTTCTATACGTTGAATATGCCATGAAACCGATCCTAAGGCTAAATAGAAAGATCACAAAGTAAGATGCATGTTTCACTAAATGATTTAGTGTTTGGTTTGGGTACGAGCGGGTCTTGATCAGTGCGAAGCGAGGACGAAAGTACTAATCCCCTACTAGTTTATGTGCAGGCTCAGGTTATGATCGGCTCGGGGCGGAGCTTGGCTTTGACGTGCCGAGGCATGTGTCACGCCCCAGAACCAGAATACTGGAGAGCGGGGGCAGACATAGCCAGCTACGTATATTGAAATAGAATACATCTTAACTATACGGTCACGGCTGTCTAGATATGAGGGTTTACTACAAGCCAGCAGTCTCTTAAGGTCAAGCCTATTGTCTCAATCTCAAGCAATTAACAGAGTTACAAGATATTAGAGCATCAAATATATATATAAGGCATCCCAAATATTACATATTGGATGATCATGAAGCTAGTCGTACAAAATGATGGGACTAGCAAGAGTTCAGTCATACATGATCAACCCTAGGATTTGTTAATCATGCTCACAGCCCGTAGGCAGACAGTAAGTAAATGTGCATCGAGCTAACAGGTGCTCGTCGGCTAAACGCCTCAAAAGAATAAATTTACATATAAGTGGGTGAAACAAAAAGGAAAACCCACTCTTGGCCCGGGTTCCGTCTAGTTATCACCATTGGGCTGGAAGCTTGGTAGATCCTCGGGAGCTGCTCCGAAATCTGGCCACACAAAACCAGCTGGGTCAAACCCCAAAAAGAGCAAGTGCCACAAAAGAGGCCACAAATAAGAACAAAAGCCAGCATATCAGAACATAAAGAATAAAAGAAAGTACAAGTAGTGAGGTACACAGGGCGATAACGACTAGGGACGCAGAACCATTCCGGGAGCCAGGTTACAATCCTTAAACCAGACAAGGACCGGGGTTGTAATCCTTCGCCTGAATAGCTTACTGTCTCTACTCATTTATCATTAAGATAAGTAAAACAAACATGCTCAGGAGATAGCAGGTACTGGAGCTAGACAAGACTTAGACAAGGCTGGACACCATTCATTCACAATCGGCCAAGCAAGTACTACGGCTTACTACTTTAACTAACTAGGGTTATCACAAGCCTTAATTACTAACAAGATGCAAGTGAGAAACTCCAGTCCCAAGCCCTGCAGACTATCCAGTTATCCTTCCGCGGGTTGAGAGTTATAGGTGGGTACATTGCCCGGGAGACAAATGTAACCTTAGGTGACTTAGAGGGTGCAACATATGACAGTGTGCTGGAAATGTGCTCTACTCGTCGGCAAGCTACAAGTCCATTAAAGCGCCCAGATAACGAGATTGCCTGTGACTGGGAATTCTCCATGTTCTAGTTTGATCTAATAATTAGCCTAATCCAACTTAGCGCGAGTCCCTGGCCGTGGTACCCAGGAAGTCACGTCCTAGACATGATGCAAGACAAGACAAGTGGATTGTACAAGCAAGCAAGCAGGATCACCCACGGTGTCAAGTTAATTATACGAGTCAAGTTACAAGTTACAAGTCAAGTCAAGTCAGGAGTGCGCCGCCACGGGCCACTATCAAGTTATCAAGATAAATCATGTCAGGGTACTTGTTAGGGGTGCGCCACAACGGGCTACTATCATGTCAGGTTGGTCATGTCAGGAGTGCACCACTACGGGCCACTGTCGTGTTATGCTAGTTCCTTGTCATACCATGCCAAGTACAATAGTCATTCCAAACATATTAAGTAAAATCAAGTTCATGACAAAAGGCGTAAGGATATAAAATGGACGTAAAATATCTAATAAAATACCAATATATAGGACTATAGAAGAGCCAAGATCAAGAAATAACAAATTCATCACAGACAAGTAGGTTGTGCAGGGTATGTACTGCGCAGGGTGCCAAGTGCGCAGGGTGAGCTGCGCAGGGTACCAACTGTGCAGGGTGCCAAGTGCGCAGGGTAAGCTGCGCAGGGTACCAACTGCGCAGGGTGCCAAGTGCGCAGGGTGAGCTACGCAGGGTACCAACTGCGCATGGTGCCAAGTGCGCAGGGTGAACTGCGCAGGGTACCAACTGTGCAGGGTGCCAAGTGCGCAGGGTGAGCTGCGCAGGGTACCAACTGCGCATGGTGCCAAGTACGCAGGGTGAGCTGCGCAGCAGATGGATTATGCTGGATCAGGTTGCGCAGGAATGGATAGCGCAGGGTCAGATTGCGCATGAGTGGAGTGCGCAAGGATATATTGTGCATGAGCAGACTGCGCGTGAGCAGACTGCGCATTAGCAGACTGCGCATGAGCAGACTGCGCATGAGCAGACTGCGCGTGAATCCATGCGCACTCGGGTTGAGCGCAGTTCGCCAAGGGACAAGCTGCGCGGTCGACGCTGCGCTAAAGAGCGCTGGCCGAGGGGGATGCGCAATCCAGCCCTGCGCTAAAGAGCGCAGGCTGCTGTCTTCTTCTCCAGGCCGAGAAGAAGACTCCAAGAACTCTAAGGTTCAAAACTTCATATCTTGGTAAAATCAAAACCAAATCTAGATTTTCAAAGGTCTAACTTGAGTAAAATTGAATCCTCTTCCACATGGAAGCATCAAAACCCACAAAAATCCAACCAAAATAGATTAAAACCATGTAAATCCAAAAATAGTCAAAACCTAGATCTAGAAAAATGAAAGCTCCAAATCACAAAATGTTAAGTTCTAAAGTTGTTCTCCATGGCCTAATCTAGCTAATGGACAAATAAAAAGTGGTGCTTATTTGATGACAAGGTGCACTTGCCTATGGGTTGGAGAGTTGTGTGGAAGAAGGAAGAAGAAGGAGATGGAGAAGTAAATGAAAAATAAAGAGGAGAGAGAAAAGTTAGGTAGGATTTAATGGAGGTGGGTGTGTTGTGTTGAGGGTAGAGTGTAGGTTAAAGTGTTCCACTCATGACGAACCAAACCAAACCAACTCTACAAAATAAAACCAAGCCATGGTCCAAACCCATTTACGAGAGACTAAAATCCGCAAGTCGAGAAAATAAAATACGTGCCAAAAATCAAATTACGAGTACAAATACGAAATACAGGGATTGGGGGTGACAACTCTACCCACCTTCAAAGAATTCCATCCTCAGAATTTAATCAAGGAGCTAGAGATTGCCACGACAAGCTATACTATGCACAGACAAGCTACACTAAGCAGTTCAATCATACAATCATACAATGCAAGCAAGGAAGGGAAAGCGTAAGGCACAAGGAAGACATTATACCTTACGAGTCAAACAGGTAGGGGTATTGCGATCGGATGTCGTCCTCACGCTCCCACGTTGACTCACCTAGAGAGTGATGACCCCAAGCAACACGGACTAAGTTAATAGTCTTGTTCTTGAGCGTCTTTTCTCTCCGGTCCAATATAGACACGGGCCTCTCTTCATACGAAAGGTTGGTACCAACAACCAATTCCGAATGATCTAGGATATGGCTCGGGTCCGGGATGTACCGTCGTAATTGGGACACATGGAATACATCATGTATCTCACTTAGCGACGGCGGAAGAGCGAGACGATAAGACACATCGCCTACTCGCTCCAGAATATCGAACGACCCTATATACCTAGGACTAAGCTTTCCCCGTACGCCAAAACGAATGACGCCGCAGGTAGGCGAGATCCTAAGGAATATATGGTCGCCGACGACAAATTCTAAGGGACGCCGATGAGCATCGGCCCAATGGCGCTGGCGATCCTGAGCAACTCGGAGGTGATCTCTGACTCTCCTGACCACTTCAACCGTCTGAGAAATCAGTTCTGGACCGAGCATCTGCCTCTCTCCGACATCGTCCCATGCTAACGGGAATCTGCACTTCCTACCATACAGAGCCTCGAAGGGTGCCATCTGGATACTGGCCTGGAAACTATTGTTGTACGAGAATTCCACCAGGTGCAGGTGATCCTCCCACGAGCCACCGAAGTTAAGGGTACATGATCGCAACATATCTTCGAGAGTTTGTATAGTGCGCTCCGATTGCCTATCTGTCTGCGGGTGATACGCTGAGCTGAACTTGAGACGAGTTCCCAAACTTTTATGAAGACTGCGCCAGAAGTGCGATATGAATCTCGTATCCCTGTCTGATACTATGCTGACTGGCACTCCATGAAGTCGGACGATCTGCCTCAGATACATCTCTGCTAGCTGCATCGTCGACTGTCCAACTCTAAATAGAAGAAAGTGTGCCACCTTGGTAAGCCTGTCCACAATGACCCAAATAGCATCTCTGCCTGCCGGAGATCTGGGTAGTCCAGTCACGAAATCCATGGTTATGTGCTCCCATTTCCATTTTGGGATCGGTAAAGGTTGAAGAAGTCCAGCTGGCCTCTGATGTTCAGCCTTGACTTGTTGGCAAACCAAACATCGAGAGACATACTGGGCTATCTCCCTCTTCATACCATTCTACCAAAAGTGCTGACGAATATCTCGGTACATCTTCGTGCTGCCTGGGTGGATGGAATACTGCGAACTGTGAGCCTCTGTCATGACTTCCTGTCTGATATCTCCACTGGGTACACAAAGACGCGTGCCGTGTCGAAGTGTACCATCCTCATGAATACATAACTCTGGCCTTCTCCCTGCCTCGCACTCTGCTCTGAGCTGCTGAATCTTAGAATCTGTTAACTGTGCTGTCCGGATCCTCTCAACTATGGTGGACTGAATCTGTAGGCTGGCCATCAAGGCCACATTGGAAGGAAGAATCACTTCAATTTCCATCTTCTGAAGATCTGCAAATAGCTCTGGTTGCACCGTCAGGAAATAAACTCCGGCTCTCCTACTCAATGCATCTGCTACTACGTTGGCCTTCCCTGGGTGATACTGCAAGTCCACATCATAGTCCACAAGTAGCTCGAGCCATCTTCTCTGTCGCATATTAAGATCCTTCTGGGTGAAGACATACTTCAGGCTCTTATGATCAGTAAATATCTCCACTCTGTCTCCGTACAAGTAGTGCCTCCACAACTTAAGTGCAAACACTACTGCTGCTAGCTCCAAGTCGTGGGTCGGGTAATTCTTCTCATGATCACGGAGTTGACGTGACGCATAAGCAATTACCTTCCCATGCTGCATCAAAACACATTCCAATCTTCTGCCTGAAGCGTCACAATAAACTGTGAATCCTCCGATCCCATCTGGAAGGGTGAGAATGGGAGCCGTTATCAAACCTCGCTTCAACTTCTCAAATGATTCCTGACATTCTGCTGTCCAAACGAACGGCACATCCTTGCGGGTCAACTGGGTCATCGGCGCTGAAATTCTTGCAAAATCAGAGACGAACCGCCGGTAGTAGCCGGCCAATCCAAGAAAGCTGCGAACTTCTGCCACTGAGCTGGGTATTGGCCATGCCTTGATAGCCACAATCTTCTGGGGATCCACTTACACTCCTCCTCTGGTAATGATGTGACCCCAAGTACGAAATGCGATCGAGCCAGAACTCGCATTTACTGAACTTGGCGTACAACTGGTGCTCTTTGAGAATCTGGAGGACAATTCTGAGATGCTGCTCGTGCTCTGCTTCACTCTTGCTGTAGACCAGGATTTCATCAAGGAACACTATCACGAACTGATCCAAGTAAGGCATGAAAATACGGTTCATGAGGTCCATGAACACTGCCGGCGCATTGGTCGCTCCAAAGGGCATAACTAGAAACTTCCAATGCCCGTACCTAGATCTGAACGCCGTCTTCGGGATGTCCTGCTCTCTGACTCTGATCTGGTGGTATCCTGACCGCAAGTCTATCTTCGAGAAAACTGAAGCCCCCTTGAGTTGATCAAACAAGTCATCTATCCTCGGGAGAGGGTATCTGTTCTTGATTGTCACTGAGTTCAAGGTACGATAATCTATACATAGCCTAGACGTACCATCCTTCTTTTTCACAAGAAGCATCGGGGCTCCCTAAGGCGATCCACTAGCACGAATGAATCCCTTGGTTCTAAGTTCTTCAATCATCTTGTACAAAATCTCCAACTCTGAAGGCGCCATTCTGTAGACTCGCTCTGATACTGGTGCTGTCCCGGGAATCAAGTCAATGGTGAACCCGATCTCCCGCTCTGGTGGCATCCCTGGAAGTTCCTCTGGGAAGACATCTGAAAACTCTTTAACTATCCGGGGCAACTGTACTGCTGCTACTGCCATCCGCAATACTGGAGGAGATGGCTCGACTGTGCCTCTGGAAAATGAAAACTCTGGCTCTCCGGGAATACTAAAGACAACTCTGCCAACATGGCAGTCTATCCTAGCATAATGGTTCCTCAACCAATCCATGCCTAGGACTACATCATAGTCTGCCATAGGGAACTCTATGAGCCTAGCGGGAAACTCTCTACCGCTAACTACGATCCGACACGAGGAAAACACTCGATCTACTCCCACAAGACCATTACCAGTAAGTATATTGAGCCTCACTGATAATGACTCGGGCTCCAATCCTATCCGTGTCGCGAATCGTGCAGACATGAATGAATGCGATGCACCAGAATCAAATAATACAGATGCTGGAAAGGTGTTGACGAGAATAGTACCTGCCACTACCTCACCTAGTGCAACTTCTTCTTCCATGGTCATCATCATAGCCTGACCTCTAGCTGCGGGTCCTCTCTGCTGGAAACCCCTCTGTCGGCTCTGTGCTGGAGCCTGGGTGAACTGCTGCTGGTTCTGCTGATGAAAGGCCTGGGCCTGGGACAACAATGGCCTCGGGTACTGTTGTTGCTGCTGCTGCTGGACTGGAACTGGGGCTGGTCCTCTCACCGAAGAACTAGAAAGGTTGGATGATGTCGAGCCACCCCTATTCGGGCAGGTCCCTATCTGGTGGTCTGCCCCTCCACAAGCCAGGCACAATTCCTGTGCCCTACGACACTCTGCCACTACATGGCCCTGCTTCCCGCAATGAGAACATCCCACCGCGGAAGACTGCTTCTGCTTCTGCTGCTGCGGGTACGTCGGGGTCGAATGTTGAACCAACGTCACTGAGGTCGCCCGCCTCGGAGTTCCAATGGTTATACCCCTAGCTGTCGGGGCTGGAGCTGAAGATTGGTGCATCTGGTTGTGGGACCGCTTCCTGCCTCCGGTCCTGTCCACAATTCTCCGGGAGGTATACTCATGCCTCCTTGCTTCCTTCAATACTGCATCGAACGTCTGGTGCTCGAACTGCTCCACAGCCAATAATATCTCTAAGTGCAGCCCTTGCTGGAATTGCTGAGCCCTATCGAACTCGGTTGCCACCAAGGTGGGGGCGAACCTACTCAGCCTAGAAAACTCGGTCGCATAGCCATCGACCATCCTGCCTCCTTGCTTCAAGTTGGTGAACCGGGTCTGCAGGTCATACCGTGCCACCGCATCGAAGTACTTTGTCTGGAACCTCTCTCTGAACGTCGCCCAAGTGACTGGTGCCGCTAACCCCATGGCCTGAGCCGCCCACCAATCGCGAGCCAAGTCTAACAACTGTAGGCGTACCACCGCCACCTTCTCATTCTCAGGTGTCCTAGCTGCTTCTAGAACCACCTCGGTATCCTAAAGCCAAGCGTCCGCGGCAATCGTATCTTCACTGCCGTCAAAGAAGGGAGGGTTCAAGCGCTTGAAACTGTTGGCCGCCTGATTCCCTTGGGGACCTCCTCGGTTTAGTGTATCATGAACTTCCTGGTACAAGGCGTCACCTCGACGATCTTGGGATGCAAGTAGTTCTCTGATAAGCCCTACCAAAGGTCCCTCATCCTGTCTAGCTGGTTGAGCGGGCGGAGCTGCCTGAGCTGGAGGTTCCGAGCCTCCGGGAAGCATAACTCGGGAGGCTACTCCAGAGTGCTGAGCTTGATCTTCCTGGCGCTGGGGTGCTTGTCGAGCTTCCTCTGGCTGGTTGGCAGGTCCGGGAGTAATGTCGCTGAAGAAGACGACATAGGGAACAGTAAGGAAGGACCAGGACAGATCAATGATACAAGCATGTGATCAGGTCAAGAATCTCAGGGATTTGAAGATACGAGCAGAGATCAAGGGCGAATATTGATTGAGACATCTATTCGATAAACCCCCACATTTCTTGATTGACAAGACCTGCATGGGCCACCACTTAAACCGTGTCATGCCCCAGAACCAGAATACTGGAGAGCGGGGGCAGACATAGCCAGCTACGTATATTGAAATAGAATACATCTCAACTATACGGTCACGGCTGTCTAGATATGAGGGTTTACTACAAGCCAGCAGTCTCTTAAGGTCAAGCCTATTGTCTCAATCTCAAGCAATTAACAGAGTTACAAGATATTAGAGCATCAAATATATATATATAAGGCGTCCCAAATATTACATATTGGATGATCATGAAGCTAATCGTACAAAATGATGGAACTAGCAAGAGTTCAGTCATACATGATCAACCCTAGGATTTGTTAATCATGCTCACAGCCCGTAGGCAGACAGTAAGTAAATGTGCATCGAGCTAACAGGTGCTCGTCGGCTAAACGCCTCAAAAGAATAAATTTACATATAAGTGGGTGAAACAAAAAGGAAAACCCACTCTTGGCCCGGGTTCCGTCTAGTTGTCACCATTGGACTGGAAGCTTGGTAGATCCTCGGAAGCTGCTCCGAAATCTGGCCACACAAAACCAGCTGGGTCAAACCCCAAAAAGAGCAAGTGCCACAAAGGAGGCCACAAATAAGAACAAAAGCCAGCATATCAGAACATAAAGAATAAAAGAAAGTACAAGTAGTGAGGTACACAGGACGATAACGACTAGGGACGCGAAACCATTCCGGGAGCCAGGTTACAATCCTTAAACCAGACAAGGACCGGGGTTGTAACCCTTCGCCTGAATAGCTTACTGTCTCTACTCATTTATCGTTAAGATAAGTAAAATAAACATGCTCAGGAGATAGCAGGTACTGGAGCTAGACAAGACTTAGACAAGGCTGGATACCATTCATTCACAATCGGCCAAGCAAGTACTACGGCTTACTACTTTAACTAACTAGGGTTATCACAAGCCTTAATTACTAACAAGATGCAAGTGAGAAACTCCCAGTCCCAAGCCCTGCAGACTATCCAGTTATCCTTCCGCGGGTTGAGAGTTATAGGTGGGTACATTGCCCGGGAGACAAATGTAACCTTAGGTGACTTAGAGGGTGCAACACATGACAGTGTGCTGGAAATGTGCTCTACTCGTCGGCAAGCTACAAGTCCATTAAAGCGCCCAGATAACGAGATTGCCTGTGACTGGGAATTCTCCATGTTCTAGTTTGATCTAATAATTAGCCTAATCCAACTTAGCGCGAGTCCCTGGCCGTGGTACCCAGGAAGTCACGTCCTAGACATGATGCAAGACAAGACAAGTAGATTGTACAAGCAAGCAAGCAGGATCACCCACGGTGTCAAGTTAATTATACGAGTCAAGTTACAAGTTACAAGTCAAGTCAAGTCAGGAGTGCGCCGCCACGGGCCACTATCAAGTTATCAAGATAAATCATGTCATGGTACTTGTTAGGGGTACGCCACGACGGGCTACTATCATGTCAGGTTGGTCATGTCAGGAGTGCACCACTACGGGCCACTGTCGTGTTATGCTAGTTCCTTGTCATACCATGCCAAGTACAATAGTCATTCCAAACATATTAAGTAAAATCAAGTTCATGACAAAAGGCGTAAGGATATAAAATGGACGTAAAATATCTAATAAAATACCAATATATATAGGACTATAGAAGAGCCAAGATCAAGAAATAACAAATTCATCACAGACAAGTAGGTTGTGCAGGGTATGTACTGCGCAGGGTGCCAAGTGCGCAGGGTGAGCTGCGCAGGGTGCCAAGTGCGCAGGGTGAGCTGCGCAGGGTACCAACTGCACAGGGTGCCAAGTGCGCAGGGTGAGCTACGCAGGGTACCAACTGCGCAAGGTGCCAAGTGCGCAGGGTGAGCTGCGCAGGGTACCAACTGCGCAGGGTGCCAAGTGCGCAGGGTGAGCTGCGCAGGGTACCAACTGCGCATGGTGCCAAGTGCGCAGGGTGAGCTGCGCAGCAGATGGATTATGCTGGATCAGGTTGCACAGGAATGGATGGCGCAGGGTCAGATTGCGCATGAGTGGAGTGCGCAGGGATAGATTGCGCATGAGCAGACTGCGCGTGAGCAGACTGCGCATGAGCAGACTGCGCATGAGCAGACTGCGCGTGAATCCATGCGCACTCGGGTTGAGCGCAGTTCGCCAAGGGGCAAGCTGCGCGGTCGATGCTGCGCTAAAGAGTGCTGGCCGAGGGGGATGCGCAATCCAGCCCTGCGCTAAAGAGCGCAGGCTGCTGTCTTCTTCTCCAGGCCGAGAAGAAGACTCCAAGAACTCTAAGGTTCAAAACTTCATATCTTGGTAAAATCAAAACCAAATCTAGATTTTCAAAGGTCTAACTTGAGTAAAATTGAATCCTCTTCCACATGGAAGCATCAAAACCCACAAAAATCCAACCAAAATAGATTAAAACCATGTAAATCCGAAAATAGTCAAAACCTAGATCTAGAAAAATGAAAGCTCCAAATCACAAAATATCAAGTTCTAAAGTTGTTCTCAATGGCCTAATCTAGCTAATGGACAAATAAAATGTGGTACTTATTTGATGGCAAGGTGCACTTGCCTATGGGTTGGGGAGTTGTGTGGAAGAAGGAAGAAGAAGGAAATGGAGAAGTAAATGAAAAATAAAGAGGAGGGAGAAAAGTTAGGTAGGATTTAATGGAGGTGGGTGTGTTGTGTTGAGGGTAGAGTGTAGGTTAAAGTGTTCCACTCATGACGAACCAAACCAAACCAACTCTACAAAATAAAACCAAGCCATGGTCCAAACCCATTTACGAGAGACTAAAATCCGCAAGTCGAGAAAATAAAATACGTGCCAAAAATCAAATTACGAGTACAAATACGAAATACAGGGATTGGGGGTGACAGCATGGAGTCCTTGGCATTCAAGAGAAGCTTTCGCATATGCGTTCGGACTTGCGACATGGAGATGTTCGACCGAAGACTACTTGGTGGCCATAAAGAGGCATGATGTATGGAACAATGTAATCCTTTGTGAGCTAGAGAGATCATGAGCGTTGTAGCCAATTCGCATTTTATGTTGGGCTATTCAGAGCCTTTGTAACCTTCAGTTTGTTATCAATAAAAGAGATTCTTATGTTATACTTTGTTTCCTTCCGCTGCTTATGTTATCGATTTGAGATAGTTCTATGTGAAACTGTTATCTTGCCTTTGCACGAGCGCAACTCCAGGCTCGTACGGCATCACGCCCCAACGAGGACGATGATTCGGGTAAAATCTAGCGAGGACGAGTGATTTCCTGGGCCGGGGCCTGATAGCACCAGATCAGGGAAAGCCTATCTACGGGAGTATCCCGAAACTCAAGAAAACCTTGCTTCTTCTTCTGAGTCTGCTCCAGTGCAACCTGTCTCTACAGAGGACATTCCTTCTGCATCCTCACCGGTTGTAGAACCTACTCCTCCCAAACCGACGGTAGCCGACAAAGGCAAACAACAAGTCCGCTTCGACAAACCTTTGAAGAAGTCATCTTCTTCTGGACTTGAGAAGCTATACAACTTTGATATTTTGGCCCAACTAGCCAATACACCGGCCAGGCTGTCAATCTTCGAGCTCTTGTATCTCTCCAAAGAACTCGAGAAACTTTGAGTGAAGCTCTCATGCAGGCGAAAACCTGTCTAACCCTTCTGAAGAAGCCGAAAGCAGAGCCAGTCTCTTACCTCCATTGTCACAGTGTGTTGGAGTTAATTCCAAATATTACCATCACACAGGATGATATGCTGATGGAAGACAATAGGCATGACCGTCCTCTATACTATACAGGATACGTCAACTCGATGAAAGTCGATCGTATTCTGATAGATCCAGGGTCTGCTCTTAGCATCATGCCAAAGACAATGTTAGATGCACTGAAGATCCCAGTACATAGTTTTTCCAGTACAATCACTACCATCCTGGGGTTCAACCAGGAAAGAAGTAAACCTCTGGGCAAGATTCGCCTAAAACTCCAAATAGGCAATCTCCGCACAAAGGTGACCTTCTATATCATAGACAACCATGGTTCTTCTTACAATGCTCTTTTGGGGAGACCATTCCTTCACGAGCACAATATTGTTCCTTCGACTCTCTATCAATGTTTCAAATATGTTGATGACAATGGAGAGGTTCAAAAAGAGGTTGCGGATCTCTATCCTTTTAAAGGTGTCAAAGCATATTGTAACGATGCTCGCATGTATAAGGATGAGTTCATGAAGGTGGTACTGGCTTTGGACACTGAAGAAGAACAAGAAGCAGTGCCTAATGATACCCTCATCATACCTGTCAAAGGGCGTGTTTCTCGTCCTCAATCCTCCAAACCATTGGCTATTCACTTGCCAGTCCAGAAGCAACCAACTGATGGTGGTCAGGATCAAAGGGAGCTCACCTCTTCTGAGCCACTTGTTATCGACTTACGTCGTAACAAGAAAAAAAGGCAGCTTACCTCTTCTGAGCCACTTGTTATTGATTTATCTCGTAACAAGGATAAAAGGGAGCTCACCTCTTCTGAGCTGCTTGTTATCGACCTCCGTCGTAACAAATCCAATCCTCCTCCACGTTCTTCTTCTTTCCCTCTTGTAATCAATCTGACCAAGCCTGCTAAGGCTAAAGGTTCCGTTGTAAATACAGATGTACAAATCAATGAAAAACATCTCTTTTCCAGTATACTGATGTCATTTATCATGCTAAGTGCTATTTAGATATGTTAGATAGCTTTCAGTCATTTACAATAGGAGTTGTACAGTCTCTTCAAATAGAGGTTGTCACGACCCGATACCCAAATTGTTGGGCCGGGCCAAGCCATGTCCAGCCTACGCTTGGCTAAAGCGTAGTAAGCTGTTCTAAGAATAGACAATAAAGGATCTAAGCTACTAACAGTTCTAAAATCACATTTAAGGTTTATCACAATACAGCATCTATAAGCGAAGGTAACAAGTACAGATATAATAATACACTTCCAAAGTATCTAATTGGAGACAAAGTCC
The DNA here is from genome assembly GCA_029216955.1 of Iris pallida. Taxonomy (NCBI): domain Eukaryota; kingdom Viridiplantae; phylum Streptophyta; class Magnoliopsida; order Asparagales; family Iridaceae; genus Iris; species Iris pallida. The sequence continues at coordinate 10,223,647 of JANAVB010037418.1, read as the reverse complement.
AGTATCCAATTATAAGTACAGAACAAAGTCTAAGTCTCAAAACACATAAAAATATCTAAGCAAGGTTCCCCGCTGGGGCCTCTTCTGGAGCTAAGGCCAGGTCCTCAAAATCAGTACCATAATATGTAACACGTAGCATTTCCTCCTCGGAAAGTGAACCTACAACGTTATCCTGTCAGAACGGGAGCAAGTACAACCTCTACAACTAAAGTACTGAACATATAATGAAAGAGATGTACAATAAGAAACATGGAGTGATAAGTCTATAAAATATGAAATACTGGAAATACGGCCTCATGGTACAACTGGGATCATAGTATCATGGTAACATAGGGAACATGGCATATTATGGTTTAATTGGTTCTTTTTAGAAATGACAACATATAGTTTAAAAGTTTAAAATTGTAGTATGTACGTAAACCGGTCAATAGGTGAATAGGATGTACAGCTGTACATATCAATTTTTTGAAGTATACATATGTACACTTAACGGCATCGGTGTATATCCATACACAAACGCGGGACCAGAACATACGGCAAGGTCACATATAGAATGGCACCGAGCGCGGTAAGTACATACGGAGAAGGGGGTCATGTTCACGTACACTACTAACAGTTTTTTCTTAACCCGTTATTTAAACATGTGAGAGATACAAGAACAGTAAAAACATGTGGGAGATACGAGAACGATATAAAGCATGTGAGAGATACTGGGAGCAGTATAAGCATAGCAGGTACTGGGAGCAGTATAAAATATGTGAATACTCAGAGCAGTATATAGTATAGTAAAATATGTACTGAGAACCAGTAAAAAGCATGTGAAGATATAAGAACTGTCCTAAGCATGGCAGGTACTGAAAGTAATACAACATGTAAATATTTAACTTGCTACCTCAAAGATCAGTATTTTAACAGGGTTAATACATGTTCTAGCATTAAAAGACAGTAAATGAGTTTGTAGATGTACTTGCCTCGAGCAAAGCAAGAATACTAGTACGAAGATATAGATTTTCAGTGTCCTGTCAATAATGATATACAAACTCAGTTCTAAGCTACGTTCAATAATACACTAGTGGTGTGACACGACTCCTAACTGGATACTAGCTAAGGGAGGACCTAGCATAAAAGTCTAATGTGGAGTGCCACTATACACAAACTAACTTCCTAGGGTCTTTACACTAGTGTAAGGGGTGATCCAATACTACAATAACTCAAAACAACACAAAATATTGCAAGTCATAATTATTCAATAATTAAATCAAACTGTACACTAAGTTTCAACAATTTTAGAGATAGACAAAAAGCTTAAATATATATAAAATAAAATACCAAAATGATCCTTGTTAATTATATAAATTTATACTAATTTTTCTGGAATTTATAAACCTTCATAAATATTTATTAAAAATCAGCAAACATATGAATCCTGAAAATGAGTTCTGTTTTCCTATTTTTATAAAATACTAAAAGTACTTATTAAATACTGGAAAAATTATAATAAATTATCTAAATTAACATAGTATTTAAATAAAAAATTTCCCAAATTTTTACAGCAATTAAAATATATATATATATATATATATATATATATATATATATATATATATATATATATATATATCCAAAAACAGAAAGTAACAATATCTGGAAAAATAATTAATTATAAATTAAGGATAATACATAAGCAAAATCTACAGATGTTGTCGGATGATAAAAATAAATATCACCAACGTATCCAGAATAGTCAAATTAGCTAGGATAGACTACCCATAAGTCCAATTTAGACACAGAGGCAAAACGATAATTTCGAGTCAAAATGATGTCTGTCGTTGGACACACTTCGCACCGAAAAACGTATCGGGATAGAAATCTACCAAACCTAGCAAATTATATGTGCATGAATTCAGAATGATGATACGAACCCAACGGTATGTCCGAAATGGAATTCCGATGTGCCGATCTCAAAATGACACGTTGACGCGGACACTTGGTATCCGGTTTGCACCGAAATATGTGCCGGAGCAAATGTCTTCAAAACTCAGCAAAATATATGTCAACGAGTCCAGAATGACGAAACGAACTCAACGGTACATCCAGAATTGGATTCCGATGAGCCGATCTCAAAGTGACCTATTGACTCGAAAAGTGGGATCCGTTTTGCATCGAAATGCGTGTCAGGGACCACGTTCTCCAAATCAAGCAAATTTTGTATGAAAACATGCCAGAACGATGCCACGAGTCTATTGGTGGTGTCAGAAATTGAATCCGGAGTCCCGGGTTCAAAAATGGAATCTAACAAGTGCAAATTAAAGAATTCGGATGGCCAACTTTGGCGTCGAATTCGACCAACCAAACGTGCTTATAATGAAATGAAACCTAAAGGAGGCAGGAAGAGGGTTATACCAGCTGCGCACAGGAACTGGTAGCACGCCAACCGGAGCTGCAACGGCGGAGTTACGAGCTGACGAAGTCGGCTCCACAAAACAGTCCAAAAACAGTTCAATTTAAACGGTCAACTTGGTGGCCAGTTTTGAGGTATCAAAAGACAAAATTAACGGACAAAAATTGAGAGGAGTGAAGTGCTATATACTGAGATTACGACGGAGCAAAGAGTTCGCCGATCCAGCGTTGGATTTACCAGAAAATCTGGGCGAAGTCGCTGCGACGGAGCGCCATTTCCGAGTTCAAAACTCGCGCGCACCGACGGGATTCCGTTCAAAACGCACGAATAGGCTATTCGGCACATTGGGGAAGCGGGCGGTGGCCAGGAGGGGTTTGCCGGAGGCTCGCGCACGGGCGGGGAGGGCTCGTCGGCGGCGGCGGCCGGCCGCGGTGGCGCGCGTGGCTGCTACGTGCAGCTGCTGCCGCTGTTGTTTCTTGCCGCGCTGCTGTTGCTGTTCACGTGCACGGGGGTGGGCTAGGTCGACCATGGAGGTGGTGCGGTCGTCGGTGGTGGCGGAGGCCGTGGCGGCGTGCAGCGAGCACAGCGGGGGCGGCCGTGCGGTTGACGTTGGTTGAGGTGGTGGCGTGGATGTGAGATGATGGTGAAGGTGAGGGTGGTGTATGGTGGGAGTGGTAGTGGTGATGAAGATGGAGTGGAGGAGGAGAAATAGGAGGAGAAGGAGGTGAATGATGGTGATGATGGTGGTGATGCTCGGCTAGGGGGGTTCGGCTGGTGAGTGTGTGTGGGTGTTTGTATGGAGAGGAAGAGAGAGAGTGAGGGATATATGTTTAGGTGTGTGTGAGTGTGTATATTATATATAGATATATATATAGAAGAGTGAGAGTGAGAGAGAGAGATATTTGAGAGAGGGGGGAGAGAGAGAGAGGTCGGCCAAGGGGGGGTTAGCTGTAAAGGAGAGGGGAGTTGGGGTGAGGTGTGTTTGTGTAGGTGTTAGGAGAGAGAGAGTTATATGCATATATATATATATATATATATATATATATATATATATATATATATATATATATATATATATTTATATATATTTATATATAGGATATTTATAAAGTGGAGAGACAAAAATAGATATTTAAAATAGAGAAAAATAGAAAAATTATGTGGGGTGCTTGGACAGTCATGAAATGACAACGTGGAGCTTGGGTTCGGGTTCGGTCGAGCCAGGTCGGGTCAAAATCGAACCAGGTGCAATAATTAAATTAAAATAGTGATTTATAATCATGGGTAAATAAATTATATACGGGCACTCTAATAAATGGGACACAAGTTTCATGTGGGTAGTAGGCTTTATGTGGGCCACGTCCATACTTTGGGTTGACTAGGTTGGATCGATGTCGGGTCCCAAAATTAAATTGGAAAATAAATCAGGTTTCACGGTAGAAAATAAATCGGCCTAATTTGACCGGGAAGTTGTGCGAAGAAAATGGAGCACAAAATGGAGTGTCTGAGTGGGACACGAAGGTCATGGATGAAGAGCGTCTCGAGTAGATCATCCATGAGAAGTTGGTTCTAAAAAAATGACTGGTCTGGTGCTCCTAAATTAAAAGTCACGGTAACGTGCAAACGATGATCAAAGGTAAAAGTGGGAATAATTATTCAACGATTAATTGGTCTAAGTTGACCCGAAGTTGCGCGATACAAATAGAGCACAAGAGAACGAGTTCAAGTGGGACACGATATATCAAAACGAAGATAATCTTGTCTACTTCAAAACTCGTGAAGAGAGTTTACATAGATTGGTATCCCTGACGCTCCAGAAGTCAAAGTCACATAAAGGTACATTAATGATCAAAAACAAATAAATAATAAAATATTTATCGAAAATAATTCATTCAAAAAAATAAAAATAAACCCTGAAATTCAGGAGGGCTTACAGAGGTCTTACTCTAACACCCAGATGATTCATACTTTGTTGTCCCTTCTCGAAAGAGAGGCAAAAGTCCAATACTTTTTAGTAAAGGGCCAGAACAAAAATTCAGTTATACGGATGATAGTAAAAGTAACGATACGAGGCATCTTCAACTTCGTCGTTACAATCAACAATCAAAAGACGTCATCCGAAAGATGGGTTATGACTTCAAGAATGGCCTCAACTACGTAAGGGTAGAAAAACTCCTATCCGTACGGTTGTTCCAGAAGGAAAATCAGAGATGTACTATAGCAGGACCAAAAGAGGTCTCGGATATGCTTCACCTCCTGCATTATCTCCAGCAGTCTCCGAGTCCGATAGTGAGGAGCGCTCTAACTCTTCTGAATCCAGATCATAGGATTCTGACACCAGCATCGGTCAAGTTCATCGGCTGATCGTATCTTCTAACATGGTCTCCGTCGAACTTCCAGAAGGCTATGACGAGGCTATTGAAGAAAATCCTGAAACAGATCCTTGGGCTCAACGAATGGATACCCAATGGGAACTCCGATTCGAACAACGAGAACCTTCTACCGAAGATCAATTGGTTCAAATTGATGTAGGAGAGAGCGGGTCACCTCGTCCAATATTCATCAGCAAGAACCTTTCAGAGGCAGATAAGCAAGAATTAATTCTTCTTATTCAAGAATACATTGATGTCTTTGCCTTGAGCTATGAAGACATGCCAGGTCTAGATCCCAAAGTTGCTACTCACAAATTGAATATCTTGTCTAATGTAAAACCAATCAAACAGCAAAAACGGCACTTCAAGCCAGAAATGATAGACACAATCGACGATGAAGTCAAGAAGCTCATCGCTTGTGGCTTTATCCGAGAAGAACAACACCCAGATTGGGTAGCCAATGTCGTCCCAGTTTTGAAGAAAACCAAAAAAGTTCGAGTTTGCATCAACTTTCGGGATCTTAATGAAGCATGTCCAAAAGACGAGTTTCCTCTCCCTATCACGAACGTCATGATTGACAACACCTGTGGGTTCGAGCGAATATCTTTCATGGATGGATTCTTCAGATACAATCAGATTCGGATGAATACTGAAGACGAAAAACATACTTCTTTCCGCACTCCTCGCGGAGTCTACTGCTGTACCGTAATGCCATTTGGTCTCAAGAATGCTGGTGTAACTTACCAACGAGCCATAAGTACCATCTTTCGAGATCATCTGCGTAAGACTATTGAATGCTATGTGGACGATATTGCTGTCAAGAGTCATCTAAAGGAAGATCACATCCAAGACTTGAGAACTATCTTCAATCTGATGCGCCAACATCAACTCAAAATGAATCCCACCAAGTCATTCTTGGGTGTCTCTAGTGGCAAATTTCTCGACTTCGTCATTACCTCTAAGGGTATACACGTGGATCCCGAGAAGATCAAAGCCATTCAAGAGATGCGTTCTCCACGCAACCTAAAAGAGCTACGAGGATTCTAGGGTCGACTTGCGTACATCAGGAGGTTCATTTCGAATCTGTCTGGACGCTGCAGACCATTTACTCAGCTAATGAAGAAGGGTGTATCTTTCATTTGGACCGAAGAATGTCAACGAGCATTTGACGACATAAAATGATATCTCATGAACCCGTCAGTCTTGGTGCCACCGATCTCAGGCATACCATTCTTAATGTATGTCCATGCTATGGATCATTCATTGGATGCTTTACTTGCCCAAAAGAACAAAGAAGGCCATGAACAAGCCATCTACTACCTCAGTCGTACTATGATTGGTGCCGAACACCGTTATAGTCCGGTCGAAAAAGAATGTCTAGCTCTTATGTTTGCTGTTCAAAAGACTCGGCATTACATCATTGGCCAAACTATTCATGTCATATCCCGAGTTAATCCTCTTCGGGTATTGATGAAGAAGCCTAGCACACTCAATTCTCGGCTGGCTACATGGGCCATTCTGCTAGCCCAATATGACATGGTATATGTTCCACAAAAGTCTGTTAAAAGTCAAGCACTGGTAGATTTCTTAGCAGCTCATCCTGTACTAGAGACATCCAAACTTTATAATAAAATTCCAGACGAGACATTAGAATCAAATATGGTCTCCGAAGAATTTTCTACTTGGTGTCTATTCTTTGACGGTGCATCCAGGATCGGACCAAATGGTGCCATTATCGCAGGAGTTGGAGTTGTCCTTGTTTCTCCGGACGGATCAACTATTCAAAGAGCCTACTCCCTAGATGAATCTTGCTCCAACAACGTAGCAGAATACAATACTTTACTCATTGGTCTTCAGTTAGCTAAACAACTGGACGTCAAATATCTTAAAGTTTATGGTGACTCCAAGCTGGTTGTTAACCAGGTTAGAGGAACCTATGAAGTTCGCCATCAAGATCTAGTGCCTTACTATGAAGCGGCAATCAACATGGCTACATCATTCAAAGCCTTCTTCATTGAATATGTCCGACGAGCTTGCAATATTGAAGCCGACGCTTTGGCTAATCTAGCAGCAGTCTTAGCCATCCCTATCAAAAGACAGCAGGTGGTGGTTGTCTCTAATCGGGAATTGTTTTACATCGAAAACAATCGTAATATTAAGTTCAGTAATCTTACTGAAGCCAATATTATTAGTGAAGATTGGAGAGCTCCCTTCATCGACTTTGTAGTTCATGACATACTTCCTGAAGTTCCCAAGGAAGCTACGAGTATTCGTCGGCGGTCTCTGCGATTCTATTACAATCAGACCACCAAAACTCTTTACCGGTGGACTTATGACGGCCTACTCTTGCGCTATCTTGTGGGTGATGAAGCGAAGCAAGTATTGCGTGAAGCTCACAACGGTGTCTGCGGGGCACATCAACCCGGTCCTAAGCTACAAGACCATATCCGACGCATGGGTTACTACTGGCCCTCTATGGTATCTGATGCCATCGAATATGCAAGGAAATATCGAGCTTGTCAAATCCACACAGATTTCATTTATCAACCATCAGAATTCCTTCATCCGACTGCTGCTTCCTGGCCTTTTGAAGCTTGGAGCATGGACATTATAGGTCCTATCAATCCTCCTTCTTCTAGGGGACATCGGTTCATACTAGCAATAACTGACTACTTCTCCAAATGGGCCGAAGCTATACCCTTGGCTGAAGTCAAGACCAGTAGTGTCATCAACTTCGTCAAACACCATGTCATATAGATTTGGTGTACCTCGACGAATCATTCATGACAATGGACCTCAGTTCATCAGTCAAAAGTTCACAAGGTTCTGTGACGATCACCGGATTGACAATGTCGCTTCGACAGCCTATAATCATGCTGCTAATGGCTTGGCTGAAGCTTTCAACAAGACTATCATCAAGATCCTCAAGAAGTTTGTGTCTACTAACAAACGAAACTGGAGTGAAAAGCTTAGAGAATGTCTATGGGCTTACCGTACTACGGTCCACAACCCCACAGGCTGTACACCCTTTTCTTTGGTGTACGACTGTGAAGCAGTTCTACCCCTGGAAATTCAAATTCTGTCCTTAAGGATTTCTATTGCCAATGAGCTCACTACGGAGAACAACGACCTTCTTCGACTCCAAGAATTAGAAGCACTCGACGAGAAAAGGTTATTGGCTCAACAGCATATTGAGCTATACCAAGCCCGCATCTCAAAGACCTTCAATCGCAAAGTTAAAGTCAGAGGTTTTCAAAAAGGAGAGCTCGTTCTAACCGTTAGACGTCCTATGACTATGGCTCACATGAGCAAGGGCAAGTTCGATGCGAAGTGGGAAGGGCCTTATATTGTGAGGAAAGTCTTTTCAAATGGAGCCAATCAACTCTCAGAGCTAGACGGTCGAGTTGCAATGATGCCCATCAATGGCAAATTTCTAAAAAAAATACTATGTATGAATGTAACAGGGATTTCATGTAAATATGATCAGACAGTTCATAAATAAAGTTTAATTTTATTTCATCATGAATGACGTTACATAGTATCAAGGACAAGAATCATTATCGTCCTTTTTATAGACAGGACGAGGACTACTGCCATCCTTTTCAAAAATATAATCAGCAAAAGAGCCAAGAACATCCTTGCTCGAACCAACCAAGAATTTGCAAGCAGCCATCCTCATGGCCTCTTCTTCCTCTGTCATCCCTGGTTCAAGAAGGAAGTCCAAGATGTCCCTTGGCGGCTTGGATGCAGATGAACCTTCGCCTGCCTCTGTCTGCTTTGGCTGGGCCAGCTCGACTGGACGTTCTTCAATAACCGCTTCAACCTTCGGGGCGATCTCAGCCTTCTTGGATGCATCTCCAGACGACATCTTTGTGTTGAAAAGTAAAAGTGATCATTCCATCTGATTTTCTGTTCTATTTATAGACAGAGATTCGTAAGTCAATAAAGCGACACATTCATCCGACGGGTCACCCGTTTATTACATTCATCCGACGGTTCACCCGTTCATCACATTTATCCAACGGTTCACCCGTTCATTACATTCATCCGACGGTTCATCCGTTCATTACATTCATCCGACGGTTCACCCGTTCATTATATTCATCCGACGGTTCACCTGTTCATCACATTCATCCGACGGTTCGTCCGTTCATCATATTTATCTGACGGTTCGCCCGTTCATTATATTCATCCGACGGTTCGCCCGTCCATTACATTCATCCGACGGTTCGTCCGTTCATCACATTCATCTGACGGTTCGCCCGTTCATTACATTCATCCGACGGTTCACCCGTTCATTACATTCATTTGACGGTTCGCCCGTTCATTTCATCTATCTGACGGTTCATCCGTTCATTTCATTCATTTGACGGTCCATCCGTTCATCCTGACAATTTATTTCGTTGACACATTTTGACGATTCATCCATTTCGTTCATATCAGCAACTTGTTATATATTTGTTATCTTTGATTAAGTTGTCTACTGAAATAATGATATTCAACAAGTTATATTCTGCCATGTCCACATTACCTCTGAGCAGATATAATGAATATAATTATTTTCTAAATCAAGAAATAAATCATGTCTCGGACCTCTGAATATATTTTTTATCGCTATTATTTATATCCGAATGAGATATGCAATAAATAATAGAGCCACAAAGAAAATGTCTTTTTATTGATCAAAATTTAAAGGCATTACAAAATTACATGTTACAAAATTGAAGATACAAAAAGTCTTCTTATTCAGCTGGTAGAGTCATTAAATTAGTCATCTGCTGCTTCAAAGTCTGAAGTCGCTCCTCCCTAGAATCCATCACTCGCCTTCTAGCTTCCTCCATACTAGAATTTTTATCAAAAGTCGGTAGGGTTACTAGTCGACGGGAGATTTCAGCTTGATGAGTTGTGACATATTCATCTCTTTCCTGGGTCAAGGCGTCCAGTTGCTGAACCGTAGCTTGATGTTGTGTGACCTCATCTTCCAGAGCAAGCTGAACAAGTCTCAACTCTTCTTGAAGACGGGCAGATTCTGCTTCTAGCTCAGCAACTTTCTTTCCCTTCTCCTCAGTAGCAGATTCTTTTATCACTATTTTAGAGTTATACTCTGAAGACTTGGCAGTGAAAGTGTCCAAGATAATCTGGAAGTCAACTTTCGCAACTGCAGCCTCTTGAGACATCCTCTCAAACTCTGTCACGCCCCAGAACCAGAATACTGGAGAGCGGGGGCAGACATAGCCAGCTACGTATAATGAAATGGGATCCATGTCACTATACGGTCACGGCTGTCTAGATATATGAGGGTTTAACTACAATCCAACAGTCTCCTATGGTCATGAACAAGCCTACTGTCTCAATCACAAGCAAGTAGTAACAGTCACAAGATATTAGAGCATCAATATACAATAGTAAGGCGTCCCATACATTACATATTGGATGATCATGAAGCTAGTCGTACAAAATGTCAGGACTAGCAAGAGTTTTAGTCAATACATGATCAACCCTAGGATTTGTCAATCATGTTACAGCCCGTAGGCAGACAGTAAATAAAGGTGCAATACGAGCTAACACGTGCTCGCCGGCTAAACGCCTCAAAAGAATAATTTTACAAATAGAGTGGGAGGACAAAAGAAATCCACTCGTTGCCCTGGTTATGCCTGGTGGTCACCATCGGGCTGGAAGACAGGTGGATCCTCTGTTGCTGCTCCGATATCTGGCCACACAAAACTAGCTGGGTCAGACCCCAGAAAGAGCAAGTGCCACAAAGGAGGCTTCACTTAGGAACTAAAACCAGCATATCACAAATAAATAGTTAAGGTAATTAAAAGATAGTGATAATAGCTGAGATAACAATAATATATTGAACACGGAGAAACCATTCAAGTAGCCAGACTGCAACCCTTAAACCAAACAAGGACCGGGGTTGTAATCCTTCGCCTGAATAGAAACCCGCCTCAATTACTATTGATAAGGTAACAAGACAATAAACGAAGAGAGGACGCAAAACTGCTCCGGAAGCCAGATTACAACCCTTAAACCAAACAAGGACCGGGGTTGTAACCCTTCGCCTGAACAGAACTGGACCCCTGATCTTTATTGTTAAGGCCAGTATAAATAATCATGGTATTGAAGTAAAGGTAAAACATGACGAGCATGACAGGGGGTTACAATAAGATAATAAACGAAGAGAGGACACAGAACTGCTCCGGAAGCCAGGTTACAACCCTTAAACCAAACAAGGACCGGGGTTGTAACCCTTCGCCTGAGCAGAACTGGACCCCCGATCTTTATTGTTAAGGCGGGCACAATAAGCAGGACGATATATGATAAGATAACCATGGAACTATTCAGATAGCCAAGTTACAACCCTTAAACCAAACAAGGACCGGGGTTGTAACCCTTCATCTGAACAGAACTTGGTATCCCATCATTTGTCGATACAAGAAATCATGTCCTGATACAATCTTGTACAGGATCAGGATAAGACTAAGCTGGAATAAACTTCATCCAATCAATCACGGCCAATCAAGAGTACGGCTTGATACTTTTAACTAACTAGGGTTATCACAGGCTTAGTTACTAGCAAGATGCAATGAGATTATCCCAACAGCCACAAGCCCTGCAGACCATCCAGGTTATCCGGGTCGAATGTTCGTTATGAAGAATGCAACACGTAACTGTGTGCTGGAAATGTGCCCTACTCGTCGGTAGGCTACAAGTCCACTGAATGCGCCCAGATAACGGGATTGCCTGTAGCTGGGAATCTCTTCATGACTACTGAATCGTTCTAGTTAATTAGCCTTAGTCAATTTCAGTAGGTAACCCTGACCGTGGTACTCAGGAATCCCCATCCTAGACATGATGCAAGACAGTACCAGTTTATTACAAACACAATCGCCCACGGTGTCCAGGTATTTCATACTTGTCATGTCAGGCTAGCTGTCGTAACAGCACGCCGAGATATATCATGTCAGTTTACTTGTCAAGAGTGCGCCACAGCGGGCCACTATCGTGTTCTATTCTTACATTATCATGAGTGGGAGAACTTACATAAAATAATTAGTGACCTATTCTTGAAGCCAAGGAAAAGATCTACAACTTTCATGTTGGGAGTTGGGAGAAATTCGAGCAATAATTCAGTCAATTAGGACATATAACAGTAAGTAATAGTCAAAATATGCATTATGCGGCCTATTTTGTGACATGCATGCAACTGCGACACCATATGCGCCTACTGTGACATGCGCCTTAATACGGCTCATGCGCGACATGATATGCGCCTATCGCGACATGCGCCTCATGTGGCTCAACTACGACATGATATGCGCCTACCGCGACATGCGCCTCATTGCAATATGCGCCTACTGCGACATGCGCCTCATTGCAACATGCGCCTACTGCGACATGCGCCTTCTGCGACATGATATGCGGCTACCGCGACATGCGCTTTATTGCAACATGCGCCTTCTGCGACATGCGCCTTCTGCGACATGATATGCGGCTACCGCGACATACGCTTCATTGCAACATGCGCCTTCTGCGACATGCGCCTTCTGCGACATGATATGCGGCTACCGCGACATGCGCTTCATTGCAACATGCGCCTTCTGCGACATGCGCCTTCTGCGACATGATATGCGGCTACCGCGACATGCGCTTCATTGCAACATGCGCCTTCTGCGACATGCTGATTATGCTGCAGATGAACCTAGAAATGACCAGAAATTGTTTTGGCCATAACTTCCTCATCCGAAGCCAAAATCAAGTGAAACAAAAGCCAAAACTACATGAAATTGAATTCTCTACAACATAGAAACACTAGTTTTCGAAAATAACCAAGTTTTAAAGATCAAAACCAAGAAAAACTGAAAAGTTTACAAACTTAGATCTACAAGAATCCATCCATCAAATCCAAAAATATCAAGTTCTAAAGAGGCTTAGAATCAAGTAAGGAAGAGAATGGAACAATAAAACTTGAGATCCATTATGAAGCAAGTTTTTACTTGCCTAAGCTCTCTCTCTCTTTCTCCTGGTGGTTGAAGAAGTTATGATAGGGAAGAAAAAGAATAAATGAAGAGAGAGAAAGGGGAATGGGTTAATAAAGGGTAGTGGTGGTGGTAGGTAGGGGTTTTCTTTTGGTTCATGATGAACCCAAAAGCAAACCAAACCAAGCTAAGCCGAACCAAGCTAAGCCACAACCAATGACATGCCAAAATAACCATGCAGAAAAATACGTAATACGAGTCAAGAATACGTACACGTATACCAAGATACGTAATACGAACCACAGGCATTACAACTCTACCCACCTTCAAAGAATTCCGTCCTCGGAATTTAATCAAGAGGCTAGAATTGCAAGGACAAGCTATACTAATCGTAAGCTATAACAAGCAATCTATCATGCAGTCATTTATTCAAGCAAGGAATTGAAAGCATAAGGCATAAGGAAGACATTATACCTTACGAGTCAAACAAGTCGGGATATCGCGATCGGATATCATCCTCACGCTCCCACGTCGACTCACCCAAAGAGTGATGACCCCAAGCAACTCGGACTAACTTGATAGTCTTGTTCTTGAGTGTCTTCTCTCTTCGGTCCAATATAGACACGGGCCTCTCCTCATACGAAAGGTTGGTACCAACAACCAATTCCGAATGATCCAGGATGTGGCTCGGGTCCGGAATATACCGTTACAGTTGGGATACATAGAATACGTCATGCACCTCACGTAGCGACGGTGGAAGGGCGAGACGATAGGATACATCTCCTACTCGCTCCAGAATGTCGAACGGCCCTATATACCTAGGACTAAGCTTTCCTCGTACGCCGAAACGAATGACGCCACGGTTAGGCGAAATCCTCAGGAATACATGGTCGCCGACAGAAAACTCAAGAGGGCGCCGATGAGAATCGGCCCAATGACGCTGGCGATCTTGGGCAACTCGAAGATGATCTCTGACTTTTCTGACCACTTCAACGGTCTGAGCAATCATTTCCGGACCAAGCATCTGCCTCTCTCCAACATCATCCCAGGTTAGCGGGGATCGACACTTCCTACTATACAGTGCCTCGAACGGAGCCATCTGGATACTGGCTTGGAAACTGTTGTTATACGAGAACTCCACCAGGTGCACGTGATCTTCCCACGAACCACCGAAGTCGAGTGTACATGACTGCAACATATCTTCAAGAGTCTGGATCGTACGCTCCGACTGGCCATCTGTCTGCGGGTGATAAGCTGAACTGAACTGGAGGTGAGTTCCTAAACTTTCTTGCAAGCTACGCCAAAAGTGCGACGTAAATCTTGAATCTTTGTCTGAAGTGATACTGACTGGTACACCGTACAACCTGACAATCTGCCGGAGATACATCTCCGCTAGCTGAGCCGTCGACTGACCAACTCTGAACGGGAGAAAGTGAGCCACCTTCGTGAGCCTGTCTATAATAACCCAAATAGCGTCTCTGCCAGCCGGGGTTCTAGGCAATCCAGTCACAAAGTCCATGGTTACATGCTCCCATTTCCACTCGGGAATCGGCAATGGTTGAAGTAGTCCAGCTGGTCTCTGATGTTCAGCCTTAACTTGTTGGCAGACTAAACAATGAGAGACAAACCGGGCTATCTCCCTCTTCATGCCATTCCACCAAAAGTGCTGACGGATATCACGGTACATCTTCGTGCCACCAGGATGAATGGAATACTGCGAACTGTGGGACTCTGCCATGATCTCCTGTCTGATATCTCCACTGGGTACACAAAGACGCTTACCATGTCGAAGTGTACCGTCTTCATGAATGCATAACTCTGGTCTTCGTCCTGCCTCACACTCTGCTCTGAGTCACTGAGGCTTAGAATCTGCCGACTGCGCCATCCGGATCCTCTCGACTATAGTGGACTGAACTTGCATGCTGGCCATCAATGCCACACTGGAAGGAGGACAACTTCTATACCCATCTTCTGAAGATCGGCTAACAGTTCTGGTTGCACTGTTAGGAAATAAATTCCGGCTCTCCTGCTCAATGCATCCGCAACAACATTGGCCTTTTCTGGGTGATACTGCAAGTTGACATCATAATCCACAAGCAGCTCTAGCCATCTTCTCTGACGCATGTTAAGATCCTTCTGGGTGAAAACATACTTCAGGCTCTTGTGGCCGGTGAAGATCTCCACCCTATCTCCGTACAAGTAGTGCCTCCACAACTTAAGTGCAAACACTACTGCTGCCAGCTCCAAGTCATGGGTTGGGTAATTTCTCTCATGATCACGAAGTTGTCATGACGCATAAGCTATTACCTTCCCATGCTGCATCAGAACATATCCTAAACCTCTGTCCGAAGCATCACAATACACTGAGAATCCTCCAGTTCCATCTGGAAGCGTGAGAATAGGAGACGTCATCAAGCCTCGCTTCAACCTCTCAAAAGAATCCTGGCATTCTGCTGTCCAAACAAACTGCACATCCTTGCGGGTCAACTGGGTCAATGGCGCAGAAATTTGAGCAAAGTCTGAAACAAATCGCCGGTAGTAACCGGCCAATCCAAGAAAACTACGGACTTCTGCCACTGTGCTAGGTACCGGCCATGTTTCAATGGCCACGATCTTCTGGGGATCCACTTCTACTCCCCCTCGGGTGATGATATGACCCAAGTATGAAATACGATCGAGCCAGAACTCGCATTTACTGAACTTGGCATACAACTGGTGCTCTCTGAGAATCTGGAGGACAACTCGAAGATGCTGCTCATGCTCCGCTTCACTCTTGCTGTAGACCAGGATGTCGTCTAGGAACACAATCACGAACTGATCCAAATAGGGCATAAAGATGCGATTCATGAGGTCCATGAATACAGCCGACGCATTGGTTGCTCCAAATGGCATCACAAGGAACTTCCAATGCCCATATCTCGATCTAAAAGCTGTCTTCGGGATGTTCTGCTCTCTGACTCTGATCTGATGGTATCCTGAGCGCAAGTCGATCTTCGAAAATACTGACGCCCCTTTGAGTTGATCAAACAAGTCATTTATCCTTGGGAGAGGGTATCTGTTCTTGATTGTCACTGAGTTCAAGGTACGATAATCAACACACAATCTGGACGTACCATCCTTCTTTTTCACAAGAAGCATCGGGGCTCCCCAAGGTGATCCACTAGCACGAACGAATCCCTTGGTTCTAAGTTCTTCAATCATCTTGTACAATATCTCTAGCTCTGATGGCGCCATCCTGTAGACTCTCTCTCACACTGGAGCTGTTTCGGGAATCAAGTTGATGGTAAACTCGATCTCTCGCTCTGGCGGCATCCCTGGAAGCTCTTCTGGAAAAACATCCGGAAACTCTTCGACTATCCGAGGTAACTGTACTACTGCCACTGCCATCCGCAACACTGGAGGAGAAGGTTCAACTTCGCCTCGGGAGAAGGAAAACTCGGGCTCGCCTGGAATGCTAAAAATAACCCTGCCAATGTAGCAGTCTATCCTAGCATACTGGTCCCTCAACCAATCCATCCCTAAGACCACATCATAATCGGCCATCGGAAACTCTATCAATCTTGCGGGGAATTCTCTACTGCTAACTACGATCCGACACGAGGAAAATACTCTATCTACTCCCACAAGTCCATTACCAGTAAGTATATTGAGCCTCACTGATAATGACTCGGGCTCCAATCCTACCCGTGTAGCAAATCGTGCAGACATAAATGAATGCGAGGCACTAGAATCAAATAATACTGAAGCTGGAAAGGTGTTGACGAGAATAGTACCTGCTACCACCTCACCTGGTGCTATTCCTTCTTCTCCCATGGTCAAAGCCAGCACTTGACCATGTCCTCTGGGTGCGGGTCCCCTCTGCTGAAAATTCCTCTGCCTGCTCTGGATCAGGGCTTGGGCTTGGGCATACTGTTGCGGTCTCTGCTGCTGGAATGCCTGGGCCTGCGTCGACAATGGCCTCGAGAATGGGTACTGTAGCTGCTGCTGCTGCTGCTGGATTGGTGCTGGTCCTCTAACTGAAGGACAAGAGAAGGCTGATGAACTCTCCCTGTTCGAGCAATTCCTAACCCTGTGGTCCGGGGCACCACAAACCAAGCACAAACCCTGTGCTCTACGACACTCTGACACCACATGTCCTGGCTTTCCGCAGTGTGAACATCCCACTACGGAAGACTGCTTCTGCTTCTGCTGCTGAGGGTGCGTCGGGGTGGAATACTGAACCGACGTCACTGAGGCCGCCCGCCTCGGAGCTCCAATGGTCAAAGCTCTGGCTGCCAGGGCTGGTGCTGATGACTGGTTCATCTGGCCGTGAGATCGCTTCCGACCTCCGGTCCTATCCACGATCCTCTGAGAGGTATACTCATGCCTCCGGGCTGCTCTCAACACTGCATCAAAAGTCTGATGCTCAAACTGCTCTACCGCCAATAAAATCTCTAGGTGGAGCCCCTGCTGGAACCGCTGGGCTCTATCGAACTCGGTCGCCACCAAAGTGGGAGCAAACCGACTAAGCCTGGAGAACTCGGCCGCATATCCATCGACCGTCCTGTCCATCTGCTTCAGATTGGTGAACCTCGTCTGTAGATCATACCGAGCTACAGCATCAAAATACTTGGTCTGGAATCTCTTCCTGAATACTGCCCATAAAATAGGGGCCACTAATCCATCGGCCTGCGCTGCCCACCAGCTGCGAGCAAGATCCAATAGCTGCAGGCGCACCACGGCCACCTTCTCGTTCTCTAGAGTCCTGGCTGCTTCTAGAATCACCTCTGTGTCCTGAAGCCATGCATCTGCAGCGATCGCATCTTCACTGCCGTCGAAGAAGGGAGGGTTCAAGCGCTTGAAGCTGTTGGCCGCGCTATTACCCTGATGACCTCCTCTGGTCAAAGCATCTGCCACCGCCTGGTGTAAGGCATCTCCACGACGATCCTGGGAAGCTAATAGGGACCTGATGAGACCCACCAAAGTGCCATCATCAGGCTCTGCAGGCTGGACGGGCTGAACTGGTGGTTCTCCTTCGGTAGGCATAACTCTGGAGGCTACTCCTGAATGCTGGGCTTGATCTCCAGGTTGCTGCTGGTCCGCGGGAGGTGCTCCGCCTTGCTGATCGGCAGGTCCAGGAACAATGCCGCTGAAGAAGACGACATAGGGAACAATAAGGAAGGACCAGGACAGATCAACGATACAAGCATGTGATCAGGTCAAGATTCTTAGGGATTTGAAAGATACGAGCAGAGATCAAGGGCGAATACTGATTGAGACATCTATTCGGTAAACCCTCACATATCTTGAATTATAAGACCTACATGGGCCACCACTAAAACCATGTCACGCCCCAGAACCAGAATACTGGAGAGCGGGGGCAGACATAGCCAGCTACGTATAATGAAATGGGATCCACGTCACTATACGGTCACGGCTGTCTAGATATATGAGGGTTTAACTACAATCCAACAGTCTCCTATGGTCATGAACAAGCCTACTGTCTCAATCACAAGCAAGTAGTAACAGTCACAAGATATTAGAGCATCAATATACAATAGTAAGGCGTCCCATACATTACATATTGGATGATCATGAAGCTAGTCGTACAAAATGTCAGGACTAGCAAGAGTTTTAGTCAATACATGATCAACCCTAGGATTTGTCAATCATATTACAGCCCGTAGGCAGACAGTAAATAAAGGTGCAATACGAGCTAACACGTGCTCGCCGGCTAAACGCCTCAAAAGAATAATTTTACAAATAGAGTGGGAGGACAAAAGAAACCCACTCGTTGCCCTGGTTACGCCTGGTGGTCACCATCGGGCTGGAAGACAGGTGGATCCTCTGTTGCTGCTCCGATATCTGGCCACACAAAACCAGCTGGGTCAGACCCCAGAAAGAGCAAGTGCCATAAAGGAGGCTTCACTTAGGAACTAAAACCAGCATATCACAAATAAATAGTTAAGGTAATTAAAAGATAGTGATAATAGCTGAGATAACAATAATATATTGAACACGGAGAAACCATTCAAGTAGCCAGACTGCAACCCTTAAACCAAACAAGGACCGGGGTTGCAATCCTTCGCCTGAATAGAAACCTGCCTCAATTACTATTGATAAGGTAACAAGACAATAAACGAAGAGAGGATGCAGAACTGCTCCGAAAGCCAGGTTACAACCCTTAAACCAAAGAAGGACTGGGGTTGTAACCCTTCGCCTGAACAGAACTGGACCCCTGATCTTTATTGTTAAGGCCAGTATAAATAATCATGGTATTGAAGTAAAGGTAAAACATGACGAGCATGACAGGGGGTTACAATAAGACAATAAACGAAGAGAGGACACAGAACTGCTCCGGAAGCCAGGTTACAACCCTTAAACCAAACAAGGACCGGGGTTGTAACCCTTCGCCTGAGCAGAACTGGACCCCCGATCTTTATTGTTAAGGCGGGCACAATAAGCAGGACGATATATGATAAGATAACCATGGAACTATTCAGATAGCCAAGTTACAACCCTTAAACCAAACAAGGACCGGGGTTGTAACCCTTCATCTGAACAGAACTTGGTATCCCATCATTTATCGATACAAGAAATCATGTCCTGATACAATCTTGTACAGGATCAGGATAAGACTAAGCTGGAATAAACTTCATCCAATCAATCACGGCCAATCAAGAGTACGGCTTGATACTTTTAACTAACTAGGGTTATCACAGGCTTAGTTACTAGCAAGATGCAATGAGATTATCCCAACAGCCACAAGCCCTGCAGACCATCCAGGTTATCCGGGTCGAATGTTCGTTATGAAGAATGCAACACGTAACTGTGTGCTGGAAATGTGCCCTACTCGTCGGTAGGCTACAAGTCCACTGAATGCACCCAGATAACGGGATTGCCTGTAGCTGGGAATCTCTTCATGACTACTGAATCGTTCTAGTTAATTAGCCTTAGTCAATTTCAGTAGGTAACCCTGACCGTGGTACTCAGGGATCCCCATCCTAGACATGATGCAAGACAGTACCAGTTTATTACAAACACAATCGCCCACGGTGTCCAGGTATTTCATACTTGTCATGTCAGGCTAGCTGTCGTAACAGCACGCCGAGATATATCATGTCAGTTTACTTGTCAAGAGTGCGCCACAGCGGGCCACTATCGTGTTCTATTCTTACATTATCATGAGTGAGAGAACTTGCATAAAATAATTAGTGACCTATTCTTGAAGCCAAGGAAAAGATCTACAACTTTCATGTTGGGAGTTGGAAGAAATTCGAGCAATAATTCAGTCAATTAGGACATATAACAGTTAGTAATAGTCAAAATATGCATTATGCGGCCTATTCTGTGACATGCATGCAACTGCGACACCATATGCGCCTACTGCGACATGCGCCTTAATGCGGCTCATGCACGACATGATATGCGCCTATCGCGACATGCGCCTCATGTGGCTCAACTGCGACATGATATGCGCCTACCGCGACATGCGCCTCATTGCAACATGCGCCTACTGCGACATGCGCCTCATTGCAACATGCGCCTACTGCGACATGCGCCTTCTGCGACATGATATGCGGCTACCGCGACATGCGCTTCATTGCAACATGCGCCTTCTGCGACATGCACCTTCTGCGACATGATATGCGGCTACCGCGACATACGCTTCATTGCAACATGCGCCTTCTGCGACATGCGCCTTCTGCGACATGATATACGGCTACCGCGACATGCGCTTCATTGCAACATGCGCCTTCTGCGACATGCGCCTTCTGCGACATGATATGCGGCTACCGCGACATGCGCTTCATTGCAACATGCGCCTTCTGCGACATGCGCCTTCTGCGACATGCTGATTATGCTGCAGATGAACCTAGAAATGACCAGAAATTGTTTTGGCCATAACTTCCTCATCCGAAGCCGAAATCAAGTGAAACAAAAGCCAAAACTGCATGAAATTGAATTCTCTACAACATAGAAACACTAGTTTTCAAAAATAACCAAGTTTTAAGGATCAAAACCAAGAAAAACCGAAAAGTTTACAAACTTAGATCTACAAGAATCCATCCATCAAATCCAAAAATGTCAAGTTCTAAAGAGGCTTAGAATCAAGTAAGGAAGAGAATGGAACAATAAAACTTGAGATCCATTATGAAGCAAGTTTGCACTTGCCTAAGCTCTCTCTCTCTTTCTTCTGGTGGTTGAAGAAGTTATGATAGGGAAGAAGAAGAATAAATGAAGAGAGAGAAAGGGGAATGGGTTAATAAAGGGAAGTGGTGGTGGTAGGTAGGGGTTTTCTTTTGGTTCATGATGAACCCAAAAGCAAACCAAACCAAGCTAAGCCGAACCAAGCTAAGCCACAACCAATGACATGCCAAAATAACCATGCAGAAAAATACGCAATACGAGTCAAGAATACGTACACGTATTCCAAGATACGTAATACGAACCACAGGCATTACAAACTCGGCCTGTACCAAGGGCTCCACCTTCTCCCGATTCAGATCTTTGTAGATCTTAACCGATTCCTCTAGCTCATCCAGGATGTGTTCAAGGTAAGCAGCTTGCGCTTCATCACCTTGACTCCAGATGGCAGCTATCAGATAAGAGGTTGGACCCCTAACAGTTATGAAACCAACCTCTTCTTTATCCATTACCCTCTCTACTAAGGGTCCTAGTAAATTAAAAAAAAGGTTGGTGAAGGAACCGATTATAAATCTGTTAGTGGCAATGGCACCAGGAGTAGCAGCTACTCCTATGGACGTCGAAGCAGCAGGTGCCTGTAAAGATGGACGTTCAGCTTCTTACACGTGAGTGGAGGTCTCTTTGGATAAAGGAGCCATGGTAGAGCTAGTCGCCCCTCCCAGGTGTTCCTCTGCGAAATTAAACAAATACTATCAGTTGGCTGTCATTTAGCAACTATCGAGAAAGATCAAAAGTAAGAGCAATTTTACCATTGGTGGGTCCAGTGACAATTTTGTCCTCTGCTGACATGAGTTGCAACCTCGCAGAAGTAGCTTCAGACATTACTGCCTGGCTACTACCTACTTCAGAGCCGCCCGAAAAATGTCTGCTGCTGCTGGCTATCTCCTTTATTGGCACTATATCAGTGCATGTTGGAGGAATCGGAGAAGATTCAACTTCTGCATCGATAAAAATTTAGATGTCAGCCATTTAATCTATGAAAATAAGATTGATAGTATCATTCAATACCTTTGGGATCAGCAATAGTAACTTCCTCAGGTGCTACTCCTTCAACTGCATTCTTTTCTGGTGATGCATGTACATCAACATCTTCTTCTGGATTTTGAGTGTCATCAACAGCCTCTGTTGATGTATCTTCATCATCTGCACTTTCTTCTGGTGCTTCTTCGCTATCAGTTGCTGCGACCGGATCTACATCATCATGGAGGCCGAAGTCGCAGTCGTTCAGAGCATCGATCATTAATCGATCTTCTTCATCACGAAGTATTCTCGGTGTAGCTGGAAGCTGGGTAGTCTCCACTGCAAGTGTAGGAGATCGCAACACTTCATCCTCTTTCTCCATGACTTCCTCCCTGGTCTCTACAACCTCATCCCTCCTCTCTGGACTGAAAGCTTCGGGCTCAGGGATAGGTGTAGGAGATGACATTGTGATTCCGGCAACAGTACTAGCCACGACCGATGACAGAGGTCTTGGAGGAGTGACTACTTTCTTTCTCTCGAAGACTATTTTCTTTCTATGTAGAGGTCTCTCCGGACTCTCTACAACTATAACATTGTCTTGTCTTTGAATAGAGGTCGGGGTTGTCGCCTCTTCTCTTTGAGTTGACTCGGCCTGCTGTCGAGATTGTGACCGGGTCGTGACCCTTTCTGATGATTCCAAGACAAGCTTCTTCTTAGCAATTGGAGAAGAAGGTTCTTCTATTCTCCTCTTCCTCTCCTTGGCTGGAGATCTGACAACTTTCAAGGAGATATGCAGTAGCTCGTTGACTTCTTCAGGGAAGTTGCCTTCCCTCGAAGCTTCCAATGGTGCATCGGTCGGTTCACGCTCTTCATCATTGCCAGGAGCCGACACAACAGATGCTTCCTTCTTTAATCTAGTCGCTGTCGCAACTGCGAGACTGAAGTTCTCGGCAAAGGTATTCGTGGATGTATAGAAGAGTGAATATGTATACAGCATCCGAGGACCATGGTCGCTCTTCATCGGCATTGAGAATGTTGTTCTTGTGTCTCGAGCATTATAATAAGCCCAAGTCCGGGCTCCATCAATCAGATAACCTTTTCCTTGTAGGCACGTGATGGCGTTGCCTCCATGAAACTGGTCTTAGCCGAATTGGCGGGCAAAACGGCTAGAAAGATAGGGCTCCAAATAATATTTGTCTTCAAATCTATAGACTAGGTGTGACGGCCGGATTGTCCTCAGCCAATCAAAAACTGCATGACCCAAAGGCTGCCTCCCAGAGTCGACCAGATTTGAAGACATGTGCTCGTAACCAGCTGGAGGAGGAACACAAAAGAAGTTCCATCCCTTTCCGAGATTCAGAGCATGTTTGCAATCTCTTAAACTGGTATATACCCATTTGCTTCTGAAGAATCTCCTTAAGAAGCTGTCGCTTACCGCTCCCATACCGGGATTCATCAGAGTAGGATAGTGCAGAAGCAGCCATCCGAATAGGTATGTATATGGTAGCTCTAGCCGTGGAAAGCTTCCTTTTTCACATTTCCCTTTGAGCATCGAATCTACAAAGAGGCAGAGGCCAGCGTTCAATCGGCAAGTCATTGCTGATAATAGATCCATCCGATAGCCGAAGACTAAGCGGACGGCAGCAAACAGCACGCCTCGGTAAAAACGATCGACGGCACTGGCTCCAGGGACGACGAATCGTCGAAGCCAATAGGTGAGTAAACCCGCCAGCTGGGCTTCCTTTGACATGGGCCTATAGCCCATCCTCATGAAACTTTCAATAATATCTCATGTCTTGAAAGGAGGATATTGAAGATCATCATCAATCTTAATATCCATCTCCTTGTTCTCCTCCATCAACCCAATCACTTCGCTGCTGCTGAGTGGTTTAAAGAAGTTGGGTTTACAATTATCTTGTTCCTTGGTTTTCTTCTCCATAATGTGGTTGAGAAAGAGATATGGCAACCATTTCGTCGAGTAGCAGGTGCCTGATGAACCGCTCTTATAATACAAGGAACAGATCTTGTAGTGGCACAACAGTTCTTCGAAGACGGCCACCATGTCAGTATTTTCCTGACAAAGTTTGTCCAACTCGTCATTGGTTGGGACAAATTCCTCATAAGGAATATTCCCTATTGGTAGACTCGAGATGTACTTCATCTCGTGAAGAGCCAATCCGATCTCCCCACAGGGCGTCATAAAAGTCCCTGTTCTGAAGTTGTACCTCTCTGCCAAAGCAAGGAATAGGTAAGGATTGGGTTGGAAGCCGTAAACGGTAGAATACACCGGTTGGTACAGCTCAATCTCCTTGAGATTCTCTTCGAATTGAGCCAATATCCAATTGGCTATACAATTCCATCTCTTGTTATCCGGATTAACAAGACCTGTCAATCGGATATCTTGATCTGGATATCTTCCTTCAACCTTCGTAAACTCGTTTGCGAATATCGGCGTTCTGACCGGTAGCAGCAGGGAGGAGTTTTCTGGTGGGATGCACCCAGATTTCAGTCCTCTGAGTAGGGAGCTGTGACGCTCCGAGGAACTGTAAAACATGTCCTTGTTGTTTGGTCCTTTCTTCACACAAATGTTTCCTGTTCTGGCTTGTTGAAGAGGAGTTATATCCCATTCCATTCTCCTGGGATAGCTCGCAAAAGCATAGCGAGATAGGGGAAGGCATCTGGAAATCTCTGGTAAAAGTATCCTCTTCTCGCCTCTCTGAAAAAGTCTCTGTTCAACTCGAGGTCTGGGCTGAAAAATCTTATCAAGAGCCTCACCAAACAGAAACAGAGGCTTCTTATGAATAACGGCGTCAGCAGTTTGCAGAGGCTGCCCGTTCATCAGACTCAGCAATGTTTTATTGTCTTGTGCTGTTAGGATAGCTTGTCGAGACGATGGCAGGGTATACTGAGGAAATATTACATGGGAAAGATCCTCTTTAAACTTAGGTCCAGCCAAAGTCCCTACAAAGATCTCATATTCTGGGTCTTCCCTAAGATTAACTGCATTAAACAAAGAGACAAAATTCAGTACATACAAAATCAAAGAGTCTGTTCAAAAAATCAGCAAATTACGCAAGTGTCAGATTGCGCTATGTACAAAGCATCAGATTGCGCTAATGCAGCCTACATGCATAAAATATCCAGTTGCGCCAACACATCCACTTGTACAAGACATCAGGTTGCGCTAACCAACTTGCGCAAGGTATCAGTTTGCGCTGGCTCAACAGACTTGCGTAAATCGATAGATTTTGCCGAACATCTGCCTGCGCTTTTCAATAGATTGTGCAAGAATATAGTTTTCATAAAAATGAAAACTATTGTGTGTTTGCAACCAAAACCCTAAACAGGGCGGCGCAATACCATCAAATCTCTAAAAAAGAGAGGTATGAAGGATCGAAAATGTCAAAAACCCAAAAAAGGGTTTTGATCGAGTTCATCATCTACCTTGTAGTGCAGGATGGCCAACTTCATGACGAGAAATTTGGGGCGCAACCCGAGTCGAAGACTCAGCGGGGGCTTTGTCCTTCTCGACGGCTGAACGTTTGGGGGCCATTGATGTCGACGGTGAAGAGAAGGAGAAGTAGTCGGAGTTGGCACAGAAGCTTTTCTCTCTTTTGAACAGTCGAAAACAAGTAAAGAATGAAAGAAAGAAAGAAGAATGGAAACTATTTATAGTTTTTCAAAAGTAACAGTCGCCTCAGATTGCGCCGAAAGATTAGGAGCTGATTCCTCCAAATGCGCAGTCAAAGCATCACTTGCGCAGCTTGATTTTAAGTTCAAAATTCAAAGTATTTCGAAACTTTGAATATTTTCAAATTCCGAAAACTTTGAAGGGGGTCTTGTAGGTCCTAAAAATCAAGTTGCACCCATCAAAGAAGCAATGAAAATCAAATTGTGCATCCTTTAAATGAACTGCGCAGGAGACAGATTGCACAACAACTCAACTGCGCAAGCTGAACTGCGCACCCATCCAAGCGCGCTAGCTGACGTGGCAACGTCATCATTACCTGACACAAAATCATATCTTCTGACAACTGACAACCCGAAGAACGAGGAAACTGTTCGTTTCTTGTGCCACGCCGCCATGACAGATGTCTAGCGCGGTCTAGCTGCCAAAAGTCAGTACAGTCTGACAGCTCAACCTCAGCGCAATCCGAGTCTTAGCGCAACCCATTGGAAGTGCAATCTGATGCTAGCACAGTTTAAGTAGCACAATCCATCCAGATAACTGACATTCTGTACGTGGTATACATGCCATCAATTGCTCACCATGTGGCAACCGTATGTACACGACCAAGCGCATTTCAATCAAACAAAGCCACGCGTCTCATACATTGGCCCACGATCGAGTAACTGCCAGCACATTTCGCTGCTTGCGCAGTCCAATGCCTGCACAATCCATCCTGCACAATCCAGAAATAACTACTAATTAGTTATTTTCCAGAACTCTATAAATAGAGTTTCAAGTCCTTCATAATGGGGATCAGAGAGAGAATCAGAGAACATTCAAGATCATCACCAGAGATCAGGAGTTCATGCCAAAGTGCTGCTGCATTCTTCAGAGGCTATCGTCTTCACAGTTCATATCGTCCAAGGGATAAAGCGATCGTCTTCAGATCGGATTCCTATAGTTGTACTTTTCCAGAATTCAATTGTAATCTTATTACAAAGTTTGTGAAATCAAAAACACTTTTGTTTTTTGCAAACACGCGCCCCCCACCCTCGGGCCCCGTGCCCCCCTCGGGCAGGCCCCAGCCCTCGGGCCCCGCGTCCCCCTCGAGCCACGTGCCCCCATGGGGAGCGTGCGTCCTTTTGGTTTTTTGTTTGTTTTTTTTGTTTTTGTGGGTTTTGAATTTTGAATCCGGGTTCCCGCCTATGGGGCCCGCTCTCAAAAAAAAAAAAAAAAAAAATATATATATATATATATATATATATATAATACTTATTGTATGGAACACTAAATAGAACATCGAGAGGGTCAAAAGATTTCGATCACAAAAGCAAATGAGAGTTGAAGAGAATCAATTGAGGTCCAAGGAAGTAAATTCGTGCTCTAATATCATTATGTCACGTCCTGATCCCGTAGGACCAAAAGTCGTCACTGGACATAATGTCATACAACTCTAAATTTGTGCTTGTACAAGACAAGAACTAGATACAGTCGATAGAACATCTCAAAGACAATTTATTACAGCAGAATAAACAAAAATTCGATAGACACAAGGTATATAACACATGATTCTCTTTTATTGATAAGTTACAAAGGAATTACAACGATGCTAGGCTAAGACCAACTTAATTACAAATATTGAATCTCAATACAACAACGATACCACAAGACTTACAGTTCATGCAACTAATACAACTTCACACATTATGTCCCATATAAACGAAAGACATAATCTCCAATCGAACAACTTCAAGCGCCAACCTAGCACCAACGCCTCAGTACGTCCAAACAGCTCCACGCACCTGTGGGGTTGGTCGTCAGTACATTTTTGTGCACTGGTGAGTGGCCTTATACCAATTCACCAAAAACCAATACAAGCCTAAATTTGTGCTTGTACAAGACAATAACAAAACATAATCGATAGCACATCTAAAAAACAATACATTATAATATAATAAACAAAAAATTCGATAGACACGGAGTTTATGAAACATGATTCTCTTTCATTGATAATTTACAACAGAATAACGACACTAGGCCAAAGAACAACTCAATTATAATACTGAATCTCAATACAATAATGATGCCACAAGGCTTACAAGTCATGCAACTAATACAACCAACAATGTTGCATACATTATATCGTCTGTAAACAAAAGACTATATTCAACCAAACATCTTCAAGCACCAACCGAGCTCCAAAGTCTCAGCACGTCCAAACAGCTCCCTGCACTTGTGGGGTTGGAGGTCAGTACATTTTCATGTACTGGTGAGTGATCATATACCAACTCATCAAAAACCAACACATTGATTAAGTGAGTGCAAGCAAATATTTCTAATCATGCATTATGATCGGTTAATGGCATAACAAGCATGTGTTTATAAGCATAAAAGTGTCACTCAACATAATAGATCCTACCAAGTACTTAACATCCTTCCTTGTCATTATAATAATATCAATCATAATACATAAATGTGTCAAAATTTGTGGCTCTGCATAATACGTTCGTTAGCCTTCACAAAAATATATGTGTGTGTGTGAACTCGTCCTCGCGACCAACTAGTTAACGCCTACAAAAAGATGACGTAATGTAGCCTAATTATTATATGAAAGTCATTGGCACCACAAGCCATATTGGATTATTTTCCTAGTACGACGACGATCCTTCGCGAGCAGATAGATAGTCCCACCAATGGTCCGGAATACTCGTATTGCGATGGGTCCTTAGTATTTCAAAACGAAAATAGAAATTTTTTCAAACTGAACCGAATCTGTAATTTGGTTCGGTTCGATTTTCGGTCTAGACCCGAATAATACTCACCCTAGTCTTAGGACCAAGTCAGCAAATAGTTTTCCAAAGAGTGAGTGAGAAACTAAATTTACTTCTCCCAAGTGTGGGAATATCTTTCCAGTTCAGCTTGTCCATATATGCTTTGAACAGAATGGTCCCATTAGGGGTGAGCAAATATCGACTGATACCGAAAAACCGACCGAATACCGATTAAAAATATTCCGAAAAATCGAACCGAAATTATGTACCTATACCGAATTGCCGAACCGACTAAATTACGGTAAAATGGTAATGGTAACGTTTTGAGTGTAATACCATACCGAAATACCGAACCGAACCGATTCACACACACACACACACACACACACACACACACACACATTTTTTAATGTTGTTCATGATTAATTTTACACTACTCATTTTTATTTTTATCTTTGTTTTGGTTGGTTTCCTAGAACTTGTAATGGATTTTAGTGGACTTGAATTTATGTTAAGAATGCTAAGAATTGAGTTTTTGACCTTTTGAGCTTATGTTTTTGTGTTCTCATAGAATTTTGAAGTGAATTTTGGTTACTTAAACTTATACTAAAGATTAAACTTAGTGACCGCATTTGATATTTTAAGCTCATTTTTAGGTGTTTGCGAATTGTTACATATTGTTCTAATAATTTTGATTAATCGTTTGGTTGGTAGAGACTTGGCTTTAAAATTAATGCTTCCAAAAAAGTAAAAAATATATATTATAGGTTAAGAGGTTCTACAATATTAAGTGTGTTAATTGATTAAATATTAATTGGTAAAATACCGATATCGAACAAAAATCGACCGAATACCGATTAAACCGAAACCGAAAAAAACCGATTCTAAATGGTACGATATTGGTATAGATTTTTCAAATACCGATTTTAAAAAATACCGAAAAAATCGACCAAATACCGACCGATTATACCGACGCTCACCCCTAGGTCCCATGGCCTACTCTAAGCAGCAAAGGTGCCCCCAGTCGCACATAAAGTGCAGACATAGCTCATAAAGTATATGCATTGTTCAGCTTTCACTTTGCTATCAAAGCTTCGGAAGAAATACAACCTTCCACATCTGTCTCCTCCCTTAACTTACATAATCATCATCTTGGTGACAAATATCCTAAGCAATTTCGAGGCTTAAAGTGGTATGCCTATGGTTGAACGCCGAAATTATGAATAAATCTCGTATGGTGCACATTTTAAGCAGATTTTATTGAAAAAGTATTACACCAATGAGTTCGAATTCCGCTTTGCATACAGCATTTGGATGTATTATACAACTCGGAAGTACTGGTGAAGTGGTAGAGACTTGAAAACCTGACACACAACCAAGGGAAAGATAAATTAGCAAAATAGGAGAGCACAAGAATGAACAGATGAATAATGAGATATGATTACACGAAGGAACCTTAAAAGGGTGAGTTTGACTAAGAAAAGACTGGTGAAAAGAGTTAAAGGCAAAGATTGGATGATTCATAGAGCAACATGACCGAAAGTAAGAGATTTTGCATTGTGACATAAACTGTGTATCACTTTGGTGACAGGCTACATGGAAATCAGATTCTCCTTTTCTTTTCAATACAAACAAGTAGGACATGCGAGGTCATTCAAGAGACCAAGACAAGGCAGGCTGACGGACACGGGCATGGGCACGGACACAGGGTGTAGTACCCAACCGATCAGCAGTCCAATTTTGAAGCAGCCTGACTCAGCCAACACATACAATTGTGCTTTCAGTTTTTCGATCAATCGATCTGAAGTGAGTAACTTAACTGGACATACAAACATTCATTCAATCTTCCAACTGATATATCACAAGAGCATATGAACATAAGCCGCAAGAGCAGTGGAATGGGGAGAGCATGCAGTTCAAATTCATTAGAGTACTCAAAACAAATCACTATATACTCTTTAGTCTCAATGTGTATACAAAAAGAAGAAAATATTATAATCTTGCCCGACAATAGGGGCAGTCGCCACATATCCACAACCATGGCTCCAAACAAGCCTGATGAAATCTATGGTTACATGCAAGACGGGAAAGCCTATCACCCTCCTCAAACCTCTCCAGACATATGCAACAATCGAGGGAGGACCTCATGACCGTGTCGATTTCTTCTCCGTCCTTGAATAATTCTTGCGGCAGGCTAGAGATGGCCTCGCAACTAAGCCCAGGAGGCTTCTTGCTTGCACCTAGGTGAACAAGATGTATACTTGATTCAAGCAAGTTCCTGTTAGTTTCAATTTCCCAGTCCCGAGAGTCTGCGACCTCAAAGTCAGCATCGGGTGCAAATTCATCTTGTGAGGTCCTGGATGCCCTGGTGTCTACCCTGTGCAGACAGAAAGGCAATTGTCAACCATAGTGACGAGGTATGATGCACGGTCACAAGAAAATGATGTCCATATCGTGTTTATGTAACATGGGTATTTATTTGAAAATGTGCAGTATTGTGTCGATCGTGTAATTATTCTTATCCTTGTCTGTTCCTGTAACACAGGTCACAAGATTATTTGATCCTTAGCTGAAGAATTTGGCAAGTACTACATTTGATCTGTTTGCGTAAAAAAATATCATCACCAAAGGATATTGATTTTGATAATACATAAGAGAGTATAGAAAATTGATCTATGCTTCATCAGTGTCCTTGAAACACGCATGATACTAAGTTTCCAGACAAGCTAAGTAAAGATGGGTGTGACCTGATTCCTGTTGGAGAGACACCTTGCAGTCTCTCGAGAAGCCTCGCCCGTGCTTGTAGTACTGCACCAGGAAGTCTGTCGTTTCCTTGGCCATTCCCAATTCCAGTCAGCCTATTAACTCTGTTGTTGTTACTTGTCCCTGAATTGTGAGGGCAGCGAGGACTGCTGCTATTTGATACAACTGGTTCGGGTTCCTGAACATCGATCAGATATCAGTGAACTTCCTTTACAAGTAAATTTTAAATACTATTTGAAACTTTCTATGTGAACAACATACTTCTTTTTTAGATAAAGGATGGGATCAAGGAGATGGAAGATAAAATATAAGGTAAGACATTGGACACAACTAGCAGATATTACAGGATAAAACACTGCTAAATATACTATGAAGTCAAATTCAATATAAATATAAAATGTATGAAAAACTTTGACGATGTCTTGAGAACAGTGAGTATGACTCCAAATGTAGATAGATCATTGTAGTTTCATGATAAGCACATGTAAACTTAACCATAAGCCATTAGTCATTAAGCATTAGGTTGACAACTGGTACAACATTAGTGGCCCTCGATGTATACTTCTTAAGTTTAGAGGCTTAACCATCCAGAAGTAAAAGAAGAAAAAAAAGAAACTTTTTTATGATAGCATCCATATCAATAGAGATATCCTCAAAAACCCTATGGTTTCTCTCCTCCCAAATGCACCAAACTGAAGTCATAATGGCACAACCACTGCATATCTTCTTTCAGCCAATGACACGAGTCGCTTAGTAGTTTCCAAGGATCATAAAGATTATGAGTAGAACAATTAGCGCCAACCACTTCATATACATGAGTCCAATGTTGAGAGGTGAAGAGGCAATCGACAAAGATGTGTGAAATGGATTCCTCATGGCTTTGGCACAATGAGCACCTACTGCAAAGGTAGAAACCTCTTTTTTGAATATCACAAGTAAGCAATTTTTTTAATAAAGCAAGCCACGTAAGAATCATCACTTTCTGAGGCAAATGATAATTTCCAAATCAATATAGGATGCCACAAAGACCCATTGTCGTGTAGTCTCTTGTACATAGATTTAACTGAATATTTCCCTGAATAATTCCATCTCCATTTTCTTTGATCCGAACAATACCTCAAAGGAATTTGATGAAATATAAATGCAAAATTTTGAAAATTTTCAATCATATCATTTGTTATAGCTCTATGAAGTTTATGGTACATATATTATTAACCAAATGCCTTGTCACGGAGCATCTTACTCTTAAGACCAAACTAAAAAGATGGGGATATATATTAGCAAAACAATCATTGCCATCAATAAGTGCTTCCAAACTTTGATAGTAGTAACATCTCCGCATTTCAAAGAGATACATTGCACAAAAGATTGATCAGTTTGTACAACACCCTTCCAAAAATGATAAGCTGGAATGAGAGTATGAGATGATAAATCCTAAGAAGGCAATATGGTATAATAGTCTTCCAAGAGCAGTTTGACCCATGGTGCTTTCTAGATTCAATCATTTCAATCTCTATTTCTCTAAAAGAACCAAATTGAAGTGCTTCAAATTTAGGTTAGCCAAACCACCTTCCCTTTTACTTTTGCAAACAAATTTCCAATTAACTAGACATTTCAAGGATGAGGTGGTGTTTGATCCACAATAATGATCTTCTAAGTGAATCAATTTTTCTTATAATCCACTTTGGGGCCAAAAACCAAGAACATATACAAAGGTATGGAAGATAAGACTGAATTAATCAATGTTATTATGCCAACCCTAGATAACAATTTGTCTTCCCAACCTGCCAATCACTTCTCCAATTTTTTGACAACAGGCAACGAGTCGTTTTTTTTAAAAGTTTACCCAATCCGAGGGGCAAACATAGGTTAGTATTAGGGAAAGCATCTTTTTTCTAATTAGACCTAGATGCCAGAGAAGAATGCAAGTTATCTGTTCCACCCCTCACTAAAAGAGACATTTTTGAGAAGTTCACTTTCATCCTGCAAGTAATGTCAAACATATATAGAAATATATTTCAAAACAACTAATTGACTTAAAGAGGGTTGACAGAACAGTAAAGTATCATAGGCATATTTTATGTTTAGGATATCCTACATTGGCCCAAGTCCAGAAATAACCCCATTTTCTTTTGCATTTGTCAAAATTCTTAATAGACTATCAACTGTAAGCACAAACAAGAGTGGAGAAAGAGGATCACTTTACTTTATACCCCTTCTATACGGTATTAACTATTAAGTTACCATTACAACTATTTGCGATCACTAAGTAACAACTACCTAGCAAGGCAGAAAGTACCCATAACCTCCATTTGGGTCTGAAGCCTCTAGCAGTCAAGACTTCAATAAGGAACTCATATTGTACAGTGTCCAAAGCCTTTTCCAAATCAATTTTAATAAAAAACTGTGACTCCCTCTTTCTATGACCATGTTGAATAACCTCTTGAGTAGCTACTACACAGTCAAGTATAGACCTCCCCTTAATAAAAGCTGATCGATTATCATCCACAAGATGAGAAATTTTGTTAAAGGCCTATTTACCAAATTTGGTGAATATGTTGTATACTTAATTAAGCAGACTGATAGGGTCTAAATTAGCTAGTACCATTGCACCTTCAACTTTTCGAATTAATGTAATGACAGCATCATTGAAACTAAACAATTCAGATTTCCACAATAAATGTCATCTGAAAGAGCATGAATGTTCCCTTTAATAACATCCCAGAAATGTTGGAAGAAAAACTGTGGAAATCCATCTGATCCGGGGATTTTATTCCCAACAAGATCAAATACTGCCTTCTTGATTTCTTCCTCTATAAATTTCTCTCCAAGCTCATTTGCACCCCAATCATCATTACCATAAATTAAATTTCAAGCACAACTGATTTTGTCAGGATTCTTACCAAAAAAATTTGGATAGTGATGATAAAAAACTTTAATGCTGTCATGGGTACTTGAGTATTAAATATCACCTTCTACTAAAGAAGTAATAAGGTTTTTCCTTCTCATATTAGCCATTGAGCGTTAAAAGATGAGGTTTTATTATCCCCCACATTCAACCATTTCACCAATTCCTTTTGACAGTTGTCGTGTAATGAGTTTCTAAGAGAATCTCTAGTGATAAATTGATCTTGAAATAGGGGGTTGACACCTTTAGAACGTCAAATTGGTATATTTGACTTTCCAATTCAAGTTTGTATTTTCTCATATTGCTGAAGGACTCCCTATTCCAAAGTTTGCATTTTTCTCTGACGTATCTAAGTCTATTCACCAGCTTTTGTGATAGCATTTGCTCCTTTGCTAGATTCATTCCACCATGTAGCGGCGAGGTTATAAAAAGAGTCTTCCTTCAACCATGCTGTCTCAAATCTCAACTTTTTTACTGGTAATTGGTGAATCACCACTCTCTACACGATAGGACAATGGTTGAGAGCATAATAACTAGGCCAGACCAATAAGGCAAAGGAAAATGAAGATTCCAATCCAGTGAACACAGAAATCTGTCAAGTTTTGCAAGTATAGGAACTTTTGTCATACTGGACCAAGTATAGCTTCCTCCACTGAGAGACATATTCATCAGAGAAAAATAACTGATGAACTGGTTGAATTTTCCATAGTTGAGTAAGAAGACGGATTACCTTTCCTTTCAGAAAATGATATGATGACTTTAAAATCACCTCCAAACCAACCATGCACCATCATATGAACTACCAATCGAAGCAAGCTCCTCCAAAAAGGCTTCTCTTTTGTTATTATCACAAGGACCATACACATTTGAAAGAAGAAAAGTAAGGTCATCCAACTTTCTCTTAAGCTTTACTGAGAGCTCAAATGTGCTTTTAAGAACCATGTATCTTTTCAAATTTAGAAGAAAGTCAGCCAATGAGAGATTCCCATGAAACATCAACTGAATTTAAATCCTCCCAAGAATCAAGAATTGTTCACCCTAGTGATCTGAAGAAAGACATGTCTGGATTGGCTACCTTGGATTTTTGGAAACAACAAATCTCCAAATTATGAAGTTGGATAAGGTTTCTAACCTTGTTTCTCATCTCTGTGTTCCCCAACCCTTTCTAGTTTCAAGAACAAACTTTCACTATATAAAATAATAAATACCCAACACTCAAGATAAAGAGGTCAGGAAGGAATTACTTTCTTGCTCTCTCTCCAGCTCCATAGCTCGGATTAAATCATTGACATCATCAATGTATGCATTTTCATGAATTTGGAAACCACATTGATTCTAAATGTTACTCACGTCTGGGTCAGTAAGTGAATAAAAAAAAGCATTATAAGAACCTATAAGATAGCTGGAGGACTGACCTTCCTTAGGAACGCCAATAGGAGTTGAGCCTGTAGTTTTTTTTTTTAATTCTCCCAAATTTTTGATCTTTTACGCTCCTCGGCTGGAGAAATGATCGAAGAAGAGGACGAACATTGAAGTCTAGCAGATCGCATCACTGAGCTAAAGCAAGCAGTGATGAGCAATTTCTTGCAGGGGGGAGAAATATATTTTGCAGGTGGAGCGACGGACATGTTCAAAGTTGGGCATCAATAACATGTTCAAGGTTCTGCTCAACATCCATAATCGCACCAGAGCAACCAGAATGAAAACCCACTAAGCCTGAAGTCTCCACAGCCAAAGAACTAGATATTCAGCAATCTGTATTGAATTTGGAAGTCCAACTTTAATAATCAATTATCCGTCCATCCAAGAAAGAACATGTGGGAATGCTTGGATGAGATCCTCAATTGAAGGTCTATTATAAAGAGCTGATAACTCCCCATCTAAAAGGCGAAAGTTATAATTAGGATTAATAATAATGTTTGAGTTTGGATTCACCTTGAGTGAATGCAGTGCAGAAAACTCTTAATCATTAAAAGAAGCTATCTTAGGAGAACAAGGTTGGCTGACTATCATAATCCTCAACCGGTAGAGCAATTTGAAATTCCTGGTGAGGTTCCATAGGTCGTTGGGCATGTTACATGGGCTGACAAGTCCCTAAGTCATGAAATACACCTTCAACATTGGACCATCGTTCCTTTGTTGATCATCTTGAACCTCTTGACCTTGGTAGATTCAACTTCTTTAAAATGATTCTGAATAGTTTTTGGCCTACATTGATAGAAAGGTTCTCTATTCGGTCTACCATTATGGATTCCGTTTATAGCTCCAGAGAGTGACACATTGGCTTGTTTAGCAGCAATAGAGGTTATATTTCCTCTATTAATCACTGCACCAGAGGGATGATATTCTTCATTCAGAAGAATTGAATCAACATAATGAACTCTACCCTTAATTATGAGTTTGAAATAATCAGGGATGAACTGGACTTCTTCCATGGCAATTTGGACAATAAAATCTTTAAATGATAACTTTTACTGCATTTTTCTACGGCCAACAAATCACCCAAACCCTTTACAGAAGATTTCATGGATTTAAAAGAGCAACAAAATGGTCGTAAGCCTTTAAATCATAGTTTGCAGTATCGTCCGATATCGATCCAATACGGCCGATACTGATACGGTTTGGCATGTCCCGATCCGATACCAACCGATACCCGATACTGACCGATGCCGGCCGATACCGACATTGGAAGGTCTCTTTTTCGGTCAATTCGGCAAAACAAAATTGGACGAAAAAGACCAATTAACAATGGTGTAAAAGCATAGTAAGGTTGTAAAAGAAGAAAACTTAAATATCACATGTGAACCAATCAGCAAGGGTGACTACTATTCATTCAATTTCAAAAGTACTAAGAAACAACACTAGAAATACTTTAAATTATGCCTAAATATATAAAATATATTTTCTAAAATGTTAATAATTTATTAGTAATTATTTGTTTTTCGATACCAACAAATCCGATACTCCGATCCGAAACAGCCGAGATTGCCGATATCACCGATCCCGATGCTCATAGGAATGGTCCGATACAGATTTCGATACCGATACTTCAACCTTGCTTTAAATTTTATCAAAATCTTCTCACACTTCCTAACCAATGAGTTTTCCGAGCAACTCCATTGTCAAACTTGTGCACAACCATGACCCTAGTAATCCCCAAATTAAGCAATAACCTTATGCAAATGTTGAAAAGGGTCAAATTCAATGAGAAAAACATGTTTATAATAATCAACAACCCAAGAATGAGAGGGACACAACTTATTGAGTTCCAATGTAAGTTTATTAGCTGATGCGGATCCTTCCACAATTGAAAGAACACCAAACTTTCTAAAGTGTTTATGCTCGTCAATGTCTTGATTTATCTCTGATGAGAGAATTTGAACTTGGCGTTTAGGGCTCATTTGGATGAAGTTTTTGTATTCCTAGGAATTTATTTTCTATTCCTTCCCATGGGAAAGGAACTCAACATTCTCATACCTATGTTTGGTTATGTTAGGAAAATGTAGTCCAAAAAATTCAATTTTTCCATTTTCATGTTTAGTTCACACAGGGATAGGAATCTTAATTTGTTTAGTTTTCCAAACATGCTCTTTCATTAATTTCATGATGCTACTATTACCTAAATTCACATGTTTTGGATAGAAGTTAAAATTTTGAAAGTAAAACGAGGGTATTACCATCCAAACAAAATACGCAAACAACATTCCTAGGAAAGCAAAACTATTTCCAAGAGGGGGCTTGGGAGTAGCTTTCCCACATCAATGAAAATATGAAATCCCTCGTATTCCCCCCTAATTCCCAATCCTAGACATACCAAACATGGGTAAGGAGTTCAAAACTCATTCCCAGTCACCAAAACTTGAACCAAACGTATCCTTAGGGTGATAAGTTGAGGTGCTAGCTCCAACTTTTTGCCAAAAGATTGAGTACTTCTTTCATGGACAAAGCTTCATGTAATAAGTAGAATTATCTCAAGTGAAACAATATGGCAGCCGAAAGCACTCTTTAGCCATGTGTCCTTC
This sequence comes from Iris pallida, assembly GCA_029216955.1. Taxonomy (NCBI): domain Eukaryota; kingdom Viridiplantae; phylum Streptophyta; class Magnoliopsida; order Asparagales; family Iridaceae; genus Iris; species Iris pallida. The sequence continues at coordinate 10,185,611 of JANAVB010037418.1, read as the reverse complement.
CCTAGGATGTGCCATAAAAACCATTTGGCAAATATTGAAAGAGGTTCAAGGATGTGTCACTGTAAGTTTCATAATTGTGTCCGTGTCGCTGAGTCCTTACCGTGTCATGTCATATTCATGTTTGTGCACATTGGTGGAGGCTTAGCTCCCACTTTAGTTCCTTGGCAACATGAGATTCAAGTGCGAGTACACAAGAATACTAAGAATAAACATACAAGAGCTGTAGCTCTAACCAATCTAATGCTCCCCTCAATCTAGATCATGTATGTCATGCTTTCCGAACATGATACGAATAGAAATATTATTTTCTCATGTGTGTACAGCATTGATGGCATATTTCCTCTGAGAGGACAACTCATTTTGTGTCATGACAACTCATTTTGTGTCATGAGCGACCTAAATCTCGAAAAGTAACTGGGTTGTTTCATATATTTAGTAACAAAGTGCTCTTAAAAATATGTCTTGATCTCGCTAATGACCTTAACATCACCGCTAGATAGAAAAATATCATCAACATATACCATTAGTATGGCAATCATAGACTCGGAGTTCCTGATAAAAACTGAGTGATCTGCATAACAAAAAATATAAGGATTGAGGGTTGCATGTTTATATTACCCTAACAATATGCATGTTTTGTATAGAAACTGTTGAAATAGTTGTTATATTTTATTGATAATCTCTTGGCTATTTATAGCCTTACAACCTCCTCATTACATTAACTCTCTATAGGAATATCCTATGGCACATTCCAACATACCAAATATACTAATAGGATATTCCAACACATATTCCAATATACCAAAAATACCAATAGGATATTCGAACACTCCCTCTCAAGATGGATGAAAGATATTCACTAAGTCCATCTTGTCACATTCTCTCATCATGCTGACAGAACTAAGCCCCTTGGTCAGTCCGTCTGCTACCTGATCTTTGGTTGGAACATAGTCCAGCTCTAGTAGTCCACTATCCAGCTTTTCTTTGATGAAGAATCTGTCAATCTCGATATTCTTGGTCCTGTCATGCTGTACTGGATTGTTGGCAATACTAATAGCTGAATGGTTGTCACACCATAGCTTCATCTTGGCTCCCTGGTCCAGCTTCAGCTCCATTAGCATATTCTTCAACCACAATAGTTCTGTGACTCCCAAGGCCATAGCTCTATACTCTGCTTCAGCTGTTGATCTGGCCACCACTGGCTGCTTCTTACTCCTCCAAGAGACCAAGTTGCCTACTACAAATATGCAGTATCCCGAGGTGGATCTCCTGTCGTCAGCACAGCTAGTCCAGTCAGAATCACAATAGCCCTCGATGCTCACATGATTATTCCTTCTGAAAATCAGTCCCTTCTCGGGACCTCCCTTCAAATACCTCAGAATCTGGTACACTGCGTCCATATGACCCTTCCGGAGGTCATGCATGTAGCGGCTCACTACGCTGGCCGTAAAGCTGATATCAGGTCGGGTGTAGCTCAAGTAGATCAACTTGTCTACCAATGTCTGATATCTATCCCAGTCAACTGGTTCTCCGGCTTCAGCATCCAGCTTGAACTTCTGGTCTATCGGTATCGTAGCTGGTTTGCATCCCATCATCCATATTTTTGTAAGCAGGTCCAATGCGTACTTCCTTTGAGAAAGAACAATTTTCTCTGTATCTCGAGCAATCTCAATCCCAAGGAAGTATCGAAGAGGGCCAAGATCCTTCACCTCGAACTCCTTGTCAAGCTTTTCCTTGAGTTGGACGATCTCCTGCTCATCATCGCATGTGATAATCATATCATCCACATACACCGCAAGCATGGTGATGTGGCCTCCACTTCGTCTGAAGAACACAGTATGATCAACATTGATCTGCTGATATCTCATCCCTATCATTGCTCTTCTGAACCTGTCAAACCACACTCGAGGAGACTGCTTCAGTCCATAGAAGGACTTCTTCAGCCTGCAGACCTTGCCTTCTGTCTGATTGGTGCCGAATCCTGGTGGTATCTCCATGTACACCTCCTCCACTAGATCTCCATGAAGAAATGCATTCTTTACATCCAGTTGGTGTAGCTTCCATCCTCCATTGGCTGCCAGAGAGATCAAGGTCCTGACAGTACTCATCTTCGCCACTGGTGCAAAGGTCTCGTCATAGTCGATGTCGTACATCTGACTGTATTTTTTTGCCACCAGTCGAGTTTTATAGTGCTCAACCTGTCCATCCGGGTTCTGCTTCATAGTGAAAACATACTTGCATCCGACTGCTCTCTTCTCTTCTGACAGTCTCACCAGCTCCCAAGTTCGGTTCTTCTCCAGAGCTCCCAACTCCTCGTGCATCGCTGCTTTCCACTTTGGATCGTTCTTGGCTACCTGCCAATTGTTAGGTACAGTAACACTATCCAATGATGCAATAAAAGCTCCATGAGAAGAAGAGATATGATTATACGAGACAAATTTAGCAAGGTCCTAACCATATCTATCAGGAGATTTTCCTGCATTGCGGCGAGTGGACCTCCATACTGATGATAGTTGGGGAGGAGAAGGAAGGATATCACATGAAGGGGAAGGTGGTGGTGTAGGTGTCTCAGGAGTCAAGACGGGCGCAGGCAAGGGACTTAGCACTGGCACTGTAGGAACTGGTCCTGCAAGTTGCTTCTCTCGCCTGCTGTAGGTAAGTATCTCCCCCTGAGCTGTGGGCCTAACACCTCTTATTTCCTCCTCCTGTCCTTTTTCACTTTCATGTACCCTATTTGTTCCTCCAAACCATACTCCGAGATCAGTCGAAATGCTTCCCAACAACTCCCCTTCTCGTCTCATACTTGCAGTATCAGGTGAGATATTTGGGTTTTCTTCCTGACTGTAGTATGGCTAATGTTCCCTGAAGTGAACATCTATACTTACAAAAAAAAATTTCCACTGGACTGCAGCATACGTAGCCCTTCTGAGTTTTCGAGTAGCCCACAAAGATACACTTGATTGCTCGAGGATCAAACTTCCCAACCAACGGTCTGTTGTGCTTCACGAGGCATACGCAGCCAAACACCTTTAGTGGGAGCATCCCACTATTATTTTCCTGCAGCATCTCGCATGGAGACCTCTATCCCAACACTTTTGAAGGCATCTTTTTGATCAGTTGAGCTGTTGTCAACACTGTATATCCCCACAGACTCTGTGGGACATTCATGTCTATCATCGTACTTCTCGCCACTTCCAGGAGGTGTCTGTTCTTCCTTTCCGCTACTTCGTTATGTGCTGGTGTATATGCACAGGTGGTCTGATGTCGTATCCCTTGGGCGGACAAGTATTCCGCAAGTGTCTTGTTGGTGTACTCTGTTCCATTGTCAGACCTCAGTACCTTCACCACTGCCTTGTACTGAGTCTGGACATGTTTGTGAAAGTCCCAAAAACAAGAGGGGATCTCACTCTTATTTTTTATCAAATACAACCAAGTAGTATGAGAAAAACAATCTATGAAGGTAACAAAATATTTGTAACCATTCATAGGAGTAGTACAAGGCCTCCAGACATCAGAGTGTACCACATCAAAAACAGACGAGCTCCTATTACCGCTACTCACATATAAACTCCTAGTAAGTTTGCCTAACTCACAAGCATCACAAACTAGTTTCTCTTTATTAACTTCTTCATAAATTGCATGATACAATTTGCTTAAAATACCAAATGAAGAGTGTCCCAACCTCTTGTGGTGTAGTCACAATGTATCTTCCGTACTCATCTTCTTCAGTCCTTCCATCCCTGCCTTTTTTGCCATAGATACTAATGCTAAATTCAGCCCTTCTCGATCCAGGTACCAAAGTCCATCATGCCAAGTGCCAATTCCAAGTCTTCGTCCCGTCTTTTTCTCCTGAAAGATCATCTTGGGAATATCAAAGGAAACAATACATTTTAGTTGAAGGATGATGGAACTAATGGACAAAAGACTGACTGGAAAAGAAGGAGCATGCAAAACATTGGATAATTTTACCGAACCCGTACAGTTTACAGTACCCTTACCGACCACTGGCTGGAATGTCCCATCACATGTTTGAATGTTGTCTGTCGATGGTAGGTGAGTGTAGGAGGAGAACTCACTAGCCTTCCCTGTCACGTGTCGAGATGCTCCAGAGTCAATTATCCAGTCTGACGGTCGAGGGGAATACATAGATGCAAGAGCAAGTGGATTGTTAGTACCTTCAGATGGATGGGCATACATGACAAAGAATGAGGTAGAAGCCTCCTCGCATCCCTCATTTGACGTCCTTTGCTTCCTTCTGAGTGATTCCAGCATGCCCATCAGTGCCTGGTCCTCCTCAGTAAAAGTACCACCAGCTCCTTCATTGCCTTCTGCTACCAGTAGGTTTGCTCGATAGCCTCCTCGACCACCTCGTCGACCTCCACGACCACGGCCTCGTCCTCCGAAGGTTCGCCGTCCACCGAATTGTCCGCGTCCACCGCCTGAATCTCCCTCCTTAGGTGGTTTGGTGCAAGCATGCCGATGATGGCTCATCTTTCCGCAGTTGTAGCACTGTCGATTGTGCTGCCAATACTCCCCTTTCGGACCTGTGTCGCCCAAACTGGTGGCCACTAGTGCTGACTTCTCTTCAGGAGGGCCACTTGTCCCTGTTTGCAGTTTGATGCGTGTTTCTTCCTGGATCATTATCGAGATAGCCTCCTCAAGGGTAGGGATCTTCGGTTGGGCTAAAAGTAGGGCTGTCCTCTGAACAAATGCTGCAGTAAGTCCTTTAAGGAACTTCATTGTCCTCTCCTGCAAACATACATGTCTCTCCTTGCACTTCGGGTCCCCACAGCTTGCCCGATCTGAGGAGTGATCGTAATCCAACCACAGTCGCTCCAGCTCTGTGGCGTATTCTTGCACCGTCTTCTCTCCTTGAACGGTGTCATCAATCACCCCCTTGATCTGAAAAATTCGTAAGTTGTTCTCCATGCTATCGTATGTCCTCCTCAACTTCTCCCATATGTCCTTTACCATCTCAATGCCGTCTATTGTGGCGGCAATAGACTGGACTAAGGAGTTGAGAAGCCAGATGTAGATCACCATATGAGTGGACTTCCACTCGTCGTGTCCCATCGAGCCCTCGTCCGGCTCTGTCTTCTCACCCGACAGGAACCCCTCCAGGTTCTTTCCTGCAAGGGTTCTTCTCACCCGTCGTGACCAACTCAGGTAGGTAGCTGGTCCATCCAGCTTCAGATTGATGGAGGGAAGCTCCAACTTCGGCGACGTTCGTGTCATGCTCTCACCAACCGACATCTTCATCAACTTCATCAACGTCGCAACCTCTGCAGGATCCAGCTTCTTGATGATCTCCTCCATCGATGTCTCTTCTCCGATCACGTCACGTTCGCTCCACGACTTATGCTCGTCTTCGTCGTCCGCTCTTAGATCCGAATATGTCTATTTTTATCAGATCTTGGCATCAGTGTCCTCTTTCGGAATGATCCGAACCACGGCAACAATGGCGATGTTGCGTGCGAGGGGGGGGACGCACGCACGTGCCACGACAGCGGCAGCCGCAACAGCTACAGTAGCGACGGCAGCAGCAACGGTAACAGTAGCGACGGGAAAGAGGGGGGTGGGGTTGCTGTGCGCAAGGTGGAGGGGGCGTCTGCTGTGGAAGAGGGAAAAGAGGAGGGGGAAAGGTTCGGTGGCAGCTAGGGTTAGGATTTGTGGAAAGGTGGCTCTGATACCATGTTGAAATAGTTGTTATATTTTATTGATAATCTCTTCGCTATTTATAGCCTTACAATCTTCTCATTACATTAACTCTCTATAGGAATATCCTATGGCATATTCCAATATACCAAATATACTAATAGGATATTCCAACACATATTCCAACATACCAGAAATACCAATAGGATATTCCAACAGAAACTATGTCAATATAAGTTTCAAAAATGATATGTTGTAATTATGTTTTTATCCTAATTCTTTGAGGTCCACTTAGCTGGCCTTCTAGTTTTATGATAATAGCTCTTTTGCTGATAGCTATCTTGACATCTATTTAACAACCCACCCACCCCCCTTCTATTTACCTAAACATGTTTTGAAAATGTTCACAAGTTGCACAGTACAAAACTGAAAGATCATGAAAAACTTAGTGTATTAGTCCCCCTAATTTTTTGAGTGTTCAGTAGTTACAGTGTAATTTTGAAATTTTCTGAAACGTGTGGTGCCAGATTCCTAACTGAGGTTGTTATGAGCACGAGAGGGCCATAGATAAAACGTATACAGTCCATTGGGAGCTAGTAGACCTACTTTTTAGCCATCCTATCTTGAGATCTATTTAAATCCCCCCCCCCCCCACCCCCCCCCCTCCTACTCACACCCACCCATTCACTCACCCTACCTCAAACAGGTTTTTAAAATGTTTATAAGTTGCAAAGTACAAAATTGAAAATTATGAAAAACTTAGTGTATTGACCCCTAACTTTTCAGAATGTTCATTAGTTCTAGTGTAGTTTTGAAAAGAAAAAAAAATTGAAATGGTTGGTGCCGAGTTCCTAACTGAGATTTCTATGAGCATGAGAAGGACATGGTTAAAATGTAGATAGTCAGTTGGAGGTAGCATTCCTACTCTTTAGCCATCTAGTTTAAGGTCATACAACTAAGGGGTCATTTGGGACACAGATTGCAATATTCTTGGGTATCAAATCATATGTATTTAGTATGACTGTATTTGGAATAATACATAGTATTCCTATATACCGTGTTTTGTATTATAAATAAATTATCAGAAATATAATATTTTTGAGCATATTTTTCATAAATTGTCCGTCTAAATTATAATAATCTAATCAAGTCAGGTAGAGTATGGATCTAGTTGAGTTATGTCAGATCAGATGGGTCCATGTTTTGGTCACGTCGGATTGGGTTTGGGTCAGTCAGGTCGGTTCTTGTCTGGTTCAACCAAGTTTGGGTACTGATTGGATCGGGCGAGCCTTGGTTCAAGTCGGGTTTGAGTCCAGGGTCAGATTTTGGTTGAGTCAGGTTGGGTTTCGGTTCAAGTTGAATTTGGGTCTAGGTGTTGATCGACAGTAGTTTGGGCGATTTTCAAAATATTGTTACTCCCGTTAGGTGTACAAATAGGTACCTCCCACCATGAGAATAGTATTCCCTCCCCACCCCCCAACCCCCGGTATTTCTTCCCCACCCTACCCCCCCACCCACCCACCCAACACACACCCACACCCCCACACACACCATATTGTGGGAATATGATACACATGCAAAAACGTTATTGCCAAGAATTCTTGATTAGACTTATGCAAAAAACAACAACAGTAATATGGATGAGTTTATCTCATTAGTATTAGTGCATACCAAACGGCTCCTAAGGACTATAAAGACAACATGATGCAATATTCTATAAGAAATCACACTTATATTCATGATATTGGTTGCTTGTATTTAGAAATCCCTTGTAGCATTTGTTGTTGTAATTGGAGTTGGAGCCAAAATTGTCGCAAGAAATGTTGCAAGAACAGATGTACACATTGCAGAATTTGTTCAATTGATTGATCCATTTACAAGGAAACAAATACCATAATTGGTGTAGCAAATATTTCTGCAGTTGCATTTACAGACAACCAAACAGCCTCTATGCCAAAGAAAAACAAGGAATCCATTCCCATGACTTGAAACTATGGGGGCCTTTAGTACACAATTCTTTTTCCCGAAAAAATTTAGGGTGGAAAACATGGGAATCATATCCTTAAGAATAGGTGGGGTACCTTTTTCCCCCGGTAATTTTTTTCTAATCTTTTAAAAAAATTCTTTGGTTATTTAGTTTATTTACACGTCAAGTTCAACATGATAAGATCAAAATCGAGCAGAAAGCGAAGAAGAAGAAGAAAAAGTTTGTGACTGAGTCCCCCCTTACCGAACTGAGGGCTCGGTGGTGGCGATGATGGCGTAGGAGACTACGACGATGGCGGAGGAGCGAATCGGAGGGAAAATTGTGGTCCGTTACGCGGCTGGAGTCAAGGTCAAGAGTCCGTACGTCCGAGCGAGACCTCCGATTGTAGAACAGCTCCGCAGCACTCGTCATGCAAAAAAAAAAACGGTTTTTCTTTTCTTCTCTCTGTGAGGGGTGAGGTGGATAAAATTTGAAACTAGGATTCTGGAGATGTATGTATGCATGTAGGTCTCCTATTTTTCACTTCCCTTGTATTTTCATTTTCCACAATGAAGTTTCCTGACCACTTCCCTATATGCGGATGAAGCTTCTCCGTAGGTGGACAAATGAAGTTTCCAGCCTACTTCCAAGATGTTTTAGATCGCTAACTAGTAGGGTTCGGTTTGGGTTCATTTAAAATCTGACCATCAACTTTTTACTGAAATGTAATGCAAGTTGTATCTGTTGAGAATCTTGTTTGTCTCAAAATATCGTGAAACCCTGCCAATCCAAAATTAAAATCATGAATTTGGTAAATAGAATTTGGATTTTGATTTGAATTTGGATTTGGATTTGAAAATCTAAAATTCAAATCCAAATCCAAATTCAAATCATGAATTTTCAAATCCAAATCCAACTCCAACCAAACATAAAATTTTATAAATTATAATTATAATTAATAATTATGGTAATAAAATATTAATTAATAAAATAATAAATAAATAAATTATTAATTATTATAATTATAATTATATTTATGATTACTAATTAAATGATTATTATATTGATTAATAAATTATTACTTAAGATTATAATGATTATTATAATGATGATTAATAAATTATTAATTAAAATTTTAATAATATTAGTTATAAAAATATTAAATAATAAATAATAAATTATTAATTTGGATGATAATTATGATTAATATATTATTAGTTAAGATTGTAATGAAATAATAATTATAATTAAGATTATAATTAAGACTAATAAATTATTAATTAAGATTATAATAAAATATTTATTTGTAATTTAGTAATTAAAATTATAGTTATGATTAATAAATTATATAATTATGATTATTAGCTGTATAAATTATTAAAAGATTATTATACAATATTAAAATAAAATTAATGAATTATTAATCAAGATTATATTATGATTAATAAATTATTAATTAAGATTATGATGAAATATTAATTAATAAAATTAATAATTAGTAATTAATTATTTAAGTGATTAACGTATTTATATTAATTAAGACTAAAAATATCAAATATAAAATAATAACAAATTATTACTTAATTTTAATTATTTTTTAATTAATGAATTATTAATAAGTATTAACAAAATATTTTATAGGACAATAAAATTATTTTTTTTAAAAATCCAACTTTCTTTCTTCCAAATCCAAAATTTGGATTTGGTACCCACTTTCTATATCCAAATCCAACTCCAACCAAACATAGAATTTCATGGATTTGACTCCAAATCCATAAAATCCTAAATTCCAACTCCAAATACAGTTTACCAAACAAGCCCTAAAGGTAACAAACGCACGTCTCACACAAGCATCAAGACCGATGAAACATAATATATGTTAGGTGACTATGTGACCTAGATAAATCTCAATCCATATATTCAAAAAATACAAGATTGAATATAAATAATGTTGAGCCATTTGCCCCCAAATCCAATCACTCACCAATCTCAAAAAAGCAGAAGGTTACAGTTGAAATCACTCACCCAATCCTCTAATGATCTTCCTGAACGAAGAAGATGACTTCTCGAATGGATCTTACCTTCAGACTATCTCGAAAGACGAGTCAAACTCTAAGAGTAAATACAAATATTTTCTTAGATTTTTGTGGACTTGCTCAGCTTCTTGTTGGCAAATATTTTCTTATATATTTATTTTTAACTTAATATGTTTCTATTCATAGAAAGTATCATAGGTGTATCCTAGTTGGCAAATATTTAAACTACCCAAAACCCACACCAAAGTTAAACTCAACCTAATTAGGCATGTATTGTATCTATTGTATATTCATGTATATATATGGGGATATATATATATTGAGATTGGATAATATATATATATATATATATATATATATATATATATATATATATATATATATATATATATATATATATATATATACCAGTACGTGCGGGCTTAGTTAAATCGTGTGTCTCCCCGCACACGATTTATAGCCGGTCGTCATGTCGCTTTGGACTCTTCCTGCGGATCTTGTCAGCACTAGCTTTTTCATCATCGCCCCACACGTACGCCTCGCGACTCCGCGCGCTCCAGAGCCTCACGGGACTGCCGACGTCTTTCGACGCGACAACTCAATGCCTCACTCCGCCTACGATGCCGAAGGCGCCCTCGACGTCTTCACGACACCTACGACAGTCAATGCCGCCCAGCCACCCGTTCTATGCGCACGTCGCCCTTACGACGTCTTCCCGACGCCCCATTGGGCGTCGCACGATGGACCGCGTGGTCGGCCGTCGTTTATACCCGTGGTAGAATGGTACCGGTCCTCGACCGCCTGCGGCGTCCCTAGCCGTTCCTAGACGTTAAGTTTTTATGCACGGGACGTGTAAGCCCTTTGAAAATTTAATTAGATTTAACTAGAGTAATTAGAAATTTAATATGATTTAATATAAATTTCTAAGTTATTAATGATTTTTCACTTTTATTTTTTATTATCATATGCACATTGCCATGACTTTTACATTAGAAGCACAAGACTAGTCATTTTCTCAAAACTAACTTGTCATGCATGTTCTACTTGAGATACTCTTCACCCATGACCTTCGTGTCCCACTCAGACACACCATATCGTACTTCATTTTTATCGTACGACTTTTCTGACTTTAGACCCAAACTTGATTCACCCCACGGAGTTACATTTACTTCCAAGTCGAATTGGGAACACCATTTTGACCCAAACTTGTCGACCCAAGATATGGACACGACCCTGTAACCCCACTTTTCTGTTTCGAAGAATTATATTGTTGATTGATAAATACTATTGAATTTTTTAAATAAAGATTTGAGCTTTAAATATGTAAATAATTTACAATTGCATTAAAGTGGGTTTGGGCTTGGCTAGTGTTGGTATTGGGCTTCCTCATCCAGCCCGTACTTTGTACTGTAGATCTACTTTAGCATTTGGAGAACAGGAATTGGTTTAGTCTGTAACAATTTTCTTTGTCCCTCCAATCTTCTCCTTCGATTCTACTCACCTATGCAACCAATGGAAGCCTCAAGAAGGAATTTGAATTTCTGTTGCAAGTTTCAGAGGCTTTTGCAAATTCAAATATCCCGCCATTTATCATAACTTCCTATATAATTCTCGATCGACTCACAACTACCATTCGGTTACAACCTTCATTCTTCTTCCATTTCCTTCCCAGTTCTTCTAAACTCTGTTCGAGATTAGCAATGGCAGAGAGACATGGATTGGTGAGGAGCGACACGAATTGAGCGCGCGGCTTCAGCAACTGCTAGGTCATCTTTTCCATCAGCAACGACGTGGGTCGGCTTCCTCCAGTGATCATCGCAGCACTCATTCGTCTTTGTAATCAAGTGAGTTGGTAGTATTTGCAAATCGACCTATATTCCTGACATCTTCCTTGATTTGAATTTGTTTGATGTTCTAAAATTCTATCATCTTCCTTGATCTGAACCTGTTTGGTGTGGATCATAATTTGAGGATCATAGATCTCGAGAGCCTCATTCACGTTCTTGATGTACTCGGGGATAATTTTTGAGACCAATCATAGAAGGTAGGGATCACTACTTAAACTTGTAATTTTGATCATGTACTTTCCTTGATATTGTTCCTTTGGGCTTTGAGAACACAGATCTATAATTTGTAATCTGAGGAGAACCTAGTTTAGTTATTCATCCTCAATCAGTCATCGATTAGGTGAGCTAATTCCATTATTCTCTCGGTCGAACCATGAATTCATCCTGTTTGAATCAAGTTTTGAGATTGGACTGTGGATTCTTTTATTTGTTATCCAAACAGCAGTGTATCAGGATCCCTGGCCGAGTATGGACTCAATCAGTATCATGGCAGGACACATACACTTCTCCTTGGACCCTGGATTTGATATTTTGAAGGAGATCTTCATATAAGCTAATTTCCCTAATTCGTTCTTATCCAGTTTTCGTAAATCTGAATAAGTTTATTTGTGATGTTAAGAGTTGGGTATAGGTATCGTATCGATAATGATATCAGTATTACTTTTAGTACTTGAGCATGTTGTGATTATTGGTATTAGATGAGGTATTTTATTCTAGGAATAATAATCGAGTAAGGGTCTTTGTAGCAGTTTTCGACATCCTTGAGATACCTTACCTGTATCGGATACACTACACTGTTTTGGTTTAGTATTTGTGGTTGTGTTCATTTATTAAATTCAGTCGATTGGGATAGGATACTCTGTTCTAACTGGTAAAGAATCACCAGGTATCACAGAGTGAGAGAGGGGAGTTGGTAAAATCTGGAGAATAACTTGATGGTTACCTTAAATATAGAGTATCCATTTTCATTGATACTTGCATTTACCTATTGAACAGTCATAATTTTCTCATCTGAATATTGAGGTATTGGAGGGGTTTTCACCATGTTTAGTTGATAAGTTACTAACTGCCATCTGGGAATCATCTTGTGATACTAATTTTAGTCCCCAGTTCGATCACAATGATGTTCGGATGTTTGCAGTATGTATGCATGCAGTACGATTGTTGGGGTTTTAATACAGCCTTTCAATTCAGGGGATCTGTTGGGATAATAGGTTGAGAGTTAGTGCAATTGCTATTTTTCAGTCCTTCCTTCCTAGCTGTGTTGGTGTTATCAACAAAGTGGAATAAGACTCAGGTTGGCTTCGGATACCCTGGGGTATCTTGGTTTTAGGTTTCACTTATCCCTTAGTGTGACTAGGTAAGATATCAGCTGTGGATAAAATTCTTATGTTATTGAATGTCTGGGTTTAAAAAACTGATGTTTTAGTCTTTCTCAGTAGTCATATAGGAGTTTTAGACATTTCAGTAAGTTTGAAATATCTCTACTTAGGTTGTTTCTAGGTGCAGCTGACTGTGTGAGTTTTAATTTTGGAGACCAGTCGAGCCAGGTGTTTAGATTGGATGGCTTCCTTCTGAAATTAGAGTTTGTAGAGGTGGTCAGTTCTAAAGTATCACAGGACAATATTTCCTCACTTGGAAATCTGTCTTTTGAATATGTCCCTATGATCTTGGTGTGGCCTTCTTTTTGCAACTTACAAATAGTTTGTATTAAGCAGTTGAGGTTTGGCAATTCATGTTAGCTATTGAACCAGTATAGTGCATAGGTTGTAATATGATCAGTTTTAGGAAATCTAAGTGTTAAATAAATAATTAGTTAGAGAATTAAACAAACTATTATATCTTATAACTTTATAGTTAAACATGGTTAAGAAGTTACAATAGTTAACTAGAACTTGTTTAGAATTTAACCAACTTGTACCTATATTCAGGAGGACATCCAACTCCATTCATTACCCATACTTTTTCAGAGCAAGGCAAGTACATTCTATGGTTTATGTTCATTTACATTCATATCCTGTACTTTTTCTGTGACACATCATGACACGATATCATGTTCTCTTGTACTTTCATGTCTTGTACTTACTTGTGGTCGGGAAAGAAAAATACACTAGCTATGTGACCAAATCCATGTTCTGATATTCATGTAGATAGCTTAGGACTCACACTGTACACGCAGGCCCTAAGTCGTACCCTTATTTCTGTGCTCATGTGCTTATTTATGTACTTACCCAGCCGGTCACATAGGCTAGTTGCATTTTAAACATTATGTACATCTCATGTCTTGTGCTTCAGGTTCATGGTTTACATTCTTGTACTTTACATTCCTGTACTTTCATGTTCTTTTTCTGTACTTTTATGTTCTTTTTCTGTATTTTATATTTCATGTTCTCCTGTACTCATTTCCATATCATGATGTTCTTGTTCATTACATAGAACTGTACTTTGCTCCGCTCATGACTGGATATATTGCAGGTGCACTTGAGGATATCGTTCCATCTTATGGGCCAGAGCCCAGGATCTTAGCTGAGCAGGATGGAGTCATGACTTAGCTAGAGGCTTCAGGTTTAGACTGTTTAGCTTTACTCCTAGATATTATTTTTTAGAGTTCATGCCGTATTTCATTCCTGTTGAATCTGGCACCTTTACGTTATATGAACTTATGGATTATAGTGATCTTTCTGGAATCGTTTATAGATGTTGTGATTTGTACTTATTCATATTGACTTGTTAGTTTCCACTACTAGAAATAATCCATTATACGGCAACCTTAAAATGCCGTTAATAATGAAATTTGTTGCCACAAAAACACAAATATGGCAACAATTTGATGTTGCCATAACGTGCCGTAAAAATTTGCGTCAGTATTGCTTATTTACGGCATCTTCCAATTATTGCCGTATAAGGGAACTAATTTACGGCAATTAATTGTTGCCTTATAAGAAATCTTTTTGTTGCCTTTAAAGATTATTATTAATGGCAAAATTTAGTTGCCGTAATTTCGAACAATATATGGCAATATATTATTGTCGTATATCATCAGTCCATAAATGGCAAGATTATGTTGCAAAATATTGCATTTATTTTAATGGCAATATTTTGTTGTCGTAAACTACTAGTATTATATGGCATTATATATTGCCATATATTGCAATCCCATATGGCAATTCTTCGTTATGCATGTCTTTATTGTCATGTTTGAAAACGTAAGGCAACTGCTGGATTCCATATTTGAAAAATTAATTGTTACTATTTATTGCCATGATCGACAAAATGTGACAATTAACAGATGCCAATATTTGAAATATCAACTAAATTCGATTGCCAAAATTTAAGTAGATCATTAACCAAATATTAAATATAGATAATAATTCAATTTGTACACTTCAAATAAAAAAATAACTTCTAATTAAATATGGTAGATTCAGTACTACATCATTAATATTACAAAAAACCAACTACGGGAGGAATCCATACTTATCATGTCCAACATTATGAGGCACAATTCCTCTTTTATATGAGGTTCAAAATTCAAATAGGTGCTTGATACCCCCAACTTAAACTTAAATTTGTTGCCTCCTTGTTCCCTCCATATATATAACATGTCTGTAAAGATTTCGTTGACAGTTGTGGTGCGCCAATTCACAGCTATACAATCTTTATATACCCTGGTATGGATAAACAATAAAATTAGCCTATAGACAAAAAAAATGTTAATAAAAAAATTATATTTTAAGGTAGTGCAAATTCCTATGCTTCATTTGTTTTATATGAATGGTTACAACATATGAAACTTGTATAAATATTTTATTTTAAAGATAAAAACTAATGAAAATAATCTATTTACAACCAAACTCATTCATTTGCCTAAAATTGTTCTATTTGCAATGACAACCTCACATTTATAAAAATATGTTTGTGAAATATATACAATTTCATCATTATAAATATTTTTCAAGTTTATTCTCATGCATACATATATGGTTCTCAACCTTCCATAGATGGTTGTAAAAAAAAAAAAAAATCTTCCATAGATTAATTAAAAGAATATTATGTGCATATATGCTTCTCAACCTTCCATAGATGGTTCTAAAACAACCTTCCATAGATAATTAAAATAATATTACATGCATATATGGTTCTCAACCTTCCACAGGTGGCTGTAAACAAAATATTCCATAGATAATTAAAATAATATTCTATGGATATATGGTTCTCAACCTTCCAAAGATGGCTCTAAAAAAATCTTTCATAGATAATTAAAAGAATATTATATGCATATATGGTTCTCAGCCTTTTATATATAGCTGTAAAAAAAATCTTAACCTTCCATAGATAATTAAAAGAATATTCTGATTCTAGTGAATCGAATCCTAAACTAAGAAAAAATTTATTTTATCTTCATGGATATATGGTAAAATATTCAATAGTATATTGTAGAACTATTAGGATGATAATGAAGTCAAAAACAAACCTAACTAATATTTAGAAAAATATTTACAAACTCATTATCAAAAAATTTATCAAATCTTATTTCTTCTAAATCTTTTTAGAAGAAGTGATAATAGAAGGTTTGAAGGTTCAGGGTCCATGAGTAATGTAGAAAACTAAGGAGAAAATTTTCATCGTGTGTTCCGGAGTAATTTAGTTGGAGAAAAATTTCACAATTTGATCAAACGTATTTATTAACAAAAAATTAGAACACAAAATAAAGCAACATTTTAAATAATTATCCATACCGATCAGTCGTCGATCACTCGGACTCAATGGCAGCAGAGACCTTCTACTAAAGGCGCTCAGAACCCAAAATCCAAAACTTCTCGTTCCCAAAAGAAATCCGCAAATAAAAGAAACAAAATAGAAATAGAAATAGAGGTTAAAGAAATACCTAGGTTGAAGAAGGGGAAGAGAGACCTAGGTTGAAGGGATAAAGAGAACCAAAGTTTAAAGAGAGACCTAGATTGAGAGAGAATATGAATTAGGATTTGGCAAAATAATAAAGGAGGAAAAATATTTCAGCTTTTTTTGTTCCCGCCGGTCTTATGTATAGACACGAATTTTTTTTTATTCTCATTAAACCACAGAAAAAGTTTCCATAAGTAAACAAATAAAATATTGCCATATTTATTTTGTTCATGGAGGGAAAATATGTTACATATTTTGGGGCAACATTTTTTCCATAAACTAATTATTTTATGGCAATGTAAAATATTGCCATATTTGATCGTAATATATTATGTCACAAATCCAGCTTGCCATAATATATTGTGATCAAATATGGCACACATTATTGTTGCCATAAATATTTCATTAAATATGGCATGCGTCCTTATTGCCATATAAAGTGTGACAATTATAGACAACATTATTTGTTGTCATAAACAAACTTGTGTATTAAGGCAATATTAATGTTGTCGTATTATGACTATGTTATTTGGCAACATTTTATGTTGCCGTAAGACGTTGCCGTAAAATATACTTTTTATTGTAGTGTTCCCCAGATTGGTACAGCTTAATTCGTCGTATCTAACGACGAAGGCTGGGCGTGTCCGATTCGTGTCCTCTCTCTCTTCCTAGGAAACACCCAGACCCACACTTACCTACTCTCTTCTCCCCTCTATTCCTACAGCTGACCACTTCGCTCTCTCTCATTCAACTCTCATCTTCCCGTACTCCTCTTCTCCTCACAATATCTCTCATTTCTCCCCCAACTGCCACCGAGAGCAGCCATTCATCCTCCTCCTCACCATCATTTTCCATCATCATCTTCTTTATCTTCCCATCCACCGTTTCATCACCATCATCACCTTCCCCATAGCCATCTCCCCTCCATGGCATAGTCGCAGCCCCTCCATTCCCTTAATCTCATCATCATCATCATCATCCCAGCCCCATCTCTATCAAAACCATCTTCATCATCCTTCCCACCATCACCACATCATCTTCTCCCCCTCTAGCAGCAGCCATTGCTGCCATTGCCGTTGGTGCTGCGACTTGAGCTGCTGCCGCAGTAGGATTTGCTGTTCTGGCCGTTGCCACCACTTGGGCCGGCCACGGAAGGCCTTCTCCTACCGTTGGCCACCGACCCAGGGCCGCCGGCAGCCGCAGTAGTGTACCTGAGCTGCTGCCGTAGCTGCTGCGCTGCTGTGCGTGCTTCCTGCACCACGTGCCCGCGTCGGCCAGCAAATCTCCAGCCACTTCGTCGTCGTATACGACACGACGAAGGTACACGCCTCCCCTTGCCTCCATGTTTATATTTCGAATGTATATAGAATTGCTATGGTTAGATGGATTGGTGATGGAAGGATTTGTGAAGTGTTCTTCATTTTGTATAAGACTTTCCCATGGTTAAGCACAGCACACATATGTATATTCAATTATGCTTTGCTATATATGGGCCTATGGATATTCATATCATATTTTGTATGCATATACTAAAGTATATATATAAATGTTGGTATATATATATATATATATATATATATATATATATATATATATATTAAAAAAAAATATATATATATATATATATATATATATATATATATATATATATATTTATTAATATATATATATATATATATATATTTTTTTTTTTTAATATATATATATATATATATATATATATATATATATATATATATATATATATATTAATAAATATATATATATATTTTTTTTTTTTTTTTATATATTAATAAATATATATATATATATTAATATATATATATATATATATATATATATATATATATATATATATATATATATATATATATATATATATATATATTTATTAATATATATATATATATATATATATATTAATAAATATATATATATATATATATATATATATATATATATCGCTTCCTGGAGTAAACTCGCATTCAGAAACATCTTTCAAGAAATCAAGAACGCGGAGGACGACGTCACCCGTGCTGAGATTAGATTTGCCACAGATGGGTCTTCAGAGAACCGCGATACTCTTAACCTCAACAAGGCCGTCCTTAAATTCTGCCTCAAAGTGGAGACAGAATTCTGGAAGCAGAAATCCAGATTGGCTTGGGACATCGAGGGTGACAAGAACTCTTCTTTCTTTCACGCCTGCGTTAGGGGACGCAGGAATCAACTTTCTCTTCATCAAATATCAGATGATAACGACACCTTACTCAAAGACCAACGGTCCATCCAGGCTGCTGCTGCCAACTTCTACTCTAAACTTTTTACTAAAGACGTCGTGACCAAAGACGAGAGCTTCCTGGTGCAGATCCCCCCGTTAATAGATGAGCAAGATAATGATCATATGGCTACTCCCCTACCGAGGAAGAAGTTAAGGCCGCCGTCTGGGCCCTTGACGAACACAGCGCTCCCGGACCAAACGGATTCTTGGGGGTTTTCTTTAGGTCCTGTTGGAACATCATTCACGCCGATGCGACCGAGGCGACCACCGCCTTTTTCCAAGGAGCTCACTATCCCAAATCGTTATCCCGCGCCAACCTCATCTTAATCCCTAAAAAAGACAACCCGGAGACCTTCAAAGATTTTAGACCAATCAGTCTGTGCACCTTCACCAACAAAATTATCTCCAAGATCATCGCCACCCATATGGCCCACTTTCTTTCCTAGATCATATCCGAAGAGCAGAGCGGATTCGTCACAGGGTGGAACATCACCGATAACATCCTTCTAGCCCAAGAGATGATAACATACATGAAATTTCCATCCAGAGGGGGTAATATCGCCATCAAGCTCGATATGGAGAAGGCCTACGACCGCCTTGACTTGTAATTCTCGATTTGGGTCCTCAGGGCATTCGGGTTCTCCGAAACATGGATAGACATCTTATACAAATCCATTAGCAACGCATGGTTCTCCACTGTCATCAACGGTCAAGCTGAAGGCTTCTTCAAAGCCAGCCGAGGGGTCCACCAAGGAGACCCTCTTTCCTCCACCATATTCATCATTGTCGCCGAAGCTCTTAGCAGAAATCTCAACGACATGACCAATATCCCCAGATTCCACAACTTTCACACTACCACCGGATGTTGTCACGACCCGCACCCTAGAGTTAGGGCACGAGAACGTAACAACGCCCAGCCTACGCCGCAGTGTCGGCGGTAGAACGCTGTCCTAGGTCTCAATACATCTAACAGTATAAGACTAAACAGTTTATACTCCCCGAATGGGGGTGACATAGTAGAATGTAAACTCAATCACATCTAAGGTAGAGCATAAAGGAAGATAGATAAAACATGAAATCGAAAAGAGATACAACAGATAGAAGTCTAAGTGTTTAAGATACAAACTCAGAATACATCTCAAAACTCAAATACAGTAATCCATAAATACAACTCAAGATGACTGAAAATAAACTATAAGCAAAAAAACCCTAGCTATCTATGCAACCTCTACTGTCTCCTCTAGGCTAGCAGGCAACCTCCAGACTATCTGTAAAATTTATCAACAGGTCCAGTCAGGACTGGAGCGAGCACAGTACATCTCAACAGATCATAGCAGGTTAGAAAATATAATCATGCAGTAAAGTAAGATACATGAACTGAAGAAATACAGTATGTAAACAGAGAGAGAGAACTATAATAGAAATATCTACTATAAGTAGAGAGCTAATAGTGACTAGTGAGTCAGAGTAAAATATAAACATGTGAATGGCATAGGAGATTCATGACTACAGCTAAGAGAGTGATTCATGACTGCTGCTACTTGGATAATATTCACATGCCTATTTCCACTCCCCCATCCCCAATCAATACACAAGGATCTGTTCAAGTTATATTAAGATTCGTGAAACTTCACATGGCTCATAAAATGAGTGATACGTGAAGGTGATTCATGATGGCTCTGTGAACATGAGAGTACATGTGTCACAAGCGATTCGTGAATCAGAGGAAGCATAGAGATACGTGATGATTCGTAAAATGCACAAAATATGCAGTATCCGATGCTCCCGAGGGAGATAACATCTCATGAAAAGATCCATATAGTACCAATCCGTGTGACCAACGTGACAATATCAAGTAAAGTAATTTAAAGCAGAAAAATAATTCTAAACAGGATATGAAATGATCAGAGAATGTACTCGCCTGATATCTGAATGTCCAAGGTAAAGATATTGTCCGAGGAGAGGTGTCTGGCTCCTAATTAGAACATTACAAGTCACAACATGTCCAGAAGGGTAATATAAAGCACTACAATACATTCTACATGAATCTAGGTCAAACTAGGCCAAAGTCAACCCTTGGTCAACTCTGGTCAACTGTACTAGTCAAACTAGGTCAAACTAGGTCATGTCCTAACCCAACAAGTCTTACTAGGCCTAACCAAGAATATCCTAGCAAGCACACATCAATACAAGGCTATACAAGCCAACATACACCCAACTCTATATAGTATGCAATTATTCAATACTCAAATAGGCAAGAATTCACATTGGATATACACTAGGTAATCTATTACTTTAAGCTATATATGTCTACACATATATACACATGCATATATTGGTATTCAACATTAGGTCTATAATCATGGCATTTCAAATGGTTATATAAACTTATATATTACAACACAATATGCTAACATATATATAATATAGATACATAGCTAAGTTAACTATATTCATAAATACTTATTTAAGAGGCTATGTGTGTGTATGTGAACATAGAAAAGGGGCAAGTGAGGGTTAAATGGGCATATATAGTGTATACATATCAAAAAGTGTCAAAGTATAAGTGAACAAAGTGTCAAGTGTGATAGTGTCAACATAGTGTAAGGGGTACATGAGGTAATATAGGATTTGTGTTAACATAGAACATTACATCTCATTAACTTGTATATTACATACATTACATCTATTATTACATTACATTCATGCTTGCATTCATTCATCATTCATTTATTCTCTTGCACTACTATATGCACCATACATTACATACTATGGAACCTACATATTCATTACAAGCCATACTTATACATGCTTACATTAGATAGGATACTTACACCTCATACATCATTTGTTTAAACATTTACTCATGCTTGCATTCTCTATTTAATTATATAATGTATATACATTAACATGGGTTAAAATCAAATAGAACATTATATTACACACAAGGGTACACAAAATGCATATGCTGAATAGTAACTCCTACTAATAATCAATACTGTACTATCTCAGCATAAATTAAAATTTAGGATTAAAGTATGTTATAGATCTATGTGTTAGCTTTCCGAAACTTCAAACGGATCGCGTTTTCGTTTCCGGAAACTCCCGGAATCGCAAAAATACCGAGAATGCGTTTGTCTTTCGTACAGCTGACACTCAAATAATTTTTCAGAAAGTTACAGAAAGAATTAGGCATATTAATTTATGTTTTTGGAAATCTAACTTCAATACGCTTCTTTTAAAAAAAACGGGAGATTAAACCGAACTTTGAGCTAGAAGTTATGACATTTCTAAGTTAGGGCTGAAATTAAAAACGTGGATAAAAATCATGACGGATTTGGATAGTTTGAGACAAAAGAACACAAGTATATAACATAATATATCAAGAACTCACTCTCTACACTAATATATATATATATATATATATATATATATATATATATATATATATATATATATATATATATATATATATATATATATGAGACACTATAGAATACATCTCTAATACAAAAATATGAGATTAAACATGTAATAATTCATTCATACATAACAACAACACATAGTGTGTCCAAATTTGGGATTTTTCCACATGGACACAACCACAACACAAAGGACACTCCTATGACCTCCAAATGGATACGAAATGGACACAAATGAAGATACAACCATGGGGGTCATTCCTATGGGTTCAAAATAGACCTATATACATGAGAAAATGAAAAGGAGAAGGAATTTATACCTTCCGGTAGATCGAATCGAAGAAAAGCCTTCCCGGAGCGACACCGACACGTAGAGATTCCAAAAGGACACGAACGAGCTCCGAATCCTCCCAAACTTGGGTAGCTTCCTCCTTGGCTAGAATGGAGAAGGAAAGAAGAAGATTTGGTGGCGAAATAGAAGGATTTGGTGGAAAAATTGCTAGGGATTGCTCTCTAGGAATTTGGGGAAGAACAAGAGAGAGAGTGTGGATGAGAATAATGAAATGAACTTGAGCCTATCCTCTCCCAAAGTGGCTGGACATATGGGGCTATTTGTCCTATTATGGTAAGGTCCAAAATGCCTCCACTAACCTATTCTATGAGTATTAGGAAAGGGCTAATTGGTTGGGGCTAAATTAGTCATTCTAAAGTCTCTAATCACACTAACCTTATCCATAATAATTAGTCTAACCTCTAACTAAAATATTTCTATCATATGAACTAAAATTAATATCATGTGGGCCATGCCTAACTAGTGTGTGGGTTCCACTAGAGTAAAACTACCCTCGGGTCCCCGTTTCAAGTCGGATTGAGTTGAAATTCGAATCCGACTCAAATAACCCCAAAACAATATCATAAATAATAAAATAATATCAAAATAATTCAAAGAGGTCAAATACAAAAATATCCTTAGGCCAAAAATGATATTAAAATATCATAATCACATGGTTAGGCTCTAGGTCAAACAGTCTCTAGGGTTTCACTAGCAAAACGTCAAAACCATAAGTCATTGATTTAAATAATTTTAAAATGATTTAAAATCACCAAAAAATATATCATGAATTAAATATCATTATTAAAATAATTATAAACACAAAATTTCAAAATTATTCTCATTTGGAAAACTGGGTGCTACAGATGTCCCCTAATAACCCACCTGGCCTATGCTGACGACATCCTCATCTTCTCCTCCGGCGATGTTGGTTCTGTGGAGGTGATCTGTAACATTCTTGGTAAATATACCAGATGCTCCGGTCAAAAGATCAATCAAGACAAAAGCGTCATCTACACCCACCATAAAGCAGGCAGGAACCACTCGACCACCCTTACCAATTAGATCTCCTTCACCACCGCATACCCACCATTCACATACCTGGGATGCCCTTTGGTTTACGGCCGATCTAACTCTGCCATCTTCAGCGGTCTCGTTAGCAAGACTAGGAAGAAGATCGTAGGTTGGCACAAAGCCACCCTCTCCCCAGGCGGCAAGATTATTCTCATCAAGCATATATTGTCTTCCGTCCCCATCTATACCCTAGCCGTTTGCTCCCCGCCTCTGAAGGTGCTATCCTCCCTGGAGACTCTCTTGGCCAACTTCTTCTGGAGGCATCAAGATGGCAAGGATAAGCACTACTGGGCGAGCTGGGACACGATGGTCAAACCTTCAAACGAGAGGGGCCTCAGATTCATCAAATTAGTGCACATAGTGGAAGCCTGTTCTATGAAACTTTGGTGGAAGATTAGATCCAATAACTCCATATGGACTCATTTCATGAAAGCCAGATACTTTCCTCACGCTCACCCAGTGATGGTGGAGGCCAACAGCCGTTCATTAGCTTCCTGGCATCACATTCTTCACGGTCGCCGGCTAGCTGAACCCCTTATTCGTTTGCGGCTTGGTAACGATGCCTCTTCCCCATGCCATGAATGGTGGATTGGCGATACGGTGTTTAACCTCTCCCCTAACGCCCCTCCAAACTACATGATCCGGGATCTTTGGAGTACCGCCTCGGGATGGCGGTGGAATCGGATCAGTGACTGGATCGGAACAGAGGCGGCCACCGTGATCACCGCCGCGGACGAGCATATCAACGACCTTCCAGACACCCTGGTTCGGACCCCCACCATTGGAGGAGTGTTCACGATGGCTTCAGCCAGACACGAGGTCAGGGACGGAGGAATGACGCCCAACTTGATCGCCCCTTTCTGGAAAACCTGTATCCCCCTCAAGTGGTCGTTCCTGATCTGGAGAGCTCAACGCATGAAGCTTCCGACCGACGACTCCCTAATAACCTTAGGCTTTAACCTAGCATCCAGATGTCACTGTTGCACCTTCCATAAACCAGAAACGGCAGAACACATCCTGATCTCCGGAGATCTTGCCGATCAGCTATGGCGTAACCTGGTCAGTCGATGTAGGATAGGGCATCGACCTGGGGGCTTCAACGATCTCCTAGCCAACGGGGAAGGCTCCCATAGTCATCAGATCGTTACAGCCGCTGGTATTTGGGTGCTCCGGAAGAACATGAACTAATTCAGATATTAAGGCCGCCAATACAACGCGGACCAACTGATCCGCGAAACTCATCGCCAGATTCTTAAAATCAGGAATCGCTGCTCCCACTTGATGGACCGATTTTGGCAGGCGCTACATTAGCCCGTCTGCAGCACCATTGGGTGTTTAGTTTTATTGTTGCACTTGTTTCTCTTCGCGCTTGGCGTGCTTACTTGTATAGGCTTCGGCATTTTGCGTCTTATACATTAATAAACTTTCAGTTCTCTTTTATATATATATATATATATATATATATATTATACGGAAATATTATATATATATATATATATATATATATATATATATATATATATATATATATTGTTTCTGTATATGTATACCTTATATACATTCCTAGATACATGGTTGTTTCCGTATATAAATACTTTATATACATGCCTATAAATAATATTTCCGTATAATATATATATATATATATATATATATATATATATATATATATATATATATATATATATATATATATAAATGTTTTCTTATATATATGTAAAGGCTTTTGTATTTATATATAAATGTGTAAAGAAAAAACATACCAAAATCGTAAGCAGCTATTTTATTTGTTATGCTAACAGATCAAGAGGCTATAATTATACGATCCCACACAAGTGATTTTTTTTTACAGGAACTACTATATTACTTGAGGATGTTGAGTTTGGAGGAAGAAATAAAGTTAGGAACATTGTTTTTGAGGAGAAATCAATTTTGTCTCCTACTATCACTTTTGACGATGTATAAGTTTTTGTACCTGTTGTTGATCAAAAGTGAATCCGAAACCTCAACAAGACAATGCCAAATTATCTCTACAAGCCGATGTTGAGCTACCTAAACAAGAGAACGTAGTGATACCCCCATTCAAGATGAGGTAATTATTTTTGAGAAAACAAACTCAACAACCTCAATAACCAGTGCCATTAAGACGGTCAACCAGAGAAAGGAATTTTGGATGATTTTATCATATTTCTCTAGGAACATGAGAAAGACTATGGAATACTGGAAGATGATCCAATCAACTTCCATCAGGCATAGAAAGTTCCAGCTCTCAAAAGTGGATTGAGGCAATGAATGAGGAGTATATGTCTATACAAGACAATAATGTTTGGGAACTTGTCCTATTACCAAAAGATGCGAAGTCCAGCGGTTGCAAATAAATATTTAAAATCAAAAAGGATCCGAAGGGTGATCGGAGAGGTATAAAGCGCGTCTTGTAGCTAGCGGCTTTACTCAAAAGTTAGTGATTGATTTTAAAGAGACTTTCTCTTAGGTTTCCTCGAAAGATTCTTTTTGAACAATCGTAGCACTTGTTGCATTTTGAACTTTAGTAACATCAAATGGATGTCAAAATAATATTTTTCAATGGTAACATTGACGAAACAATTTATATGTTGTAGCCAGAAAACTTTGTTTCGGGATACCCAAAGAATATTCTTTGCAAACTGATAAATTTATTTATGAACTCAAGCAGGCTTCTCGTCAATGGTACTTCAAACTTCACCAAGTAGTTATTTGGTTTGGTTTTGAGATAAATATTATTGAATATTGTGAATATCGCAAGTTCAGTGGGAGTAAACATAATTTTTTGGTTTAGTATGTTGATGACATTCTATTCGCCAAAAATGATATAGATATGTTGCAAGACACTAAGAAATTTCTATTAAATAACTTTAGATAAAATATCTTGGTGACATCTCTTTTGTATTAGGAATCTAGATATACCGAAATTGTTCTAGAGGTATTCTTCGATTATCACAAATGAGCTATATATCGATAAAGTACTTAAAAGATTTGACATGCAGGAATGCAAACCAGGTGACATATGTCGCTAAAGGAGACAAATGTAGTCCCAATATCAGTGTCCTAAGGATAGCCTTAAAACTAAAGAAATACAATAGATTCCATGTTCATCAATTTAGGTAGTTCAATGTATGCTTAAGAGTATACACGTCTGGATATTACGTACACAGTTGGGATGTTAGGCAGATATTTAAGCAAATCAATAGCTAGGATGGATCATTGGATAGCAACCAAATGGGTTACTTAAGTAATTTATAGAGAACAAAAAATTATATGCTCTTTATATGAGATCGGATAATTTGGAGATCAAATGTATTCCGACTCCGATTTTGCTAGATGTCAAGACAGTAGGAGATCCACATCATGTTATGTTTACCTGTTGGTGGAGATATATATCTTAGAGAAGTGTAAAACATACACTCATAACTTCTTCTACCATGTCAGCAGAGTTTACAACATATTGTGAGGCATAAAGTTAGGAAATATGGTTAAGAAATTTTGTCACAAGACTGCTGTCACGCCCCGATTCCATAGAATCGATAGTCGTCCCCCGGGCGTGATGCCGTGCGAACCTAAGTTGCGATCGCACAAGGCATAGTCATAAGGTTATCCGAAACACAACATCAAGTTAGAGTACGCAGAGAAATTGAATGACACATTTGGAATAGAAATAGACTTTTTCATTGATGATAATAAAACTTTACATAGACTCCTTTACAATCATTGCCGCGCGGGCTACAACATGACTCGACTTACAAAATGAACGCCGATGAGATAGTCAGTCCATACATTACATTCCCTTTTTACAAGCAAAATATAACATCTTTCCACCTGCTATCGAGGCGAGTCGAGCCGTCATCTTCTTTTGGACTGAGTGCGGGTTCTTCTTCAAAAGGAAATCCAGAAACAAGCCTTTACACGCGGACGAGGCTTCAAAAGGGTACACTTCGCCTTGAGCTTTCAAGTGGCACGCCCTTCGTAGTTCGGGGTACCTGCATGGAGAGCGAGGATCAGTACATTACACTTTGTACTGGTGCGTGGCAAGTTAAGTTCCAAGCTCTCATTTGGTTGATGAGTTTATATGACTTAGAGTATGAATGTTTCTAACCATCCTAATGAATTTCAAGCGAGAAATGACAAGCATAATGTAATTTACATCGGAACTTACCCCCGGCGGACCGCGCCGTGCCTTATGAAACTTACCATGTTCTTCCCTGTCAATTGTTATCATTTCCATACCAAGTGCAACATTTCGTGTGATTGGTCACTGGCATCACAAGCCATCCTGGACGTATAGCTTTGTTAATCGGGATCCTTTCAACGCAAGTAGCTAGCTCCGTTGCAAGTCCCCGCTTAACCTGTGCTGAAACCTTATGCACGACTATACCCTGTTTCCTCCTAGGCCGAAACGGTCCCGTGGCCTCGGGTTGCCGCTCGAGGAAACTATCGCCTTGTCGACAAGTTGTCCATAACCGTGTGAAGATATTTTCCTTTTTAGTTAATTAAGACATAGCCTACATTCTCTTTGAAAACTTTATCCTTTTTCCCGTGCTCGTGCCCTTGCATTTATTCCTTCATTTGCAACAACACTATCGATTTTGCCTAAGAAGAGGGTCGAAAAGAGAAGGGTCAGCCACTCACCTTGAGTTTACTTCGGTGAGAGAACTTGTTGGTCGCGCTAGACGTCGCCTACGCGATTACCTGAAATCGCACAAGCAACCGATTAGAACACTGTATTATTCAAGGAGTTCGATAGGAAATGCGAGTTCGAAATGCAAGCCATGAAAACCATCGAAAATATTTACGAAAACGCATTCAGAAAACAAAGCCAAAACCAACGCAAGCGGCGTGAAAAGCAGAGCAACGGGAGGTCTCTTCCGACTCAGCCGCAGAGCCAATCCTCGAGGCGCAACCCGCTGAATATGGGACTTGGTTCCGAAGAAGACATTCCATAACGAGGAATGGATCTTAATTCAACCGTTCCCGTTCGATCGACTCGGCCGATCCAGACCTATCGGTCCCGATCGAATCGATAGCGACAGTGTTCCTTTCTCGCGTACCCCGTGGACAAGTACGGGGCACGATGTAGGGACGGGACACTACACCATAACCAACTAAGAAAAAGTTTCGTCCTCGAAACTTAAAATAGAACCTACCTCTACGAGAACAATGAAGGGAACTTCTCCTTCATTTCTGACTCAAGCTCCCACGTCGACTCCTCGACGGAATGTTTCTCCAGAGGACACGGACTAGTGGAATAGCACGGTTGCGGAGAAGTTTATCCTTGCGCTCCAAGATTTGCACCGGCTCTTCGACATATGATAAGTCCGCCTTCAGGTCCAGCTTACCCAAATCTACCACATGCCCCGGGTCGTGCACGTACTTCCGCAATTGCGAGACGTGGAAGACGTCATGTACCTCTGACAATGCAGGCAGCAAGGCGATTTGGTAAGCTACCGGGGCGACTCGCTTCAATATTTTGAACGGGCCAACAAATCTTGGGCTCAACTTTCCTTTCGCACCGAACCGGGATACTCCACGCATAGGCATCACCTTCAGGAATACATGGTCGCCTTCCGAGAACTCGAGGGGGCGTCGGTGCGTGTCGGCATAGCTTTTTCTGCCGGCTTTGTGCTATCTTCAATCTTTCTCATATCAACTTGACCTTCTGCACAGTCTGCTCCACCAGCTCCGGACCAAGTATCTGCCGTTCCTCGACTTCATCCCAGCAAATGGGCGATCTACACTTCCGGCCGTACAAAGCTTCATACGGTGCCATTTGGATGCTGGACTGATAGCTGTTGTTGTATGCAAACTCGGCCAGCGGTAGATGGACATCCCAACTTGACTTCAAGTCGATCGTACAGAGTCGCAACATGTCTTCGAGAATTTGGTTCACCCGCTCTGTTTGGCCGTCAGTCTGAGGATGATAAGCTGAGCTGAACTTCAACTTGGTCCCCAGTGCTGAATGTAGACTACTCCAGAAGCGTGCTACGAACCGTCCATCCCGATCCGAGACGATAGTAACTGGGACCCCGTGCAGCCGAACTATTTCATCAAGGTATATCTGAGCAAGGCGGTCAACGCTCCAAGTAACTTTGATGGCGATAAAGTACGCTGACTTGGTTAGTCGATCGACGATGACCCAGACGGCGTCGTTTCCCCGCGGCGTCCTCGACAAGCCAACAACGAAGTCCATAGTGATGTGATCCCATTTCCACTCTGGAATGGCGAGGTTCTGCATCTCCCCGCCCGGTCGCTGGTGCTCGGCTTTGACTTGCTGACAGGCCATACATTTTGACACATAAAGCGCTACGTCCCTCTTCATACCGTGCCACCAAAAGACAATACGGAGGTCCTTATACATCTTGGTACTGCCAGGATGCAAGGAATATTTTGCATAGTGCGCCTCCGTCATTATCTCCTTTCTAAGTTCTACGTCGTCCGGTACGCATAGCCGTCCCTTCACGCGCAACACTCCCGACTCGTCCTCTGCAAAGTCGGACGCTTTTTCTGTCGATATCAGCTTCCGCATCTTCTCCAGGTAGGGGTCGTCCTTCTGTGCAGACTTGATCCTCTCCAGTAGGCTCGGTTCCACCCGTAGTTGTGCCAGCTTCACGTCTCTGAAACGAACTCGGAGCTCGATGCCCATTCCTTCCAAGTCGCACAGCAGTTGATTGTTGATGCATAATGAAGCTAAGTACTTTCGGCTCAGCGCATCCGCTACCACATTTCCCTTGCCCGGCGTGTAGTCGATTGATAAGTCATAGTTTTTGATTAGTTCGAGCCATCGCCTCTGCCGCAAATTCAGTTCTTTCTGGGTGAAGAGATACTTGAGGCTTTTATGGTCCGTATAAATCCTGTACGCCATGCCATAGAGATAGTGACGCCACAGCTTCAACGCGAACACAATTGCCGCTAGTTCTAGGTCGTGCGTGGGGTAGTTCTTCTCGTGCGGCTTCAACTGCCGGAAAGCAAAAGATATCACCTTATCCCGCTGCATGAGCACACACCCCAAGCCCTGGCCAGAAGCATCGCTGAAGATTTGAAATCCCTCCGTCCCTTCAGGAAGAGCAAGTATCGGGGCCGAAACGAGCCGTTGTTTGAGCTCCTGGAAGGAAGCTTCACAGTCGTCTGACCACTTGAATGCGACTCCTTTCTGGGTGAGGCGAGCCAACGGCGATGCAATCTTCGCGAAGTCCTTCACGAAGCGTCGGTAGTATCCCGCCAAGCCTAGGAAGCTTCAAATTTTGTTAACTAATGCGGGCCGTTTCCAATCAGCAACTGACTCGACTTTCTTCGGATCGACTGCGATGCCTGCGGCGGAGATGATGTGCCCAAGGAATGAGACGTTGTCCAGCCAGAACTCGCACTTGCTCATCTTCGCATACAACTGATTCTCTCGAAGGGTTTGGAGTACCATCCGCAGATGCTCTGCATGTTGCGCTCGATCCTTCGAGTAGACGATGATGTCATCGATGAAGACTACTACGAACTTGTCAACGAACGGACGGAACACCCGATTCATTAGATCCATGAAGACGGCAGGGGCATTTGTCAGACCGAACGGCATTACCAAGAACTCGTAGTGGCCATAACGAGTGCGGAAGGCAGACTTCGGCACGTCATCTGGCTTGACTTTGAGTTGGTGATAACCCGATCGCAGATCAATCTTCGAAAACACGGTTGCACCTTGGAGCTGGTCGAACAAGTCATCGATGCGGGGCAGGGGGTATTTGTTTCGGACGGTGGCTTTATTCAATTCCCGATAGTCGATGCAGAGTCGCATCGATCCATCCTTCTTCTTTACGAACAGCACGGGCGTACCCCACGGCGAGACACTCGGACGGATAAACCCTCTGTCGAGCAATTCCTGAAGTTGTGCCTTCAATTCTTTTAATTCTGCAGGAGCCATTCTGTACGGGGCCTTCGAGATCGGACGGGTGTCGGGGAATGTGTCGATGGTGAACTCTATTTCTCGATCGGGCGGCATGCCGGATAGCTCGTCCGGGAACACATTTGGGAATTCTGCCACAACGTCGGTCTCTCCCACGTTTGCACCATCCTATCGCATGTCTCGAACGAAAGCTAGATAGCCTTCGCACCCGGAATGCAGCATCCGTCGAGCAGATATTGCGGAGATCACCATGCAGGTCGGTGACGCCTCACCACACGAGTAGCAAAATTCAGGCACTCCAGGTATGCGGAATGTGACTTTCTTTTCAGCACAGTCTATGGTTGCGTTGCACGGACCGAGCCAATCTATACCCAGTATGATGTCGAAGTCCTTCATGTCTAGAACTATCGCATCAAGACCGATCTTTTGACCTCCTATACATATGGTTCCTCCCCCGCAGGCTAAGTTTGTGAGTAGTGGCACGCCCGAAGGCATACTTACGCTAAGATCAAGGTCTAACGATATTACAGGGAATTTGTGCTCGGCGGCGAAGTCCGCCGATATGAAAGTATGCGAGGCACCTGAATCAAATAACACACGAGCAGGTACATTATTGAAATTCAATATACCTGTCACAACAGTGTCGCAAGCGTACGCCTCGTCTCGAGTCAGAGCAAAGACACGCCCCTGTGCATTAGGGCGTCGGGCTTGGTTGTCGGGTTGAGTGGGCTGAGGGGGTCGGGGCGCCTGTCCTCGATTCTCTTGACGGTGTTGTGGCGGGGCGCTACGATTCCCTCTTCGGGGGCAATCTTGTTTATAGTGACCCTTTTGTCCGCAAAAGAAGCATCCCCCCTCGGCGACAAGGCACTGGCTCGCCTCATGCCCAATGGAACCGCACTTGGCACATCGCGGTGTTGAGTTATGTCCCTGGTGACCGCCATGGTTCGGACGCTTTGATGCGTGGTTGTTGCCTCCCGTATAGCTAGGACGTTTGTGATTTGAGTGGCGCACAACGTCGTCAGCACCGGAAGGGTGTAGTTTCTCAAGGCGGAGGGCGTGATTCAGAGCCTCGTCCACGGTCTTGTACTCCGGGACCCCGACATGCACACCAATAGAGTGTCGCAGACCCACTTCGAACCGTCGCACACGACACTCTTCAGTAGGCAGAAACTGGCCAGCAAACTTAGATAACTTGTTGAATTCTGTGGCGTACTGCTCCACCGTCCTACTCCCTTGCTTCAACTGCATGAATTCATTCTCCTTCGCTTGACGAACGGCTGACGGAAGGTACTGGACTTCGAAAGCTTTGCAGAACGTGGCCCAAGAGATCGACGCGGTAGTGTTGTCCGGTCGGAGCGTTCGCTTGCGCACGGCCCACCAGTCGTGCGCGTTCAACCGTAGTTGAAGTTGTGCGCAGGCGACTTGCTTGGATTCATCAATGCCGAGCAGCTCGAAGTTGTCTTCCAGCTCTTCCAACCAGTCGATCGCTATGGAGGGACCCTCGGTACCGCTGAAGGAAGTGCGGCACGCTTTCTTGAATTCTGACACTTCAAAGTTGTACTTTTTTGGTGCCGCTGGTTGACGTTCGGGATCCTCCGTGTCGACATCAATGGGTTGGATCGCCGGCACGGTGATGGTAGGCGTAGTCGTAGAATTCCCGTTGGCCGCCATTGTCTGTACGATCTGCTGCAGGGTATCTAACTGCTTTTGCTGAAGTTTGGCATGTACATCAAAGCGAGCTTCGAACTGGGCCTGTCATTCCTCTACTTGTTGATGTCGGTTCTCGAACTGGTTTCGCTGTGCCTCCATCATGTGCAGCATCCTTTCGATGGTATCGTTAGAAGGTCCGGCCTGTGGACGATGCGAACTACTAGAGCCGCTTGAAGCGCTCTGTTCTTGCTCGGCCGTAGGTTCCGTCACTTCTGCGATACGAAGGCAAACACATCAGTCACAAAATATTACGGACTCATTGTATGGAACAACTTATCTCATCGATGCGAGGTCAAAGGTTTGGGACTCTAGACGCGAGGCCAAAGGATGTAAAGCCGTGCTCTGATACCATTATGTCACGCCCCGATTCTGTAGAATCGATAGTCGTCCCCCGGGCGTGATGTCGTGCGAACCTAAGTTACGATCGCGAAAGGCATAGTCATAAGGTTATCCGAAACACAACCTCAAGTTAGAGTACGCAGAGAAATTGAATGACACATTTGGAATAGAAATAGACTTTTTCATTGATGATAATAAAACTTTACATAGACTCCTTTACAATCATTGCCGCGCGGGCTACAACATGACTCGACTTACAAAATGAACGCCGATGAGATAGTCGTTCCATACATTATATCCCCTTTTTACAAGCAAAATATAACATCTTTCCACCTGCTATCGAGGCGAGTCGAGCCGTCATCTTCTTTTGGACTGAGTGCGGATTCTTCTTCAAAAGGAAATCCAGAAACAAGCCTTTATACGCGGACGAGGCTGCAAAAGGGTACACTTCGCCTTGAGCTTTCAAGTGGCACGCCCTTCGTAGTTCGGGGTACCTGCATGGAGAGCGAGGATCAGTACATTACACTTTGTACTGGTGCGTGGCAAGTTAAGTTCCAAGCTCTCATTTGGTTGATGAGTTTATATGACTTAGAGTATGAATGTTTCTAACCATCCTAATGAATTTCAAGCGAGAAATGACAAGCATAATGTAATTTACATCGGAACTTACCCCCGGCGGACCGCGCCGCGCCTTATGAAACTTACCATGTTCTTTCCTGTCAATTGTTATCATTTCCATACCAAGTGCAACATTTCGTGTGATTGGTCACTGGCATCACAAGCCATCCTGAACGTATAGCTTTGTTAATTGGGATCCTTTCAACGCAAGTAGCTAGCTCCGATGCAAGTCCCCGCTTAACCTGTGCTGAAACCTTATGTACGACTATACCCTGTTTCCTCCTAGGCCGAAACGGTCCCGTGGCCTCGGGTTGCCGCTCGAGGAAACTATCGCCTTGTCGACAAGTTGTCCATAACCGTGTGAAGACATTTTCCTTTTTAGTTAATTAAGACATAGCCTACATTCTCTTTAAAAAACTTCATCCTTTTTCCCGTGCTCGTGCCCTTGCATTTATTCCTTCATTCGCAACAACACTATCGATTTTGCCTAAGAAGAGGGTCGAGAAGAGAAGGGTCAGCCACTCACCTTGAGTTTACTTCGGCGAGAGAACTTGTTGGTCGCGCTAGACGTCGCCTACGCGATTACCTGAAATCGCACAAGCAACCGATTAGAACACTGCATTATTCAAGGAGTTAGATAGGAAATGCGAGTTCGAAATGCAAGCCATAAAAACCATCGAAAACATTCACGAAAACGCATTCAGAAAACAAAGCCAAAACCAACGCAAGCGGCGTGAAAAGCAGAGCAACGGGAGGTCTCTCCCGACTCAGCCGCAGAGCCAATCCTCGAGGCGCAACCCGCTGAATATGGGACTTGGTTCCGAAGAAGACATTCCATAACGAGGAATGGATCTTAATTCAACCGTTCCCGTTCGATCGACTCGGCCGATCCCGACCTATCGGTCCCGACCGAATCGATAGCGACAGTGTTCCTTTCTCGCGCACCCCGTGGACAAGTACGGGGCACGATGTAGGGACGGGGCACTACAACTGCGTACACATGAGGGTGTTGAAAGACCACTCAAATTATAGTATGATAACAACATGAGCTGGTATAAGTCAAAGTATATTGACATAAAATTATTAGTTGTAAGGAAATAATTCAGAATGTAAGTGTCCATATAACATATTGGGACAAACTATATGTTAGCGGATCCGCTCACAAAACTGTTACCCCACATGGTCTTTCATAAGCACACTACTCATATGGGTGTTATCTTATTTGAGAATATGACAGTGTAGTGGAAGTTTGTGTTTTATATATTTTGGTGCTATATATTTAGATTTGGACACATTTACGTATTTAAGTATTTTGGATATTGTTCTGATAAGATATATGAAAAATTCAGTTCATTTTGTATCACTAGGTTGAAGTATTGATCTCAGTAAAGTAAATGAGGACTATTTGGAAAAAGACTTGCGTTGATCACATTGTGTGTAATTTTCATGCTATACATTCGTGATTGATCAATATCGTTTAGCTATATTGGAATATGTGACTATTGATGGTTTTGTTACATTGAATATGACAAAACCTACTTTGTTCCTATATTGATACAGTTAATGGACGATATTGTCCGGGTATTACCCTAAGGTTAAGATAGCAATTTTGAGGTCATTAAGGTTAACACATTTGTAAGGTTATGTATGTGGTCCAGTGGAAGATTGTTGGAACTATCCAATAATTAGGGGTCACACGTGTAAAATTAAATGTGTTGTGCTATCTAAATAATTAAGACAAATTAAAGTGGTTTATTTGGAAATAGGCTTAAGGGTATAACTGTTATGGATTTAATGTGTAGATACTGGAGATAAATCTAATTTGAGAGGAGAAAAATTAGAATTATCTAAATCCTATAATATATATATATATATATATATATATATATATATATATATATATATATATATATATATAGTCCCCAACTTATACGACCACCAAAGAGAGAGTTCTCTTTTTTCTCTTCTGCATCCCCATCAACAGAGATAGGGATAAAGAATTCATCTTTGTCATTAAGTGTCGTAGCAAGTTGAAATATCGAACCGCATAAAGAGACGACCGCTACAAGATCTATCAAGCCAAGTAATGAATTCAGGTACGCATCCGCGATTTAATTTATCATGACCTTCAACTCATGGTTCAACGGACAATTTCCAACATTGTATACTAGTTTCCTAAATTTTCAACCAAAACAACAAAATAAATTAGTAGTCACAATTTTCACACCTTCCTAGTTTTCTTTAAGTTTTCATTTGTCAAACAAACTCTTAGCGTCCAACTGCAAATTGTGGTAGTTTACTATACATAAAATCCAAAAAAAAAAAAGAGGGAAATTAAGTCTACTAAAATAGTACAAGATATATATCTGCAAATACGTGCATAGTTCTAAATATTTAAGTACAAATTAACCTAATAAAAAAAAACATATCATATCTTACAACGTTGAAGCCAATAGATCATATTTGAATGTTCTTGATCTACTTATTGTGTTAAATGACAACCCTCTTTCTGTCCTCCAAAGGAAATTCTTTTTGAGACCCACAAGCCCTTCAACTAGACAGGGACCAAAAAGAGGGGTATGCTATAACTACTGAACATTTAATTACATGTGAAGGAACGGATGATCAAAAATGCCATTGGCAGATGAATCAGTAGTAGTTTGATTATGATCAACCACTTCCATGCCCCTGAGCCAATGCGTCTGCTGAAACGAGGCAGCACCTTTGGGAACATCTTCCATTACAAACTCATGCCCCTTGGGGTAGTATATGCCAGTCCTTCCATGTGGAACCCAGTATGCTGAATCCAAATTCTCACATTCCTTCTTCTCACCTTCTTTCTTGCGGAAACTACTTGTTAGCTCATGACTGATATGACTAAGAGTACATCTCCCTCCTTTCACCTCCCTACAATACCATAAAGGGATGTTACGAGGGGATCATTATCAATATAACACAGCTACATACATGCTATGTTCAAATTTATGCTTAATAAAACTTATGACAGACTTGGTATTGACTAGGGATGGCAATGGGGCGGGTAGGCGTCGGGGACCATATCCCCCATCCCCATCCCCGAGTAGTGTTTGAATTCCCATCCCCGTCCCCATTCCCCGTCGGGTTTTATTTTTTACCCCCATCCCCATCCCCGTTAACAATGCATTCTCCGTCCCCGTCCCCGTCCCCGTTCCTGCCCCGTTAGCACTTTCGGGGCCAAATTTTCTCATCTCCGTCTCTCGTTCGATTAACAAATTTTCATGTACATTATATAAAGGTGTGTTTGATTGCAAGGTGGAAAATACGTAGAAAAGAAATTAATTCCATGGAATTATTTTCCTAGGAAAAAATTCCATGGAATTTCAAAATTTTCCATGGAAAACTTAATTTGGTTGTTTGATTGTCATTATTTTCCACGAAAAATAGTTATTTTCCATGGAAAATGATATTTTCCTATGGGTTAGATAAGTTTCATTTTCCACTATTTTAGAAGAAAATATGAAAAATGATAGTTTTTTGGAAAATAATTCCATGGAAAATATAAGCTATCAAACACTACAATTGGTGGAAAACTTGTGGTGGAAATATTTTCCATGGAAAAAAAGCCCAATCAAACACAGCCTAAGTTTAAAAAATTATTTTCATTCAAAAAAACTACATGGCATGTTAATAATGGTTTTCATAAAATAAATATATATATTACTACTTAGATCAAGAGAATATACCATTTCCAAAGGGTTGCACATATGGATATGGATATAAGTAATCGGGGTTGGGGATTTATCGGGGCGGGGAGTACTATACCCATACCCGTCCCCGAATCCGATCGAGGATTTTTTAATCCCCGTCCCCGTCCCCATCCCCGTTTTTAAATCCCCAAACCCATCCCCATCGGGTAAAAAAATCGGGTCCCCGTCGGGTTCGGGGGGATATTGCCATCCCTAGTATTGACAAAGCTTGACGATAACTTATACTTTCATTTATTCTAAGAGTTGTGCACTTGTTTTGCTCGTATATTTTATACTAATTTATTTTATAATAAAAAAATTAGTGGATGTTGCACAATAAGTTGTTTATAATTATTTGAAGTTATGCTAATTTATTTTTCTTTAATTTACCAACTTTTATTGTGCTATTTTTTTTAAAGTCAAATATTTGTAATGAATTTTTTTTTTTTACAGAAAATAAGATATTTTTAAATAATTAGTATTTATACCATTATAGTTCTATAAAGTAAAAGAGATTAATAGTGGAAAGAGACATGATAATATATACTAATTATTTATTATGATAGTGGGCATTAATAATTGTATCGGACATTAATGATAATTATAATTACCAGGGCCGGCCCTGAGCAATTGGGGGCCCGAGACAAAACTTTCAAAATGGACCTCCATACATAATATAAAAAAAGTATAAATAAAAAAAAAATGTTGTAGTCAAGATTTGAACCAAAGACCTCTTAAATATAATTCTAGCATTGTATCCACCATACCACAATACTTTTGGTTTAAAAAAAGGCACATGATACATACTAAATTTATTATAGACAGTTCCACATTGGTGCCCCCTTCTGTCGGGGGGCCTGGGCCGTCGCCCAGCCTGCCCTGGGCCAGGCCGCCCCTGATAATTACAACATTAATTATATTTTTTTAGATTAATTTAATAAAGTTAGTTAATGACATTTTAGGAATCTTGAAAGTTTCACGGTGAAATCTTTCAATTTTTCTTATTGTATAATAGAATAGATTAAGGATGCCGTTATTGGTACTCCTAAGTTGTCATCATGCAATCCTCATAATTTTCTAACATTCAAATTCTAAATTTGTCCCTGCATTATTACTGTTGGCATTCCTAAAATGTCATCATGCACTCCTTCCTATATGCATGCACAAATTAATGTTATATTTAATGCATATATATATTTGGAATTAGAATGATAGAAAATTAAAGAGGAGTGCACGATGACATTTTAGGAGCGTCAATAACAACACCCTAGATTAATTATATTTTTGAAATTAATCAAATAAAATTAGTTAAGGACATTTAGAAATTTTGGAAGTTTCACGGTAAAACCTTTCAAGTTTTCTTATCTCTAATATTATAAGGGGACTTCAAAACGGCTCAAGATTGAGCCGTCTAAGCCGTGTGTATATCATCAACCATTTAATTTTAAAAAAAAAATTATGTAAAAGAAATTGTTGAAAATAGTTTAAATTTATTATATATGTTCAACATGGGAATCAAACTCAACCAAATAAGAATAATACCTCCTACCTTAACAACATGAGTTTTTTTTTTTGAATCTTGGGAATGAGCTTTATTCATCAACAGGCAGCAGCCTCATGTGTAATAATCTGATCAATACAATCAGGAGTATTCGTCTCATCAAAATTGATGAGATTATTTAAAGAAAATTTGGCTAAACCATGAGCAACCATGTTGCCACATCTACGAGTAAAAACAAACTCCACAGGAGCATTAATCATGCGAAGTTCTCCGCGGATTGATTTGATGAGGTCACGCGATCTCCAAGGAACCAGATTGTCATCACCCTTGAAAATCCTGTAGGCACTAAAGGAATCTCCCTCAATCAATAACGAGCCTGCTTGGAATTGTTTGGCCAATAAGACACCTTGACGAACAGCCAGTATCTCCGCTAATAGTGCACGATCCGCACCAAAAGTAAGAATTTCTTCTGAGACTTCTGATCTGACCCCAAGACATTTTCCTTTAGCATCTCTAGCCACAGCAGCGGCTGCAATGTTAGTTGTAGAGACAGCCCCGTCAATATTGATTTTGAAGCATCCGTCGACAGGAGGAGTCCAAGGTGTATGGTTTTGCATATGCCTAATCTCACTTATGGGGGTGAGTTGATTCAAAGCAGCACCATCATAAGCTCTGTACATGTTATTAGCCTCATAAATAATCTTCTCAATATTAGGAGGGTTGTTGTTAAAGACACAGTTGCAGCGAGCCTTCCAGATAGCCCAAAGAATATTGGCTCCTCTTCGAACCGCTTCATCACAATCTCTGTCTTTCAACCATTCATCTAGAAGGACAAATATGTCTATGTGATTATCGATTCGTAATCCGATACTGGATGCGAACCAAACGGCTTTAGCGATATGACACTGAAGGAATAAATGGTTGACATCTTCCTGGTGAAGGAGGCAGAACGGGCAAGCGTTGTTGATATCAGGCATTCTCTTATTGAGTGCAGAGAAGAGGGGGAGTGAATTTTGAAGTAACCTCCATATAAATGTGCGAACTCTAGGTGCCACGTTACCCAGCTTCCATATTCTATGCCACACAGATTTATTAACATCAGTGTTCGAGTTACCCGGTTGTCGACGACGAATGTCCTCGTAGAGTGATTTAGAAGTGAAGCACCCATTCCTGGCCTTTGTCCAAATTAATTCATCTGGACCTCTGTCTCCAGTAATAGGGATCCTGGTGATAGCAGCTACCTCCACCGAAGAGAACAGACTTTGAAGAGCAGGTAAGTTCCATGTGTTATTGTCCATGCACATAAGGTCGCGGACATGTAAAGGAAGGGGGTCATAGCTCGGATTAGGTGCAGCAGTCACTCGAAACCCAGGCAGCGTGGGTATCCACGGTTCGCCGAGAATTTTCGTCCACCCTCCATTGATTTTCCAACACATTCCATCCTCCATATAATGTCGTACATCTAGTATACTCGACCACGTCGGAGAAGCTCGACGTGTTTTAGCAACGCTCCATATGGATCGGTCTTTTAAATAAAGTCCTCTGAGTAGTCGAACCCATAGCAAATCAGGATCTGCAATAAACCGCCAGAGTAATTTCCCAATCAGCGATTTGTTCACCCATTGGATGTTCCTGATCCCGAGACCACCCTCCCTCATAGGCGCGGTAATTTTTTTCCAACTAAGGAAATGCATCTTTCTCTCTTGTGTATCATGTCCCCACCAAAAGCTTCTTTGTTGTTTGGAAAGCACGGAACAAGTGTTGTTGTTGATCAATTTAGTCGACATGTAGTATATAGGAATGGATCCGAGGGTCGCTTTGATGATCGTAGTGCGTCCTGCATGGGTGAGTAGTTTGGATTTCCAGCTTTGAAGTCGAGACGTGCATTTGTCAATGAGTGAGGCATTAGAATTATCACAGTGTTTCGACCCCAAAAGTTTGTGGCCCAAATATGATTCATTCTCTTTCATAACAGCAAACTGCATCGACGAAGCAAGCATTTCCCTGTCTCTCGCTGGAACCAATTTGCTAAAGTGTATACTGGATTTTTCAAAGTTAACTTTTTGCCCCGACCAGTTAGAATAAGTATGCAGGATATTACGAACCTTTTCCAGAGAGTCTAATGAAGCATAGCCAAAAATCATAATATCATCCGCAAATAACAGGTGTGTAATAGATGGTAC
Source organism: Iris pallida (assembly GCA_029216955.1). Lineage (NCBI taxonomy): Eukaryota > Viridiplantae > Streptophyta > Magnoliopsida > Asparagales > Iridaceae > Iris > Iris pallida. The sequence continues at coordinate 10,144,103 of JANAVB010037418.1, read as the reverse complement.
ATACCTGTTTAATCGAATGCCGTGATATAAATTGTCTCGTTCATAATTCTTGAAGAGGCTTGAGAGAACTTCAGAACAGATGACGTATATGAACGGCGATAATGGGCATCCCTGTCGAATGCCTCTCACAGGAGTGATGAAACCCTCCGGGGCGCCATTGACAAGTACGGAGTAAGTAGGAGACTCAATACATTTCATGATCAGCTCATTGGCTTTCCCTCGGATGCCAATACCCATAAGCACTTGTTTAATGAAAGTCCAGGAGAGGCGGTCATAAGCCTTTGACATGTCGATTTTCAGGGCATATGAGTTCTTATTCCTTGGCAGATACTTCATGTTGTGTATAATTTCTTGAGCAATGATAATGTTGTCCGTAATTTGTCGACCTGGAATGAAGGCGTTCTGATTTGGCGAAATCAGTCTAGAAACTAACGGCTTGATTCTATTAGTCAGGATCTTTGCAATGACCTTGTACGTCACATTGCACAAGGCGATAGGCCGATAGTCTGCTGGTGTAGAGGGATGCTCCTTCTTTGGGATCAGTGTTATGTGGGTGTGGTTCATCCGCGGGGGAATGATGGAATCACTAAAGAAGCATTGAACCGTCTTGGTCAGTTCATCACCAAAGATCGGCCAAAACTTCTGATAGACAGCCGCCGGAAATCCGTCAGGACCTGGTGCTTTGAAGGCACCCATGCATTGGATAGTCGATTTAATATCTTCTTGGAGGGGTATGTCACTGATGGCAAGATTTTCCTCTTCTGTAATACAACTATTTGATATGTGAAAGGAGGGGTCCATAGGCATGGACTCATCAACGCCAAGCATGGAATTAAAATGGTTCACGAGCGTCTCCGCGATGATATTCTGATCATAGGACCACCTATCATCAGAGGTTTTGATAGCTCTGATATCATTGCGTCTTCTCCGAAGTGTGGCTTTAGTGTGGAAATATTTGGTGTTGTTATCACCTTCTCTAATCCATTGACACCGGGATCTTTGACACCAGTAGGCTTCCTCAATAGCTTGGAGTTCATTAGCTTCAGCGTTAAGCTCTCGCTCTTCCGCTAGCAATGCATCCGATACCTGTTGTGATTGGATAACAAGGAGTCTGTTATGAATAAAGTTAATTCTGGATTTGATATTACCGAATTTTCGACGACCCCACTCATGAACTTTAGATAGGGTATAGTTCAGCTTGTCACCCAATGATGAGTCCGCTTGAGATGAAGTTTCTTGCCATGTGCGCTCGAGCAAGCCAGGGAAGCTCTTGTCCGTCAACCAGTGAGCTTCAAACCTGATTGGCCGTTTGATTCTGGGCTGCTTCTTGGATGTATTGAGGAGGATGGGTGAGTGATCACTATTTAGGCGCGGGAGAGTGGAAACTGCAGAATTAGGGAAGGCGCAGCACCAATGAGTGGTTGCCAAGGCCCTGTCTAGTCTCTCCCTGATGTGGTGATCCGCCCCCCGACGATTAGACCAAGTGTATGCTGGTCCCACACAACCTAAATCCATCAAGCCACACCTGTCCATCATCTGTTTGAAAGCATTAGACGCATGACGATCAAAACCGTTGCCTCCTTGCTTGTCTTCTGGAGATAGTGTTGCATTGAAATCCCCAATACAACACCAGGGATCTGTAAAACTGTCTGCCATTGATTCAATCTGTGTCCAGAGTTTGGGTCGTTCATTCTTCTTAGGATTGCCATAGATGCAGAGAAGGATCCATGCTGGTATGTCATTCTTGGCTTCAATACGGAGCAGAATAATGTTTTGGGAGTGATATGAAACATTCGCGGTGATGGAGTTGTCCCACCCGAGCCACAACCCTCCGGAGTGGCCTATCGGGTGAACAGGAAAGACGTTAGCGTATCCCAACTGGGGAAGGATGCGCTCAGAGTAAGAAGGTGGGGAGATGGTTTCAGAGATGAAGAAGATAGAAGGGCGGGTGGCGGAGAGGAATGATCGGAGCGTTTGGACTGTCGGGGCATTCCTCGCCCCCCGACAGTTCCAAGATAGGATTAACATGGCCCTTGCGGCTGTTTGAGGTCAGCCGCCACGACCATTTTCACTGATGTTGGAGTATTGGAGGAAAAACGCACTTTCTTATTATTGATAGGGGACGCCATAGGGGAGGCACCACGCTTCTTAGAGAGAGACGTCGGATCAGATTGTTTGGATGTTGTTTTACGCGCACGGCGTTTCCAGGAAAGCTTCTGGCGTTGAGCCGATCTATAAATAGCTCCCGTGGATTGGGAAGGGGATGAAGTTGCGGTAGAGTGTTCGTTTGGCCCAAGAACATGAAGGTGTCTGGAATATTTGTCTATAATTGAATAATATTTATATTATACGTTATTATATGTACAAAGTATGTACATTTACTAGTTATATAATAGAATAGATATATAATACTTCCGGTCATGCGCTACTATATATATTCAAGACTTATATTCTTTCTGTCTTCTTTTTCAAAGCAGAAGCAAATCTGCTTTCCGAAAGCATCCCCTGCTTTCAAGATATAAGTCTAGGTAGTTGCTTTAAAAAAAAGAAGACAGAGAATATTTTTTTTTTTACCAAACAACCTTTACATGTAGTTTCTAATATAAATTAATTTATATTTTCATATACTGTCGGTTAGTGGACTACAAAAATTCTATGGCAATTGAAGATGGTTGTTACGCGTGTCCCACTGAAAGCGATTCTCGCGTACAAAGCACACCATATCTGATTATGGGGTTAGGCCTGTCAATGGTAGACCGAAAATTCGTATCCGATCCGTATTCGAACCAAAAATATCCAAAATTTCGGATACAGATACGAATTCGGATATCATATCGGATATTTATCGGATATCAAATGCGGATACAGTAAGTGTCATATCCGGACCAATAATATCCGAACCAATAATATTTAAATTATTTAATAAATTTAAAATATATTCAATGTATGCATGAGACTATTAGTTATATGTGTTTGATTGGAGAATTTTTTGGTGCAAATATATTCAATGTATGCATGAAAATCTGCTGCTTATGATATTTCAATGTGAAAATATACACATATATATGACAAAATTTGCTGTTCCAATGTAGAAATATATTGCTTCTAATATTTAAATGTAAAAATCTGTTGTTTCTAAATTAAATCTGTCGTTTCAATATGAAAATATGTTGTTTCTTGACAAAATCTGCTGGTTCTGATTTTTTTTTCCTTCCCTTTATAAATTATTTTTAGTAATCTTATTGGTTCAGATATTATTCGATATCCGTTAAAATTATCGGTAACGGATACGGTAGCCAAAACTGATATCCGATCGGATATCGAATACTTATCGGATATATCTGATAGTTAATGGTTCGGATATGGTAATGACAATATCCGACCAATAAGCTACCATTGACAGGCCTACATGGGGTATCCATCAGTAACCAATTCACGTGCGCCAAACCTGACCGCAGGACAACTATCCATAATTGTTTGTTGAGTTTTGGGAGACTATCTGGGGTGTATGAATTGAATCCACGTTTCTAATGAGCAGAAGCAGAAGCAGAAGCAGAAGCAGGCTTAATAAGCTATACCAGACACTTAGTTACACACGGTGATTATTTTAGCCCAAACCCATAGGGCGACAAACAAAACTAAAGCAAAGAAAGCTAAAGATGCCTAATTCCTCTACAATCTCGACTATAAAATCTCCTACAGCCGACGACAGCCACGCAGTTTTTGCGAAACTGAAACCCGAAGGTTTCGACATGCGCTATTGTTTTGCAACGACAGACAATCCTACTATCATCTATTCTAGGTGTCAGCGGAGAAAATTGAACGCAGAGTAGAACTACAATTTTACCGGAACAATGCCTTGGATTTCTCAATTGACCTGCCCATTGTCGTCTGTTGTTCGAACTCTTTGAGCTCGATCCCTTGATCTCAGCTAGCTTTGTTGTTTCAAGCAATGAGAAACCTCTCTCTTCTCCCACCCCTGGTATATATAGGCTATAGCACTAGTACTGCCGACTAGGAGCAGTAGTACTGGAGGGCTAGTGGAAAGAGTTTGCAAACCTTGTAGTGTCGAATACACTGGGAATCCAGTTCCTTAGTTATGCTTCAGTGTCACGAAATGAATCAACCTTCTAAAAAGAGTGCTCTTCTATAACAAAACCATGTACATTTTGTTGGCAAATACCAACTAGGTTACAACCCAGTGAAACATATAACAAGCCTCTTGATAAATATAGTTGATCCCCCATATAGTTATACCTTATATATTAGGTACCTCTAAATTAGGTGTTTATTGAATATTCCTTGTTAGACCCTTTAATATTTGGTTTCTACTGTTAGAAAATATTTGTTTTTCTCCTTTAAGAATATGTAAACAAAATAAACAAAAATTGAAATGTTACCGGCCTCCGCGAAGTCGTGCACGAAGCACTGCACAAAAAGTTAATCGGGTCTATGTGCAGCCTTGTTCATGCTCCTAGTGGTAGAACATCCCCCCCCCCCCCCCCCCCCCCCCCCCCCCCCCCCCCGGCGCTCTACCGGAATCTCTTCGTTACACACAACTCGGAGAGATCGACCCCGACTTAGCCAGGGCCGGCCCGAAACATTTTGATGCCCAGGACTAAATACAAAATGATGCCCCTTCTTCAAAAAATATATCGAAAACAAAGTATCAATTTTTTTTTTTTGCATGATACAATAAGCCAAAGTGAACTCTTTTGGACTGGGGCCTGATACATGCCAATTAACCTTAAATTTTGCATGAATATATCTTGGCAAATGACAATACTACTTCGGAAAAAAAATCCGATACAATATGTTATTTAACATTTTTTGTTTATGCTTTTTCAATACTAGGATTTAGATATATGGGCTTGTTTGCCTAATTTATCAACAACAGAGAAACTCAAGAAACATAAAAAAGAAGAAGCTAAAATCAGGAGGAACAAAAGTTACAAGAGGAACAAAAGTTACAAAATATTTCAGTTTGAAAATGAAATCATTGTGAAATCTTAAGTGCAAAAATTTACGAAAAGATATTCAATACTAGGAACCTATAATTTTAAGTGTGAAATCTTAAGCGCATAGATAAATGAAAAGACTCATCGCCATCGGCTCATCAGTATTCAACACCAACGACGTGAAACTTTTTCTGTTTCAATTATAAGCAAAAGAGAGAATTAAAATGAAAAATTCAAAAAAAAAAAAAACTTATTGCCGGTCATCTGGAATAAAAAACGACGTGAAGAACTTTTTCCCTCAGAAATGCAAAAGAAAATCTGAAGTGATGGGAAGACTAGTTTTTTTCTTTGAAATTAAAGAGTCGAACGGCTATCCAATTCCAATAAGCCATGTCCTATTTGTTGAATTGCTATAATAATTTTTTTTTTCTGACCTTGGACTTTGAAAAAGAAATCAGAATAACAATGTTTCATTATTTGTTATTATTACTAACATTTAAAAAAATTTGGGGCCCTTGGAATTTGGGGCCCAGGGCGCAAGCCCTGTTTGCCCCTCCTCCGGGCCGCCCCTGGACTTAGCTCTGCCCATAGCAATAGTGTGAATAAGAGAAAGAGTTTCGGAAAATCGAACTTTAGAGAGATATTTTATGTAGGAATTTTCTGTGTAGAGAAGAAAGAGGAAGATGACTCAATATATAGGCGAATTCCGACAAAAATAATGACTAATTAATCCAGACGTTATAAATAAATTAATGGCAGTAAAACTAGACGTTGCACATAAAAACCAAATAAAAAAATATGGTTCAAAGAACCTAGACAAAATAAAATGTCCAACGTTTCAAAATTTAATAGAAATTGATGAGCAGCAAAAATGTGGAACTAAACGTTGGAATAGTTGGTTTTTTTGAAAAATGAATAGCAGCAACAACAACAATCCAAAAAAAAAAACAAGTTCCGAATAAAAAAAAGAATATGAGTAGAAGAGATCTGGGCAGGAATATACTATGCATAGATTAGATGGACTGCGGTCTTGAACCTCACTTAGTGACTATTGTCTTTATACGAGAAGTGCTTCATGGACTATGCCTTGAATTGGACTTCTTGAGCCAAATTCAGAAAATAACACACATAGTATGCTAGAGGTTATTGGGCTTATCGGATGGCGCGTTTGATTGGCCATGCGCACTTTTCCATTTTCATAAGAGTTATCTAGGATCGCCATGTCCTATAGTCGCGGCCTTCACGATCTCTCACATAGGTATGTCCTAAAAGGGTTGGTAATTGGAGTCAACCCTGCATAATCATGCTTGGACCTATTAAGAGTTTTAAAAACTCATCCTAACCAAATCACACCGGAATACTATCACTATAGGGATGGGGTATCCATGTACAACATCGTTTAACCTCTTGGGCGTTAGATTAAGAGAATTTAATCTCAGGGTCAGTGTTCCATAATAGTCACCTAAGTCCAGCTTGTTCCTACCCATTGAACCGATTTTTTGGGATCTTCAGTTATACTCGGTTGGATTGGCACTACTGGTGACTTACTTATAGGCTTAACCCCATCCCCCTCGATGATACTATGATTAATTTTCTAGACAAACTTTTTGTCGAGAGTAAACAGAATCTTCGTCAAATGATCTGTAAAGTTCTTTTATGACTTTTATAGTCAAGAACCACATTTTTGTTTTTAGGTTGTTTTAATGTCTTCAAACGCAGCTGCAGGTATTTGTTCATCTTAGAATTCATACGATCATGCTTTTAGAATAATTTTAAAATAAATGACAGGTACAAAAATATGTAGATCATGTAAAGTATAAAATGTCTGAGACATACAACTTCAATACAAGATGTGACCAAAGATAACATTTCAGAATATATAATACTCTTAGCTATGATAGGTTTGTTACATAAACCTCAAGAGATGACAACTCCTCATAGAGTAAAAAAAATAATACATATCCATAAATGGATTAAATGTCATATGAGTTGTAGTGCCCCGAAATTCGTGATACGTATTTTATACGTGATCGTATTTCTGACCAGTATTTTTCATTTTTTTTCTTGACCAGTTAAGTTGTGGTATATTTCATACTTAGCATTGTAGATTAATTGTCATTTATTATTCCTGGATTAATTCTGATTAATGGAGCTTGGTTTTATTTGGATAGGAGAAGGAATTGGTTTGGTTTGGTTTATTATGCATTGGACCATCTTAGCTAACCTCCACCCTCAACACAACTTATCCTCCCCCATTAAAATCCCCACATAACACTCTCTCTCCTCATTATTTTCCTCTATTAATTCTTCTTCTTCCTCCACACAACTCTCCAACCCATTAGGCAAGTGCACCTTGCCATCAAATAAACACCACTTTTATTTGTCCATTAGCTAGATTAGGTCATGGAGAACAACTTTAGAACTTGACATTTTGTGATTTGGAGCTTCCATTTTTCTAGATCTAGGTTTTAACCATTTTCGAAAATCCTTGGTTTTGATCTATTAAACTTCAATTTTTGTATGTTTTGATGCTTCCATGTGGAAGAGAATTCAATTTTACTCAAGATAGAACTTTGAAAATCTAGATTTGGTTTTGATTTGGTCAAGTTATGAAGAATTGAAGTTTTGAAGTTCTTGGAGTTCTTCTCGGGTTGGAGAAGCAGCCCTCTCGGCCTGCGCTCTTTAGCGCAAGGCCGATTGCGCAGCTCACCCTTTGGTGAACTGCGCACCTTCCTTCTCGGCCAGCGCCTTTCATTGCGCATAACCGATTGCGCTCGGCCTCTTGGGCTGGACCGCGCACCTCCCTTGGCGCACTCACCCCTGCGCAGTTGGCCCTGCGCAACCTGACTCCTGCGCAGTCCACCCTCTGCGCAGCTCACCCTACGCCATCCCCTCCTGCGCAGTCTAACCCTGCGCAATTTGATCCCGTGCAACCCATCTGCTGCGCCATCCATCTCTGGCGCAGTTGGTACCCTGCGCAGCTCACCCTGCGCAGTTGGCCCCTGGCGCACTTGACTCTTGCGCAATCCAACCCCATGACCCCTTGCACAATATGTCCAATCATGGAGACTTGGTTTTATTCTTCTTTTAGCTTGGCTCTTCTATAGCCCTATATATATTGATATTTTATTAGATGTTTTACGTCCATTTTATATCCTTACGCCTTTTGTTATGAACTTGATTTTACTTAATATGTTGGAATGACTATTGTACATGGCCTGGTATGACAAGGAACTAGCATAACACGACAGTGACCCGTAGTGGTGCACTTCCGACATGACCAACCTGACATGACAGTGGCCCGTCGTGGCGCACTCCTGACAAGTACCCTGACATGAATTATCTTGATAACTTGATAGTGGCCCGTGGCGGCGTACTCCTGACTTGACATGACTTGATAACTTAGCTTGACCTGTCTTAACACCGTGGGTGTTCCTGCTTGCTTGTGCAATCCACTCGTATTGTCTTGCATCATGTCTAGGACGTGACTCCCTGGTTCCCACGGTCAGGGATTCATACTGAATCTGGCTAGGTTAATGACTAGATTGATCAATTAGTTCATGGAGAATTTCCCAGTTACCTGTTGTCCCTTTGGTCCCGGCCTTATATATATATACATGGGATTTGTTGCTATCCGTCGAGATGAGCGCACTTCCAGCCCGCCGTCGAGCGTGGTACCTTAGGACACATGTATCTTACTACAGTGTGTCTGCTATATCATGCTATATTTTCCTTTTTTTGCTGGAAGCATTCAGGTAGTAACAAACAGGTAACCGGGCTTGGAATTCTCATTGCATCTTGTTAGTAATCAGGTCTGTGATAACCCTAGTTAGTTAAAGTAGTAAGCCGTAGTACTTGCTTGGTCGTGATTGATTGGATGGAGTCTAGTCCCTCTTGTCCTGTCCTGATCCTGTGCAAGGTCATGATATGACATGATTACTCGTGCTTTACCTTAATCATGTTTAATTGCAAGTCTTGAATTCGCGTATTTTATCTTGCCGATAAATGGTGGAAAACCAAGTTTCGTTCAGACGAAGGGTTACAACCCCGGTCCTTATTTAGTTTACGGGTTGTAACCTGGCCATCTGAATAGTCCCATGGTTATCTCATCGTATATTATCCTGTCATGCCTTTCCATATGTTCTGTCTTTTATCGATTCTGTACAAGATTTGTCTTTTATATCTAACTATCATGCCTTTTTTCTTAAATTACTGTCTCTTATTATGTAATTATATTATTGTGCTGATTGCTGGCTTTTGTTCTTATTTCGTGGCCTCCTTTGTGGCACTTGCTCTTTCTGGGGTCTGACCCAGCTGGTTTTGTATGGCCAGATACCGGAGCAACAGCAAAGGATCTACCTGCTTTCCAGCCCGATGGTGAACACTAGACGGAACCCGGGCAACGAGTGGGTTTTCTTTTTTTTGTTTCTCCCACTATATTGTTAACTGATATTCTTTTGAGGCGTTTAGCCGACGAGCACTTGTTAGCTCGATGCACTTTACTTTCTGTCTGCCTACGGGCTGTAATCATGATTGGCAACTCGAGGTTGATCATGTATGACTTAACACTACCAAAATACATGAATTTACCGACGGCCCTATCCGTCGGTATTCCGTCGCCAAAAATAAATACCGACGGATTACCGACGGATATTTTGGTAAAACAGCCGTCGGGAATAACCTCGTCGCTAAAACATATCCGTCGCTACTTCCGTCGCTCAGCGACGACTTAGCGACGGAATACCGTTGGCTCATTTAAATATATATAGCGACGGATTACTGACTAGCTTTCGTCAAAACATGTATCAAGATATAGGTTTAGCGACGGAATACTCCGTCGCTAAAGAGTCGGCAAAACCGTATCAGTGATTTTCTGATACGCAATATCCGTCGCTAATCCGTCGTAAATTTGTCGGTAAAAGCGTATCAGCGACAAAACATCCGTCGCTAACAGCAAAATTTATGGACATCAAACAGAACTAGGTCGACGGACGTTCCGTCGCTAAACCGTCGCTCAATGTAAAATTCTCCAGGTAGCGATGGATATTGCGTCGCCAATCCGTCGATACATTAAAACTCCTACAGATAGCGACGGATGGTCCGTCGCCAATCCGTCGCTTTATTGAAATGCTCCAGGTAGCGACGGTTTTTTCCGTCGCTACTCTGTCGCTAAACTCAGTTTCTCCAGTTAGCGACGGACTATCCGTCGCTGAGTGGTCGCCAGTCCGTCGCTAACTTCTAATTTTTGAAAAAAAAATACTGAAAACAGACTCTTTCCTGTTTGTGCAACACATCCAACACAATATCAAACATGCAAAATATCCATATACAACACCATATATCCATATCCAACACGAATATCCAACGTATCCAATATCCAACACCATATATCCATATGCAAAATATCCATATCCGACACCAATATCCAACGTATCCAATATCCAACAAATATTACCAACACAATATATCCAATATCCAACATTAAATTATCCAAACATAAAAAAAATATCCGAACATACAATGTATCCAAATGTCTACAAAAATTTCGGCAGCACCTCCTTTGTATATCAGATCATCGCTTATAACCCAGCGTAGGTATATATCCAAAAATCACATAGACGAAATATGCACATACGAATTTAATGCACACCAATTATCCAAGAAAAGACATCAATTATACTGAAGAGTAACCTAATATCCGTCGTTATACTGAAAATTTATCTTCAAGTGTGAGAACGGATGGCTCAGAATACACAACCCAAAATTCATTCTAGCATACATTAGTGTGAATCATCTATGTTCTGTACATATGGTGTAGTATATGATCTTATCGTATATAGTATTTGAAGAACGTAACAGAATCAGGATGAACTCACATAATGTAATACTAAGACATCATCTACTACTATATAAGATATAGTGATAGGTTGTCGTATCATCATTGCCGAGGGATGAGGGTCGAAAGACAGTCAACTTTATCTACGGCTACATAGTTTCTGCCTCGCCAGTCGAATGGCTGCAAGTACTATGTCCGGATCACCATGTCGTACCGTAGTTCAAATGGAGCTGGAATGGAGCCAAAATACAGTACTACTTCACCATGTCGTACCATTTTACTCTCTCTCTCTCCTCCCCCCCTCCGGCGCTCTCACTCTCTCCGGCACTCTCACACTACTAATTCCTATGTGTTTTAAGTGTGAGAACGGATGGCTCAGAACACAACCCAAGATTCATTCTAGCATACATTAGTGTGAATCATCTATATTCTGTATACATATCGTGTAGTATATGTTAACCTTATCGTATCTAGTATCTGAAGGACGTACGTAACAGAATCAAGATGAACTCACTAATGTAATACTAAGACATCATCTACTACTATATAAGATATAGTGATAGGTTGTCGTATCATCATTGCCGAGGGATGAGGGTCGGAGGACAGGCAACTTTATCTACGGCAACAAAGTTTCTGCCTCGCCAGTCGAATGGCTGCAGGGAATATCCGTCACCATGTCGTACCGTAGATTAATACAATTAATGGAGCTGGAAATATCCGTCGCTAACCGGTAACTAGTCCGTCGCTAACTGAGATTGTCACATACACATATGTATATCACAGCTAGATGTATAGATATATACATCTATATAGAAGCACACAACTGATAGAACTCGCACTGTCCTTGAGACAGTGAACATATACACCATGAATCCAAACCCCATATATATTCACATTTACTAATCCAAACACCACCAAACTAATGGAACACCCAATATGGATAACACATTATTTAGCCAATATATAAACTCAGATGAATTTGAGAAGCAAAGCCACCCGTCGCCCCCGACCAAAGCCCGCCGCCCCAAGCCCGCCGCCCAGTAGTTCGGTTGCATATATATATGAAGAGTACTTATGGGTGTGCGTCGGTTGCAAATAGCCCCGACGCACCCGCCCCAAGCCCACCGCACCCGCCCCAAGCCAGCCGCTCAGAATACACAACCCAAAATTTATTCTAGCATACATTAGTGTGAATCATCTATGTTCTGTACATATGGTGTAGTATATGATCTTATCGTATATAGTATTTGAAGAACGTAACAGAATCAAGATGAACTCACATAATGTAATACTAAGACATCATCTACTACTATATAAGATATAGTGATAGGTTGTCGTATCATCATTGCCGAGGGATGAGGGTCGGAGGACAGTCAACTTATCTACGGCTACATAGTTTTCTGCCTCGCCAGTCGAATGGCTGCAGGGACTATATATGTCCTGATCACCATGTCGTACCGTAGATTAATGCAAATGGAGCTGGAAACAAAATACAGAAACCAAAAAATAAAATACAGAATCCAATCCCTGGGTTCGCCGAAAATACGAAACACAGAATCCAATCCCTGTATTTTAAGTGTGAGAACGGATGGCTCAGAAGACAACCCAACCGGAGAGGATACTCCGAGAGATCCATCTGGGTAGGACGTATACTCTGAGAGATCACCCTTACAGAAATGATATCAGTAGTGGGATCGAATGTTGGAGAAGATATTATCACAGTATACGTCCTCTCCTCCACGATGGCTCTAGACCCATCTGCTCGTCCCTGCTTCCATTCTTCTTGTTTGACTCTCTCAGCCACACATGATATCCAGCTCAAGTGTAGAGTAGGCGAAAAAGAAGGGGACAGGAATAGGAGGGGGAAGCAGCACACCGGCGGCATGACCCGGAGGAAGTACAGAGGTTTTCTTCAACGTACGTAGGAGAACTATAAGGATATATGTAAACACAACATATCACCTTGTCAAAGACCCTAAATGTGACAACCATATTACCGCGGTGTCGGAAGACTAACATGTCATAATTTTATAAGCCGTGTGTTTTGACATAATCCTCCCAACCGGATTTCAGTTCTATGTAATAATGCGAGATTACGACACAGGAGGAAAGAGTTGGGATGATTATGTCAAAACACACGGCTTAGAAAATTATGACATGTTAGTCTTCCGACACCGCGGTAACATGGTTGTCACATTAAGGGTCTTTGACAAGATGACATATTGTGAAAAGATATATCCTTATAGTTCTCCTACGTATGTTGAAGAAAACCTCTGTACTTCCTCCGAGTCATGCCGCCGGTGTGCTGCTTCCCCCTCCTATTCATGTCCCCTTCTTTTCCGCCTACTCTACATTTGAGCTGGATATCATGTGTGGCTGAGAGAGTCAAATAAGAAGAATGGAAGCAGGGACGAGCAGATGGGTCTAGAGCCATCGTGGAGGAGAGGACGTATACTGTGATAATATCTTCTCCAACATTCGATCCCACTACTGATATCATTTCTGTAAGGGTGATCTCTCAGAGTATACGTCCTACCCAGATGGATCTCTCGGAGTATCCTCTCCGGTTGGTTGTCGTATCATCATTGCCGAGGGATAAGGGTCGGAGGACAGTCCACTTTATCTACGGATACATAGTTTCTGCCTCGCCAGTCGAATGGCTGCAGGAACTATGTTACCGCGGTGTCGTAGTCCAATATAATCCAGAGATTGACACAGTTCTAATTCATATATGTAGTCCAATACAAATAGTCTAAAACAAAAACAACCCAATAAAAATAGTCCAATACAAATAAGTACTAATAGCTAATGCTTGCCACGCTGCTCACGCAAACGCTCAGTGATACTTTCACGCAACCACCTCCGAAAAGTGAGATTTTTGGTGCGAGGAGAGGCGTCATCCCTTGCCAGGACTGCATCAAAAGCATTCTCGGCATTACTAGCTACCGGTGCTGGATGACTAGAACTCCCGGTCTCACTAGCAACCGGTGCCACTTCCTCCTCAACTGTAGGAGGAGCCACCTCAGCATTCACTGTTTTCTTCAAACGACGTGCTGCTCCTCGGGTCATGGGTGCCATCTGGTAAGTATATGTAACAGAATGTAAAAGAATGTAACAGCTCAAATTCAAAAACCAAAATCCCCATGCCAACATGAATCATAACATATAACTTAAACCCAGACATGACATAGGATTAAACCTAATGATTTAATCATCCTTAAATCAGTAAACACAAACAATGTACTAATTCTCAGTTTTTAGTCCAATGTAATTCGAAAGCCATCATCCCATGCCAGAAAAACACTCCATACACAGAAAACAACAGATTTTTGATAAGTACTTATTTGTGTAGGGGTATCATCTGACTGCACACAAGGGATGATGAGCTGGGCAGGTGCAATATGGATGCAGTAAGCCACCCCAACAATGTCCGGCCCCCTTAACTAGGCTAGTTCTAGGTCAAATTAGGAGTCCAAGTCAACTCTGTCAAAACTAATCTTAATTAGGCTAAACTTCTACGTTAGCTAATCAAATATATATACTAGACTTCACGACGTGTGTCTGTGTATATATATATATATATATATATATATATATATATATATATATATATTAATAAATTACTTAAAATTATGCCTATATATATATATATATATATATATATATATATATATATATATATATATATATATATATATATATATATATACAGGGCCGGCTTCAGGGGGAGGCAGGCCAGGCACCCGCCTAGGGCCTCCTCCCCCAAGGGGGCCCCATTTATATGTTGAATTTCTTTGGTTTTCCAGCGGCACCACAGTCCAATAAATATGGTGTTGGAGGAAGCCCATAATCAAAGCTGTAGGCTTGTAGCAAACAAAACCTAAAACAAAACCTAGAGAGAAAAATCAAAACCCACCGCCTTCTTCATCTCCTCTCTCTCCCGAGTCCCACGGAAAACCTCCTCAACTAAGCAGGTATTTTATCCTCCTCAAAGCTGTGAGTGTGATTGTTAATGAAAACTATCATGAGAATGTGATTGTGAATGATGATTTGTTGGATTTTGAATTTATAGAAATATTATAGAGGAATGAGGGCCTCATTTATGAGACTTGTTTGGGGCCTCCAAAAGTCTGGAGCCGGTGCTGTATATATATATATATATATATATATATATATATATATATATATATATATATATGTCTGTGTGTTTGTGTATCCGTGTGTCTGTGTCCGTGTGTGTCCGTGTGTGTGTGTCCGTGGCCAGCCCCCGCCCCCATCGTACCCCCCCCAACGCTGCCCGCCCCCTCGATCCCACCGCCCCCTCCACACCCCCCGCCCCCCGCGCACGGCCAGCCCCCCTCCGCAACCCCCCGCACCCCGCGGCCAGCCCCCGCGCGCCCCCATCCCTCCAACGCTTCCCGCCCCCTCCCACCACCCCCTCCACACCCCCCGCCACCCGCCGCCACCGCCGCCCCCCGCAGTCGACACCGCCTCCGCAGCCCCCGACGCCCCCGGCCCGCTGCACCCACGACCACCGCGCGCGCGCGCGAGAGAGAGAGAGCGAGAAGAGAGAGAGAGAGAGAGAGAGAGAGAGAGAGAGGAGAGGGAGAGGGAGAGGGAATACCTTTGGAAGAGAGAGAGGAGAGGGGGTCGCCGATCACCGCTGCGGAAGAGAGAGGAGAGGGGGTCGCCGATCGATCACCGCGGGAGAGAGAGAGAGAGGAGAGAGAGTGAAATTTGGGGGGAATGAAAAAGTTTCCTCCGTCGTTTCAACTTAAGTCTGGAACGTAAATTTAGCGACGGAGTAGCGACGGATTATTCCGTCGCTAATGCGTCAGTAAATCTCGCTCGGGTAGCGACGGATTATTCCGTCGCTAAGTCGTCAGTAAATCTCGCGCCAATATTTTAGGCTTTTGCCGCCAAAAATATGCGACGTTCTAGCGACGGATATAAAACCGTCGCTACATGGCCGACTACCTATCGACGGCATAGCGACGGATATGGACATAAAAAAATAAAAAAAAATGTCCACTGCTTTCCATCGGTATTCCGTCACAAATCCGTCGGGGATCCGACGGTGATAGCGACGGAAAATGTCCGTCGCTAAATGACCGTCGCTAAAGTACTGTAATTTGGTAGTGTAACTCTTGCTAGTCCTTACATTTTGTACGACTAGCTTCATGATCATCTGGATATGTAATATTTGGGACGCCTTACAATTGTATATTTGGTGGTCTGATATCTTGTTACTATCATTACTTGTTGAGATTGAGACAATAGCTTGATTTGACCCTAAGAGACTGATGGTTTGTAGCGTACCCTCACATAGCTAGACAGCCGTGACCGTATAGCGGGATGGTTGCCGTTCCGTTATACGTAGCTGGCTGTGCACGTCCCCGTTCTTCAGTATTCTGGTTCTGGGGCGTGACATGAGTCATTTATCCTATTTGCAGTTAAATGACCTTCTATGAGATAAGAGTATCTAATATGATACAATTTATAGTTTAAAATATCCTTAAAAAATATTCTTTCCAATATAGAATAAAATAACTGGTTTGACTGATTTAGTTACTTCCTAAATCATATTTGGTGACATCATAATTATTTAACAAATATGTGCTTTCACTATTTGTTGATATAAACCTTAGGATAGTAAGCCAAAACTCATTTGACTCTATCACCCCTTAAAGTAAGACAATAAGTTTCAACGTTGGCTCTAAGATTTATTTTTACAAGTCACGTATACAAAAATGACAGTCTAAAGTATGAGAATAATAGTTTAAGGAATGTTTGCTAATTGACCTTAACAAATCTTTAGTTTATCAAGTTTTGACCAACTTGGGTTAGCTGTAGGGGCCGGTTTCCAGCTAGCGGAGGTCCACAAGGGGACGATTAAGTACATGGGTGGATCCACAATAATGGTGGGGTGAGCTCCAGCCCACCACAATTTTTTTTTTACACTTTCTTTTCTTATGTTTTTTTTTTTTGATTTTTTATATAGGTTAGCCCACCTCTAGTCCACCTGAATCTGTTGTAGCCCATCCCAGTTTCAGTTTCTGGATCCGCCCCTGATTAAGTACTTTGTCGCTTAGAGCTATTTATGTTCCGTTGACAGAAGGACCTTTTCGACTTGTACCCAAAATAATCTTAACTTTTAAAATTTTAGATTTATAGAAATTTGCAATATCACTAAACTATTTTTTTTTTGACTAAATTGTTTGAATGAATCAAAAGAATTATAATGTCACAGATTATATGTAAACAATATAGCCATTTAAGGTTCATACATACAAACCAATCAAGAAAATTATCATTGAACATCATTATAATCTATATACAAAAAATCAAGAAAATTGGCTCACCGACTCAATAATCTATATTTGTCCAATTAAACTTAGAAATCAGAAAATGAATAGAATATGTGAATTATAAATGTAAAAATTATCTTTCCACATGATCAGAGCAATTTTGTATTTTCTTGATTTTAGCTTTAGCAATAACACTTCAGAAGAAATATCATTTTCTATTATTCTCACTAAATATCCATTAGTATTCAAGAATTTGAAAAATGAGATTTACAAACATCAAGTTTAGAATAATAGAACAAATTTTTTTTGTATTAGTTACCTTCACCCTTAGCATGTTTGAGCATTTTCAAACAAGTCATAGTTTCTAATGTTTTTGACTTGAAGAGATAAAATTACAAAGATCATGTTAAGAATAGAAGAGTACAAAAATACATTTGTATTACCATCACCGTTAACATGTTGCTCCTTTCCTAAAAAGGTAAAATATTTCTAATAATTCGGTCTTAAAAAAATAGAGGTTAGTTTTTATATTAACAAGAAATGTAAGTGAACGATGCACAAATTTGTTCGATAGTAATAATTCAACAATATTTTTCTTAGATCTAGGGCTCTCTTGATCACCTTGAAATTAACCATTATTATTTTTCACAGAGTTCTAAATGCTTTGTCTGAATATGATAAACTCGGATAGTTTTAACGACCTAAGCTAGGTTAGCGAGGAATGTTCTTCCTTGTGTCATGGACTCGCATAATCAAAAGCGGAAGTTGTAAGGCATTTTGGGATATAAAAGGAGGTTCCACTTAGTGATTTTAAGGTTTTCTTACTTTGGTTTGGATATTGCCTTCATTTGAGGATTCGAGCAATGACATTTTTGATATACTATAGTGCTATGAAATGGACCCTGAAGCCAATTTAGAGAGCTGTTTTGAGGAGTAAAACGTTTTCAAAGCCACAAATCTGATCATCAATTTTAATGTCCAATATGTGTCAAACAAGGAAACATATACTGGAGGCATGTATGTGCAACCTAGGTAGCCTATCGCATTCACCCCTTTTGTGAAGTCTTTTCTTTTATCAAAATTAGTGCATTCCACAAGGGGAGGTTCACTAGATCCTTAATATAGAATGATGGCGGTAAACTTCGATGAGGAAGCTAAACCTTGCGGGCCAACAAGTTGCAATGCAACTTAAAGAAGACGCCATGTCGGGCTAGTGATGTTCTTAATGAACATATTGGCAAGTTAATAAAGGAAAAATGAAGCAGTAAAAAGCAATATTTCAAAAAACTATATCCTGGCAATTAATCAAGAGATGTCTCTCTTAAGCCATTGTTAATTGGTAAACACATATTGTCAACTACTTTGCATTAATTTAGTGGATTTCTAATTCAGTGAAAACTAAAAACAGGAGCAACATGCTAACATGAAGAATGAAAGAAACTACTTTATACAATTTAAACTTGTAGAAGGAACACTAAATAGTAATATGGTACACCAAAAGTCCATAAAACATAGGCCTCACCTATAGACAAGTAGATGGCGTATTGCAATTATTGACATGTGACTATTAGCAATTAGCGAATATTGAGTAAGAAAATCATCTCTAGGCATTAGAAATGTAACAGTGACTCAAAGTCATACTGTAAATAAAAATATTTATATACTAAACATAAAGTTTGCCAAAAAATTGTATACTGTTATTATTTATTATTTATTCTTCTAAACAAAGAATATACACAGAAATTAACAGGATTATGATCATATTACATTCAATGATTTTTTTTTTTGAAAAAGATTGATGCTGGACACTTAAACGCATAAGAGTGATTCAAAGTTCTTGGCAAGTCTTTATATGACTTTTTTTTAACTATTTATCATACAAGTATGTTATTATTCACGTATACATGTTCTCTCTTTAAATATAATGAACATTCTACTGAAATGTTGATACCAGTGTACAATTTAAAAAAAGCAAATAATAAAAAAGAGATTTCCATATAAAATCAACCGACATAACTTATAATAACAAACCATATTAAAAAATTAACTAGATTTTCTACACATAACCACCATCAAAGATCATATAAGTACTCCTATATACTAGTAGTGATTTGTATGTAACAGAATGAATATACTTTTGAAGCATGGGAGATCGGAACATGGAGATAACTGAGTCATATTATTCCCTTCTTTCTTTCTTTCTTCTTTTTTTTTTTAACAAAACATGTATGAATATTTGTTAGAACAGTATACAACTGTGCATATTTGAAAATCAAAACATGCATGAATATATATATATATATATATATATATATATATATATATATACCTTCCTCATTTGGAGAGTCCTAGCAACATCCTCCCCACAGACGACACTTTCAACACCATCAGTTTCAGTCTTGCTTCAGCTTGCAGTACATGCTGCTCCGATCGACAATCGGAAACTGTCAACCACATCCTCAGTCAAGGGGAGCAATCGATCAAGGTCTGGAGAGCTCTTTTCCAGCGTTGCAGATTTTCTCACGGGGACGATAACTTTCACCACATCATGGCTACCTGAGCTTCAGCGTCCCATGGACATCAGATCGTCGCTGCGGCCGCCACGTGGGTGCTCTGGAAGAACCGGAACAAAGCTAGATATGAAGGTCGACAGTACAACGCTGACCAACTAATACGGGAGACCATTCGTCAGTGTCGCAAAAGGAGATCCCTCTGCAAACATGGCCAGACGGTATTCTGGAACTCTCTCCTATCCTCGGATTAGCCGTGGTGACTCTCGTTTTCTCTTCTTTTGTCAGTATACGTGTATAAGCTTCGACATTTTACGCCTTATGGTATACTTGTAAAGGTTCGGCCTTTCGGCCTTCATGAATAAAATGGATAGTTTATATATATATATATATATATATATATATATATATATATATATATATATTTGAAACTCAAAACATGCATGATCAGTATTGATTTAATTATAACAGTATGCATATTAGTTATGATCTGTAAATAAGAAACCATATGGTAAAATTTAACCGGCCACTTCCCTTTTCAGTTGACATTATATGGCTCTAACCGGCAATAAAGAACATGATAATTTCAATACATATATTTGGGACCAAAGTCCATATTCCCAAAGAAGTGCATGTCACGTATGTGTGCACTAACATGTGCATGCCTCCTAAGAAAGCACTCAGCTCAATTCTATTAAATACTAGAATTTCTAAGACTTAAAAATACAAAACATAACTTTAGTGCTAGCAGGACCACAAATAAATGATTTAAATGAGTAAGAATAGTCTCATTTGAATGAATCGTACTGACCAGAATGTAGGGATTTAACAACAGAATGTAAATAGTATATATACGACTAATTAACTCTTAGATTGTTAGAAAATATTTGCTTTTCTTCTTTAAGAATCTGCAAACAGAAAAAAACAAAAAAATAAAAAATTACCGGCTTCCGGAAAGTCGTGCACGAAGTACTACCCTAAGAGTTAATTTGGACCTATGCGCAGACTTATTTCGAATGCTCCTAGTAGTAAAATTCTCGCTCTTTCGGTATCTTTTCGTTACACACAACTCAGAGAGATCGACCCCGACTTAGCTCTGCCCAGAGCAATAATGTGAAGAAGAGAAAAAGTTTTAGATAATAGAATTTTAGAGAGATGTTTTACGTAGTAATTTTCTGTGTATAGAAGAAGAGGAAGAGGACTCAATATATAGGCGAATTCCAACGGACATAAATAGTGACCAACTAATTCAGACGTTACAAATAAACAAATCAATGGCAATAAAATCAGACTACACATAAAAACTAAATGAAAAAAATATGGTTCAAAAAACTTAGACAAAATTAAATGTCCAACGTTTCAAAATTTAATAGAAATTAATGAGCATAAAAAATGTGGAACTAAATGTTGGAGGAGTTGGTTTTTTAGAAAAATGGATAACAGCAGCAACAACATCTACATGTTTAGCTCATTAGCACATTCCATGTCAGGCCTCAATTACACAACCACCAAGCCTACGTTACCTTATCGATGAGTTAACATTCTGTTACACGTATGCTCTAAGGACTTGTTTGGTTCGCAAAAAGGAAAGGAAACTGATTTTTTTTGTTTTTTTTCCTTTCCTTGGGGAGGTTGCAATTCCAATTATTTATTGCGTTTGGAAATGTCATAGAAATTGGGAGGGAATGTGAGGTGAATCATTGGGTTGGTGGAGGAAACCATTTTTTTTCTATTTTTTTTCTTCCTTTTGGGAATCAATATTCTTTCATACATATTTTCTTTAGCATCCAAACACTAAGTAAGGAATGATTTTTCTTTTCCAAGAATTCGATTTAGTGAACCAAACTAGACCTAAGTGGACTGGATTGTCTCATTAGATTTATCTTCTTCTTACATCTTTTCTAAAGAGATGGTAGCAGTTCTCTTTACCATGGCTCAGACTTAAGGGTGTGTTTGGTAAACTGTATTTGGAGGTGAGATTTGGATTTTTATGGATTTGGAGACAAATCCATGGAATCCTATGTTTGGTTGGAGATGGATTTGGATGTGGAAAGTATGACAAAATCCAAAACTTGGATTTGGTTGGATTTTGGAGGAAAAAAATAATTATTCTTTAATAATTTCGTTAAAATATTTATTATTTAATAATTTTGTTAAAAATTAATCTTTAATAATTTCGTTAAAAATATTTATTCTTTAATAATTTCGTTAAAAATTAGTTAATTAATAAAAAAATAACTATTTTATTAGTATTATTAATTAATAAAAAAATAGTATTATTAATTAAAAAATTAGTTAATTAGTTAATTTCGTTATAATCATAATTAATAATTTATTAGTATTATTATAATATTAATTAATAATTTGTTAATTAGTTAATAATCATAATTTACTAGTATTATTATATTATTATTATAATATAATTAATAACTTATTAGTATTATTATAATATTAATTAATAATCATATCCTATGTTTAGTATTATTCATTAAAAAATTAGTTAATTAGTTAATTAGTTAATTTTGTTATAATCATATTAATAATTTATTAGTATTATTATAATATTAATTAATAATTTGTTAATAACTATTTTATTATAATCTTAATTAATAATATTTTAATCACAATTAGAATCATATTTTATAATAATTTAATTAATAATTTAATAATCATAATAATATTAATTTATAATTACTATTTTTAAAATATTTAATTTATAGTTAATTAATCGTTAATTATTAATTATTAATCAATAATTATAATTTATAATTATTAATCGTTAATAAAAAATTATCAATTGTTAATTATTAGTTATTAATCGTTAATTATAATTTATAGTTATTAATTATTAATTGTTAATTATTAATTATTAATCTTTAATTATTAATCGTTATTTATTCAAAAATTAACTAATTATTAATTATTAATTTTATAATTAATAATAACTAATCGTTAATTATTAATTACTAATAGTTAATTACTAATCGTTAATTATTAATTTTATAAATAATAATAACTATAATTAATCATAATTAATTAATAGCTTAATTGTTGATCATGACTATAATTTAATTATTAATCATAAATCCAAATCCTATGTTTGGTTGGAGTTGGATTTGGAGTTGGATTTGAATCTTGAAATCCATGATTTGGATTTGGAGGATTTCCAAATCCAAATCCAAATCCAAATAGTGAAATCCGGTTACCAAACAAGCCCTAATGGCATTTTCGATTCTTCATTTCCTAAATCTTAATTCTGAATGCACTGAGTTTGAGGAGGGTGCTAAAGAAGATCCTCTATGTGATTAACCTTGTTAGGACTTTACATCCGTTGTGTAAAAGGGGTGGTAGTCAATCAGGAATTCAAAGTATTTTAAAAGTACATTGAAATTTGTTGTTAGTAAAAATGGATTTTGAAAGAGACTTCTCCAAATTCCCGTGTTGGTCAAATGATTTAACAAAAAAATCATAAAATCTGTTAGTTAATTTACGCTGGATTTAGAAGAATTTTCTCCTTTGTGGAAATTGCTGAGAAATCCAATTTCGGGATAGACTTTTATGAAATGTCCATCCGCTGGATGAGTTTTATGAAATATCCAGAATTAAGTATTTTCACGTTAAATATTCCAAGATTCCCTTTTAGATGCCACCCGCTGGAAACTGCTATTTTATAATACCGAAACTACCCCTCCGCGCGAATTGGTCATCTATATGTATTTGAATTCAAAAAATTCAGATATGGATTACGATTTTCGTCTTCTTCTTCTTTACGAGAAATCTGAATTCCATTACTCTCATCTTCAGCAGAGATCGCAAATATCGTTCGTAGTTCGGTGTGCTTTTCTTCAGTCGAACTCAGATCATCGCTCGTCATCATCATCACAATCATCATCTTCATCGTGGAGACATTTGAAGTTTTTCGACGATTAGGTCAATTGTGGAGAGATCTTTCTTCTTCTTTTCCATAAGAATTATCATCGTTTTGAAAGAAGAACGAAACTCTTTATTCCTGACAAAAATTTTCTAAAAAAAAATATTCTCTGTGTTAAAACCACGGAGAATGACCATTCTCCACCACGGAGAATGACCATTCTCCGTGCTAAAATGATGGAGAATGACTATTCTCCGTTTTAAAAACCACGGAGAATGGCATTCTCCGTGTTAAAAACCACGTAGAATGACAATTTTTTATGGGTTTTAACACGGAGAATGCCATTCTCCATGATAAAGTGACGGAGAATGGCCATTCTCCGTCATTTTAGTACGGAGAATAGCTATTCTCCGTGGTTTTAACACGGAGAATGGTCATTTTCCGTTTTTTCAATACGGAGAATGACCATTCTCCTCCATGTTAACACGAGATTGGTCATTCTCCGTGTTAATATCACGGAGAATGACCATTCTCCCTGTCGAAAAAGACGGAGAATGACCATTCTCTGTTGTAAAAAATGACGGAGAATGTCCATTCTCCGTGAAAAGATCACGGAAAATGATTATTATCCGTGTTAATATCACGGAGAATGACCATTCTCCATGGTAAAGTGACGGAGAATGGCCATTCTCCGTCATTTTAGTACGGAGAATAGCTATACACGGAGAATGGCCATTCTTCGTCTTTTTCAATATGGAGAATGACCATTCTCCTCCATGTTAACACGAGATTGGTCATTCTCCGTGTTAATATCACGAAGAATGATCATTCTCCGTGTAGAAAAAGACGGAGAATGACCATTCTTCGTTGTAAAAAATGGCGGAGAATGTCCATTTTCCGTGTAAAGATCACGAAGAATGATTATTATCCGTGTTAATAACACGGAGAATGACTATTCTCCATGATTTTATCACGGAGAATGGCAATTCTCCGTGGTTTTGACACGGATAATGACCATTCTCCGTCATTTAGTACGGAGAACGGCTATTCTCCGTCATTTAGTACGGAGAATGACTATTCTCCTACGTTTTAACACTAGAAATGGCCATTCTCCGTGATTTTACCACGGAGAATGGCGAGTTGAAAGTTTGGAAAGCCATAACTTTTGACTGGGAGATCGAAACGAGGCCCGATTTGTCGCAAAACGAACGTATTTTCGAGGAGCCTGAAAGTAATCAATTATCCGTTGACGGACTTTCAAAATTTCAAAATTGCAAAAAAAATGATGTTTTGACCTCCGTTTTGACATGGAATGATTTTGGAGAAGAAAACCTATATTCGAAAGTGAGCAGCGTATCGAAGAAGAGGAAGAATAGAAAGTGAGCAGCGTAACGAAGAAGTTGAAGAATCGAAATCTTTTTTTTTGAAAAGTATGTTTCGCGGGTGCTATGAATAAATTAGAAGGGTAAAAGGGTCATTTAGAACCCGTTTTGGATAAGTTTTTCTAATTCTGGGCACGCGATGAAAGTTTTTTTAGCGGTGGGTTTTTCATGAAACTTTTTTAGTTTTTGGGCATTCCATAAATTTCCCCTTCTCCTTTTAAGACATCTGAAAGATTTGTACTGTCTTACTATATAAGAGAAAAATTCTTCACAATCTCCTCCAAAGTGGAAAGATTTTGCTGGATTCTTAAAAGCCTAACACCTCCTAAGGTAACTCCATTATCAAATTACCTCTTCTGCTTTGATTCTCAAATCATAACCCTATATTGTCACTACCAAATTACAGTACTTTAGCGACGGCCATTTAGCGACGGAAAATTTCCGTCGCTATCACCGTCGGATCCCCGACGGATTTGTGACGGAATACCGATGGAAAGCAGTGGACAATTTTTTTTATTTTTTTATGTCCATATCCGTCGCTATGCCGTCGATAGGTAGTCGGCCATGTAGCGACGGTTTTATATCCGTCGCTAGAACGTCGCATATTTTGGCGGCAAAAGCCTAAAATATTGGCGCGAGATTTACTGACGACTTAGCGACGGAATAATCCGTCGCTACTCGCGCGAGATTTACTGACGCATTAGCGACGGAATAATCCGTCGCTACTCCGTCGCTAAATTTACGTTCCAGACTTAAGTTGAAACGACGGGGGGAACTTTTTCATTCCCCCCAAATTTCACTCTCTCTCCTCTCTCTCTCTCTCTCCCGCGGTGATCGATCGGCGACCCCCTCTCCTCTCTCTCCCGCGGCGGTGATCGGCGACCCCCTCTCCTCTCTCTCTCCCAAAGGTATTCCCCTCTCCCTCTCCCTCTCTCTCTCTCTCTCTCTCTCTTTCTCGCTCTCTCTCTCTCGTGCGCGCGCGGTGGTCGTGGGTGCAGCGGGCCGGGGGCGTCGGGGGCTGCAGGGGCGGCGTCGACTGCGGGGGGCGACGGTGGCGGGGGGTGTGGAGGGGGCGGTGGGAGGGGGCGGGAAGCGTTGGAGGGATGGGGGCGCGCGGGGGCTGGCCGCGGGGTGCGGGGGGTTGCGGAGGGGGGCTGGCCGTGCGCGGGGGGCGGGGGTGTGGAGGGGGCGGTGGGATCGAGGGGGCGGGCAGCGTTGGGGGGGGGGGTACGATGGGGGCGGGGGCTGGCCGCGGGGTGCGGGGGGGGGTATGTGTGGAGGGAGGCTGGCCGCGGGTGGCGGAGGGTGTGGAGGGGCGGCGGTGGGAGGGGGCGGGGGGTGTGGAGGGGGGCGGTAGGAGGGGGCGGGCAGCTGCCTCCTCCTCTCCCACAGACACACACACACACGGACAAACACACACACACGGACACACACACACGGACACACGGACACACACACACACACACACACACACACACACACACACACACACACGGACACACACGGACACAGACACACGGATACACACACACACAGACATATATATATATATATATATATATATATATATATATATATATATATATATATATATATATATATATATAGGCATAATTTTAAGTAATTTATTAATAATATATATATATATATATATATATATATATATATATATATATATATATATTTTATATATATATATATATATATATATATATATATATATATATATATACACACAGACACACGTCGTGAAGTCTAGTATATATATTTGATTAGCTAAGGTAGAAGTTTAGCCTAATTAAGATTAGTTTTGACAGAGTTGACTTGGACTCCTAATTTGACCTAGAACTAGCCTAGTTAAGGGGGCCGGGCATTGTTGGGGTGGCTTACTGCATCCATATTGTACCTGCCCAGCTCATCATCCCTTGTGTGCAGTCAGATGATACCCCTACACAAATAAGTACTTATCAAAAATCTGTTGTTTTCTGTGTATGGAGTGTTTTTTTTGGCATGGGATGATGGCTTTCGAATTACATTGGACTAAAAACTGAGAATTAGTACATTGTTTGTGTTTACTGATTTAAGGATGATTAAATCATTAGGTTTAATCCTATGTCATGTCTGGGTTTAAGTTATATGTTATGATTCATGTTGGCATGGGGATTTTGGTTTTTGAATTTGAGCTGTTACATTCTTTTACATTCTGTTACATATACTTACCAGATGGCACCCATGACCCGAGGAGCAGCACGTCGTTTGAAGAAAACAGTGAATGCTGAGGTGGCTCCTCCTACAGTTGAGGAGGAAGTGGCACCGGTTGCTAGTGAGTCCGGGAGTTCTAGTCATCCAGCACCGGTAGCTAGTAATGCCGAGAGTGCTTTTGATGCAGTCCTGGCAAGGGACGATGCCTCTCCTCGCACCAAAAATCTTGCTTTTCGGAGGTGGTTGCGTGAAAGTATCACTGAGCGTTTGCGTGAGCAGCGTGGCAAGCATTAGCTATTAGTACTTATTTGTATTGGACTATTTTTATTGGGTTGTTTTTGTTTTAGACTATTTGTATTGGACTACATATATGAATTATAACTGTGTCAATCTCTGGATTATATTGGACTACGATACCGCGGTAACATAGTTCCTGCAGCCATTCGACTGGCGAGACAGAAACTATGTATCCGTAGATAAAGTGGACTGTCCTCCGACCCTCATCCCTCGGCAATGATGATACGACAACCAACCGGAGAGGATACTCCGAGAGATCCATCTGGGTAGGACGTATACTCTGAGAGATCACCCTTACAGAAATGATATCAGTAGTGTGATCGAATGTTGGAGAAGATATTATCACAGTATACGTCCTCTCCTCCACGATGGCTCTAGACCCATCTGCTCGTCCCTGCTTCCATTCTTCTTATTTGACTCTCTCAGCCACACATGATATCCAGCTCAAGTGTAGAGTAGGCGGAAAAGAAGGGGACATGAATAGGAGGGGGAAGCAGCACAGCCGGCGGCATGACCCGGAGGAAGTACAGAGGTTTTCTTCAACATACGTAGGAGGACTATAAGGATTTATCTTTTCACAATATGTCATCTTGTCAAAGACCCTTAATGTGACAACCATGTTACCGCGGTGTCGGAAGACTAACATGTCATAATTTTCTAAGCCGTGTGTTTTGACATAATCATCCCAACTCTTTTCTCCTGTGTCATAATCTCGCATTATTATATAGAACTGAAATCCGGTTGGGAGGATTATGTCAAAACACACGGCTTATAAAATTATGACATGTTAGTCTTCCGACACCGCGGTAACATGGTTGTCACATTTAGGGTCTTTGACAAGATGATATGTTGTGTTTACATATATCCTTATAGTTCTCCTACGTATGTTGAAGAAAACCTCTGTACTTCCTCCGGGTCATGCCGCCGGCTGTGCTGCTTCCCCCTCCTATTCCTGCCCCCTTCTTTTCTGCCTACTCTACACTTGAGCTGGATATCATGTGTGGCTGAGAGAGTCAAACAAGAAGAATGGAAGCAGGGACGAGCAGATGGGTCTAGAGCCATCATGGAGGAGAGGACGTATACTGTGATAATATCTTCTCCAACATTCGATCCCACTACTGATATCATTTCTGTAAGGGTGATCTCTCAGAGTATACGTCCTACTCAGATGTATCTCTTGGAGTATCCTCTCCGGTTGGGTTGTCTTCTGAGCCATCCGTTCTCACACTTAAAATACAGGGATTGGATTCTGTGTTTCGTATTTTCGGCGAACCCAGGGATTTGATTCTGTATTTTGTTTTTTGGTTTCCGTATTTTGTTTCCAGCTCCATTTGCATTAATCTACGGTACGACATGGTGATCAGGACATATATAGTCCCTGCAGCCATTCGACTGGCGAGGCAGAAACTATGTAGCCGTAGATAAGTTGACTGTCCTCCGACCCTCATCCCTCGGCAATGATGATACGACAACCAACCGGAGAGGATACTCCGAGAGATCCATCTGGGTAGGACGTATACTCTGAGAGATCATCCTTACAGAAATGATATCAGTAGTGGTATCGAATGTTGGAGAAGATATTATCACATTATACGTCCTCTCCTCCACGATGGCTCTAGACCCATCTGCTCGTCCCTGCTTCCATTCTTCTTATTTGACTCTCTCAGCCACACATGATATCCAGCTCAAATATAGCGTAGGCGGAAAAGAAGGGGACAGGAATAGGAGGGGGAAGCAGCACACCGGCGGCATGACTCGGAGGAAGTACAGAGGTTTTCTTCAACATACGTAGGAGAACTATAAGGATATATCTTTTCACAATATGTCATCTTGTCAAAGACCCTTAATGTGACAACCATGTTACCGCGGTGTCGGAAGACTAACATGTCATAATTTTCTAAGCCGTGTGTTTTGACATAATCATCCCAACTCTTTCCTCCTGTGTCGTAATCTCGCATTATTACATAGAACTGAAATCCGGTTGGGAGGATTATGTCAAAACACACGGCTTATAAAATTATGACATATTAGTCTTCCGACACCGCGGTAACATGGTTGTCACATTTAGGGTCTTTGACAAGGTGATATGTTGTGTTTACATATATCCTTATAGTTCTCCTACGTATGTTGAAGAAAACCTCTGTACTTTCTCCGGGTCATGCCGCCGGTGTGCTGCTTCCCCCTCCTATTCCTGTCCCCTTCTTTTCCGCCTACTCTACACTTGAGCTGGATATCATGTGTGGCTGAGAGAGTCAAACAAGAAAAATGGAAGCAGGGACGAGCAGATGGGTCTAGAGCCATCGTGGAGGAGAGGACGTATACTGTGATAATATCTTCTCCAATATTCGATACCACTACTGATATCATTTCTGTAAGGGTGATCTCTCAGAGTATACGTCCTACTCAGATGTATCTCTTGGAGTATCCTCTCCGGTTTGGTTGTCTTCTGAGCCATCCGTTCTCACACTTAAAATACATGGATTGGATTCTGTGTTTTGTATTTTCGGCGAACCCAGGGATTGGATTATGTATTTTGTTTTTTGGTTTCTGTATTTTATTTCCAGCTCCATTTGTATTAATCTACGGTACGACATGGTGATCAGGACATATATAGTCCCTGCAGCCATTCGACTGGCGAGGCAGAAACTATGTAGCCGTAGATAAGTTGACTGTCCTCCGACCCTCATCCCTCGGCAATGATGATACGACAACCTATCACTATATCTTATATAGTAGTAGATGATGTCTTAGTATTACATTATGTGAGTTCATCTTGATTCTGTTACGTTCTTCAAATACTATATACGATAAGATCATATACTACACCATATGTACAGAACATAGATGATTCACACTAATGTATGCTAGAATAAATTTTGGGTTGTGTATTCTGAGCCATCCGTTCTCACACTTGAAGATAAATTTTCAGTATAACGACGGATATTAGGTTACTCTTCAGTATAATTGATGTCTTTTCTTGGATAATTGGTGTGCATTAAATTCGTATGTGCATATTTCGTCTATGTGATTTTTGGATATATACCTACGCTGGGTTATAAGCGATGATCTGATATACAAAGGAGGTGCTGCCGAAATTTTTGTAGACATTTGGATACATTGTATGTTCGGATTTTTTTTTATGTTTGGATAATTTAATGTTGGATATTGGATATATTGTGTTGGTAATATTTTGTTGGATATTGGATACGTTGGATATTGGTGTCGGATATGGATATTTTGCATATGGATATATGGTGTTGGATATTGGATACGTTGGATATTCGTGTTGGATATGGATATATGGTGTTGTATATAGATATTTTGCATGTTTGATATTGTGTTGGATGTGTTGTACAAACAGGAAAGAGTCTGTTTGCAGTATTTTTTTTCAAAAATTAGAAGTTAGCGACGGACTGGCGACCACTCAGCGACGGATAGTCCGTCGCTAACTGGAGAAACTGAGTTTAGCGACGGAGTGGCGACGGAAAAACCGTTGCTACCTGGAGCATTTCAATAAAGCGACGGATTGGCGACGGACCATCCGTCGCTATCTGTAGGAGTTTAATGTATCGACGGATTGGCGACGTAATATCCGTCGCTACCTGGAGAATTTTACATTGAGCGACGGTTTAGCGACGGAACGTCCGTCGACCTAGTTCTGTTTGATGTCCATAAATTTTGCTGTTAGCGACGGATGTTTTGTCGCTAATACGCTTTTACCGACAAATTTACGACGGATTAGCGACGGATATTGCGTATCAGAAAATCACTGATACGGTTTTGCCGACTCTTTAGCGACGGAGTATTCCGTCGCTAAACCTATATCTTGATACATGTTTTGACGAAAGCTAGTCGGTAATCCGTCGCTATATATATTTAAATGAGCCGACGGTATTCCGTCGCTAAGTCGTCGCTGAGCGACGGAGTAGCGACGGATATGTTTTAGCGACGAGGTTATTCCCGACGGCTGTTTTACCAAAATATCCGTCGGTAATCCGTCGGTATTTATTTTTGGCGACGGAATACCGACGGATAAGGCCGTCGGTAAATCCATGTATTTTGGTAGTGTGTGTACAACAAATACTTTATTTTGTTAGTCCCGAGGCATGGATATAGATGGAAAACAGGAGTTCAGCAAGCCTACACAGTAGGTGCCACAAATGAGGAGTTTAGCAAGCCTACACAGTAGGTGCCACAAATGAGATAGATCTCAAGAACAAAGTTAGGCCTCCCTACTGTAATGCTCCAGTCCCAAAATATGTAGGACCAAGTACGTGAACATGCCAGCTGCACATTTACGAAGAATAATCCAATATATGGAATCCTCAAATATGTACATAAGCTGTAAATAAAATAATCACAGGCCAGTAATATATAATCTAATCTCATCACAGCTCATCACAGAAGATAATAGAGTCCAAATAAATAAGTAAAAGTATCAAAAGATAGCCGGGTGAACATACTCACTCCAAACAGCTATGAAAAATAGTCTCACAAGATCGGAGTCCAACCTCCGCAAATAGAAAGAAATGAGATGCAAAAATATGTCCACTAATGTCTCAAATAAAGAATAGACTAGACATCAGTAAAGACTGCCTCGTCATCGATGTGCGATAACTCCAACGCCGCTCCGTACTCCTGTGGAAAATCGTCTAAACCTGGAGAGATAACCAGGTCCTCAGGGGACATAGCAAGATACAAGAAAACACCATGCCATATAAATTGTGATAATATAATAAGGGAAAAGATATGCATGCAATCGGATTCCTGACCATTCTACTGTGAATATGCAGTTGAGATACAATCCTTCGACGCATGAGCCCTGGCTGTAAATGGGATCGACATAGTTCCCATAAAGGGCACCAGGGGCCTATGTCCATAATGCTCTGGAAGCGTCAGAGGGCACCATGTGCAAGGGCTACGTCCATAACGCTCTGGGAAACGTCAGAGAGCGCCTGGAGCCTGCGTCTCCGGAGGAGCGCACAGGTAATTAGGGAAGTGCAAAGAAGCCCATACGTCAGGTATTGTTCTCCCCACCCAATACCCAGTATCATCATCTCCATGACTGATATGAACCTATAGTAACCGCCAAGTCTTTTAACATGCAATACTAGTGGTAGTTACTCCTATCCGTCGCACGCTCCATACGTATCGGTGGCCAGCCGACTACGCGGTTATGTGTCCTATATGTGACTCACATTACGTGATACAACAAGTGTCAAGGCCGTATGAGATATACCAATACCTCAACATCAATGGGTGGTCACTAGACTAAGTAAATGCAAGAGAAATAAATAAGGCGAGGTAAACGACCGATAGAGGCGCTTGCACCCAAGTGTGACTTGGATGCACAGTTTAAATATCAAGAAACAAAATGCTGATAATAACAACTGAAAATAAGAAATATAATAATCACAGAGTAATGTGGCAAGGTATCTTGCCTGATGGTGCAAAGTGGCAAGCCCAAGAAATCACAATGTCAGCCAAGAAACGTCACAGTC
Organism: Iris pallida; assembly: GCA_029216955.1. Classification (NCBI taxonomy): domain Eukaryota; kingdom Viridiplantae; phylum Streptophyta; class Magnoliopsida; order Asparagales; family Iridaceae; genus Iris; species Iris pallida. Next base: position 10,111,238 of record JANAVB010037418.1, on the reverse strand, counting down.
TCCAAACAACTCCGGACGCTGAAACAAACATCAAAAATACACTCGATGTAAAAGATATACCTAGGAAATGCCTGTCCAAAAGTCAAATTCTGGAACAGGGGTAAAATCGTAATTTTGGGTCAAAACGATGTCTGCCGTTGGATCTGCTTTGTACCAAAACGCGTGCCAAAGTCTATGGTCTCTAAAGTCATCAAACTACATGTCTACGGTTTCAGTTTGAGGAGAGGAACTCAACGATATGTCCAATTTTGGATTCCGATGAGCCGTGTACAAATTCGCCCATTTGAGTGGGTCGCAGGCCCGCCAAAATGGGTTCCGATTCGACCTTCTCAGAATCGAACCAAACTTGGCACACAGGACCAGAGTTTCGATTCGGACATGTTGGCACAAGTTTCGTCTCGAATCGACGACTGTACACGAAGTTATGGGCAAGTTTGCAAAACGTCGATATGGGGGTATCTCGACGGATACGCGCTGATTTCGTCGCGCATATGCAAAGAAACTGAGTTCCGTCAGTTCCCACACGTCCGCAATGTCTATACGCGCCTTTCGATGCGTATAGCGCGCGACCACGTCGCCCGGTTTGTCGGGCGCACGTCGTATCGGGGAATATTCACTAAGTTTTCAAAACAGAATTGTAAGTTTTTTTGATTTTTAAATCGATATTTCTTGATGTCTAATAGACAAATTTAAACTCTACAAACAGTGTCTAAAAGGTGTATAGGTTGTCTAGAGGTTTGTTCAATTAGTTCTCCATAACTTGCGATCATCTGGTCGAAAATTTCTTGTCAAACAGGGCTTGGTTAAAGGGAAAATTATGCACCTAAATAGTGTTAGTTCCCGAACTTTCGGAAATTTACAAAAATTGTAGTAAGCCGTTAGAGGAAATATAATTGAAGGGACTTGTAGGGGGTCAACTGGGCTACCTATACAAATTTATGGATCACTTTTTCATCAAACGTAGAGGAAGAAAGGTGGGGTCGAAGTTGAGTACCTTGCGGTTGTTCGAAACAGAGCTTCCTATGTTCCACGCGAACGCGGGCTCCGGCGACGTCTCCGATCAACGGCGGCGGTTCGCTGGCGACTGGGGTGTGCGCGGAGAGGTTGGCAGCCCTGGGGTCGAGGGGTATTGGATTTACGAGAGGGGGTTAGGGTTTTAGTCTTCGAGCAGCTATATATATTGCCGCTGCCGCTGATACCTACTTGAAGTAGGAATACAAGGGGGCTCGGGTTTGCTAGGCTAAGTGTTGGGCTCGGGTTACTAACCCATGCAGCTGCAGCTGCTGTGGGACCATGGTGGTATTAGGAAGCATGGGGACTTTGGATATTAGGGGTCGGGCCCCCCCTAAGTATTCTTTTTTTAAAAAAATAACTATATATATATATATATATATATATATATATATATATATATATATATATATATATATATATATATATATATATAAAATATATAAAACTATATATATATATTTTTTTTTTTTTTTTATATATATATATATATATATATATATATATATATAAAACTATATATATATATATATATATATATATATATATATATATATATATATATATATATATATATATAGTTTTATATAGTTTTATATATATATATATATATATATATATATATATTATATATATATATATATATATATATATATATATATATATATATATATATACTCACAAGAAAATTTTCTATAATACTTAATTTAAGTAACAAAATATTTGTAATAATTGTAGACTATATTTATTAACAATTTAAAAATATTTCAAGCACACCATCATACATATAATATATATATATCTATAATTACGTATATATACCAATTACCACATTAATACCAAATAGTATAGAAAAATTCTTAAAGCACTAAAATAGTTATAAATTATTGGGGTTTTACATCCTACCCAACTTAAAGAAAATTTTGTCCTCGAAATTAAACTAAGGTCGGGGGATTTAATACAATGCAAGGAAATTAATAGTTACTTAAGAGCTGGAAATGCAAGACATACCTTCGTCTTCGAACAACTGCGGGTAGCGATTTCGGATGTCGTCCTCGCGCTCCCAAGTAGACTCCCCTGGTGAGTGATGCTTCTATGCCACACGAACCAATGGAATAGATTGATTCCGTAACACCTTCACTCGGCGATCGAGGATACCTACTGGTTGCTCTTCGTACGACAAACTCGGTCTAACTATGATCTCGGAGTGATCAAGCACATGATTACTGTCCGCCACGTACCTCCTCAACTGAGATACATGGAATACGTCATGCACTCCCTCTAGCGACGGTGGCAAGGCCAATCTGTAGGCAACCTCTCCAACATGTTCCAAGACATCGAAAGGCCCGATGTACCTTGGACTCAACTTGTCACGTCCTCCGAATCGAATCGTGCCTCTAGTGGGGGATATCTTCAAGAACACATGGTCTCCCTCTTTGAACTCCAAGGGTCAACGACGATTATCTGTCCACTGCTTCTTACGATCGTGTACTGCTCGTAGGTGGCCCTGTATTTTCTTCACTGTCTCCACTGTGCTCAAGACCAACTCGGGACCCAATAGCTGTCGCTCTCCTATGTCGCTCCAACAAACAGGAGACCGACACTTCCTACCATACAATGCCTCAAACGGAGCCATTTGAATGCTCGCTTGATAGCTATTGTTGTAGAAAAACTCAACAAGATGAAGATGGTCCTCCCATGAACCGCCAAAGTCAAGCATGCATGCTCTCAACATATCCTCTAGCGTCTGAATGGTACGCTCCGACTGACCGTCTGTCTGAGGATGGTATGCCGTGCTAAACTTCAATTGGGTGCCCAAACTCTCTTGCATACTCCAAAAATATGAGGTAAACCTCGAGTCACGGTCTGCCACAATACTAACAGGCACACCGTACAATCTCACAATCTGTTCCATATACATCTTTGCCAATACCTCTGTTGACTGGCCCACTATAAAAGGTAAGCAATGGGCTAACTTTGTAAGTCTATCGACAATCACCCACACTGCGTCACGTCTCCTAGGACTTCGAGGAAAACCCGTGACGAAATCCATAGTAATGTGCTCCCACTTCCACTCGGAAATGGGTAGTGGCTGTAATAATCCGGCCGTCCTCTGGTGCTCCGCCTTTACTTGTTGGCATACCAAGCACTTGGCAACGAAACGAGCTATCTCCCGCTTCATTCCATGCCACCAATAAAACTGTCGTAAGTCACGATACATCTTGGTTCCTCCGAGATGAATAGAATATGCCGAACTGTGAGCCTCTGCCATCAGCTCTTGCCGTAACTCTCTATTGGGTACATAAATGTGATCACCACATCGTAATATCCCATCGGGATGGATCCTCAATCCCGTCTGCTCTCCTGCTTCAGTCCTCTCTCTTAGCCGTCGAAATCTGGCATCATTGGGCAATGCTGCCTTGATGCGCTCTACCAATGATGATTGCACTTGGAGGTTGGATAATACGCCGTCTGCTCCAGGCAATACTACCTCAATACCAAGCTGCTCCAAGTCTCTAATCAACTCCTTCTGCGTAGTCAAAAAGTGTGCCATGGGCTTACGGCTTAATGCGTCTCCCACGATATTAGCCTTGCCCGAATGATAATGAAGCTCGATCTCATAATCCTTCATCAACTCCAACCAACATCGTTGTCGCATATTCAACTCTTTCTGTATGAATACGTACTTGAGGCTCTTTATGATCAGTGTAGATATCAACCTTTTTGCCATACAAGTGGTGTCTCCATAGCTTTAAAGCAAAGATAACCGCTGCGAGCTCTAGGTCGTGGTTCGGATAGTTCTTCTCATGCACTCTCAACTGTCGCGATGCATACACTACTACACGCCCGTGCTGCATCAATATGCATCCTAATCCTTTCCCGGATGTGTTGCTGTAGATCACAAATCCTTTCGGGCCCGATGGTAGTGTCAAGATCGGTGTTGTGGTCAATCGCTTCTTCAACTCGTCAAACGCGGCTTGACACTCGTCTGTCCATACAAACTCCTGATCCTTGCAAGTTAATCGAGTCATAGGCCCCGCTATTCGAGAGAAATATTCTATGAACCGTTGGTAGTATTCCGCAAGTCCGAGGAAACTTCTCACCTCAGAAGCTGATGTAGGAGCGGGCCATGATTTGACTGCTGTGATCTTTTCTGGGTCCACAGATATACCATCACCCGTAACAATATGACCAAGAAATGATACCTCCTTGAGAAATAAATCACACTTGCTAAGCTTCGTGAAAAGTCGCTCAGTCCTCAACGTTTCCAAAACTATCCGTAGATGCTACTCATGCTCCTCTTGACTCTTGGAGTAAATCAAGATATCATCTATAAAGACTACTACAAATTTGTCCAAGTACTAGTGAAAGATCTTGTTCATTAAATTCATGAAAACTGCGGGAGCATTGGTCAAACCGAAAGGCATGACCAAGAACTCGTAGTGTCCATACCTCGATCGAAAGGCCGTCTTTGCAATGTCTTCCTTCCGAACCTTCAATTGGTGATAGCCTGATCGTAAGTCAATCTTGGAGAATACTTTTGCTCCACTCAGTTGATCAAATAGATCGTCTATACGCGGCAAGGGATACTTGTTCTTCACCGTCACTGCATTCAATGCTCTGTAGTCGATGCACATGCACACTGTTCCATCTTTTTTAGGCACAAAAAGAACGGGTGCTCCCCATGGTGACGCACTGGCACGAATAAACCCCTTTCTCTAATAAGTCATCAATCTGCATCTTCATCTCTACCAACTCCTTGGGTGCCAAACGATATACTCGAGATGAAATAGGCTCGGCTCCGGGAATAAGCTCAATAGAAAACTCAATATCTCGGTCAGGTGGTAGTCCTGGCAATTCCTCGGGGAATACATCCTCGAACTCGGTGATAATAGGGTACTGAGGGGTGTCATGCATCATCATATGAGTCCCCGATGTGGGTGTATCACAACTCTCTCCGTCTTCTTTGGTGAACTTAAACTCTGTCGAATTCGGTGGTCTAAAGATAATACTGCTCCTATGGCAGTCTATGAGGGGGAAATACTGGCTCAACCAGTCCATTCCAAGTACCACGTCAAATGTCGGCATAGGAAATACAAGAAGTCGTGCCATCATCTCTCTGCCACTTATCACTACAGGACAAAGTCTACAAACACCACTAACAGGTACAACTCCTCCTCCAGTGAGGATTTTAACATTTTTAGCTAAGGGTGTGATGGGAATGCTGTGTCTAGTGGCAAAACTAGTGGCTATAAATGAATGTGTGGCTCCAGTATCAAATAAGGTAATAACAGGAAAAGATGCAACTAAAATTATACCTGCTATAACTTCTGCCTCTGTCTCTATATCCTCAACAGCAAGTGAGAATTCCTGCCCATAATTCTGTCCTGGGCCCTGAGCTCTGGCTTTGTTGTACTGTACGCCTTGGGGGTGGCAATGGTGGATGATGTGCTCCTGCTACAGGCCGTGGTGCTGGAAGAGCTGGGGCTGTGGGCCTTGGGTTCTGCCGAGCTTGTACGTACTATCATCTATTGCTCCAGACAGTCCTTGAGCATGTGCTGATTGGATCCACATCTCAAGCATAATCCAAGGCGAGTCCTGCAGTCGTTCTGGAGATGTCCTTGTTTTCTGCAGTAATGGCAAACGGGCTTCTGATAAGGTGAGGGACTTTGCTGGAACTGTCATGTGGCCCTCCTAATAGGTCCACTCTGGGTGGCTCGGGCTGGAGTAACTGCTGGGGTATTTCATCTCGATGTCTGCTGCTGCTCCTTGCGAAGAATCTCCTGAGCACGAGCTTCTTCCAAGACAGCTGAATGGGAGACTCGAGACTGGGTAGTCGTATAAGACTTGAGCTCTGGTGCAAGCCCCTGCTGAAATCTTCTTGCCTTCTCTAACTCCGTCGGAATCAATCCCGCACCAAATCGACTCAGGCGATTGAACTCTGAGTCATACTCATCAACTGTCATATTCCCTTACTTCAGATGAAGGAACTGGTCGTAGAGACCATTTCGAACATGAATAGGGAAGAAACTCTCATAAAATGCATCATAGAAATGCTTCCAGGTGATCCCAGTACCTAATCGTCTCTCTTCCGCCTTCCACCAGTGGTGAGCATTGTCTTCTAACAGTAGGTCCACTGCTGTTATCCAATCTCGAGCTGGCAACTGGGATGCCTTCAGTAGCTTCTCGGTACTAATAAGCCACTGTGACACCTCTAAGGGCTTCTCTGTTCCTCTAAAGGCCTTGGGGTTCATATCTGTAAAATTCTTGATAGAGCCTTCATAAGGATGCAGAGCCGGTGCTGGTACTTACTGAGCTGGTGGTGGAGGTCTAGCCAATGCTGCCATCATCGTCCGTCTCATCAGCTCAGTCTGCTGCCACTAAACCTGCATTATGGTGTACATAAACTGCGAGGTAGGGCTCCCATCAGTCGGTGGTGGAGGCATCTGAGGTCCCGACTGTGGGGAAAACTGCTGAGGGAATGGTGGTAGTGGAGGCAGAGGTACATTCCCTTCCGGTGGCATGGTAGTGGTCTGCCCAGCCTGGCTGCCTGGGGGTGCTGTGTTCTCTGGGTACTCCATCGTCGGTGTCGTAGTAGGCTACGACTATCCTGGCTGGTATGGTTTTGCTGGAGTTATAGGAGGATTCTGTCCCTCCGGAGTAGCCTCTTCACCAAATGTGAGGGCCAAGGCAGAAGTGCGTCCGCTTCTTAAATGCATACTGTTGGCACGAAGAAGATAAGTTGATATTAGGAAAGATTAGATATGAAGTAAATCGAATAATCAAGGAAGTTTCGAAAAGATTTAGAAGTCAAGAGATAGTAGAAGTTCTGATAAGATATTCCTATTCCTATATGCAGGCTTGTTGGGCACAGTCATGTAACCCAACAATATTTATGTTGACCTGCATGGGCCACCACAAAAACATGTAACGCCCCAGTCCCAAAATACGTAGGACTAAGTACGTGAACATGCCAGCTGCACATATACGAAGAATACCCCAATATATGGAATCCTCAAATATGCACATAAGCTGTAAATAAAATAACCACAGGCCAGTAATATATAATCTAATCTCATCAAAGCTCAACATAGAAGATAATAGAGTCCAAATAAATAAGTAAAAGTATCAAAAGATAGCCGGGTGAACATACTCACTCCAAACAGCTATGAAAAATAGTCTCACAAGATCGGAGTCCGACCTCCGCAAATAGAAAGAAATGAGATGCAAAAATATGTCAACTAATGTCTCAAATAAAGAATAGACTAGACATCAGTAAAGACTGCCTCGTTATCGATGTAGGATAGCTCCAACGCCGCTCCGTACTCATGTGGAAAATCGTCTAAACCTGAAGAGATAACCAGGTCCTCAGGGGACATAGCAAGATACAAGAAAACACCATGCCATATAAATTGTGATAATATAATAAGGGAAAAGATATGCATGCAATCGGGTTCTTGACCATTCTACTGTGAATATGCAGTTGAGATACAATCCTTCGACGCATGAGCCCTGGCTGTAAATGGGATCGGCATAGTTCCCATAAAGGAAACCAGGGGCCTACATCCATAATGCTCTGGAAGCGTCAGAGGGCACCATGTGCAAGGGCTACGTCCATAACGCTCTGGAAAACGTCAGAGGGCGCCTGGAGCCTGCGTCTCCGGAGGAGCGAACAGGTAATCAGGGAAGTGCAAAGAAGCCCATACGTCAGGTATTGTTCTCCCCACCCAATGCCTAGTATCATTATCTCCATGACTGATATGAACCTATAGTAACCTCCAAGTCTTCTAACATGCAATACTATTGGCAGTTACTCCTATCCGTCGTATGCTCCATACGTATCGGTGGCCAGCCGACTACGCGGGTACGTATCCTATATGTGACTCACATCATGTGATACAACAAGTGTTAAGGCCGTATGAGATATACCAATACCTCAACATCAATGGGTGGTCACTAGACTAAGTCAATGCAAGAGAAATAAATAAGGCGAGGTAAACGACCGATAGAGTCGCTTGTACCCAAGTGTGACTTGGACGTACAGTATAAATATCAAGAAACAAATTGCTGATATAACAACTGAAAACAAGAAATATAATAATTACAGAGTAAGGTGGCAAGGTATCTTGCCTGATGGTGCAAAGTGGCAAGCCCAAGAAATCACAATGTCAGCCAAGAAACGTCACAGTCTCCAAACAACTCTTGGTGCTGAAACAAACATAAAAAATGCACTCGGTGTAAAAGATATACCTAGGAAACGCCTGTCCAAAAGTTAAATTCTGGAACAGGGGCAAAATTATAATTTTGGATCAAAACGATATCCGCCGTTGGACCCGCTTTGCACCGAAACGTGTGCCAAAGTCTATGGTCTCTAAAGTCGTCAAACTATATGTCCACGATTTCAGTTTGAGGAGAAAAACTCAACGGTATGTCCAATTTTGGATTTCGATGAGCCGTGTACAAATTCGTCCGTTTGAGTGGGTCGCGGGCCCGCCAAAATGGGTTCCGATTCGACCTTCTCAGAATCAAACCAAACTTGGCACACAGGACCAGAATTTCAATTCGGACCTGTTGGCGCAAGTTTTGTCTCGAATCGACGACTGTACACGAAGTTATGGGCAAGTTTGCAAAACGTCGATACGGGGGTATCTCGACGGATACGCGTTGATTTCGTCGTGCACATGCAAGGAAACTGAGTTCCGTCAGTTCTCACACGTCCGCAACATCCATACACGCCTTTCGATGCATATAGTGAACGACCACGTCACCCAATTTTTCGGGCGCACGTCGTATCGGGGAATATTCACTAAGTTTTCAAAACAAAATTGTAAGTTTTTCTTAATTTTTAAATTGGTGTTTCTTGATGTCTAATGGACGAATTTAAACTCTACAAATAGTGTCTAAAAGGTGTATAGTTTGTCTAGAGGTTTGTTCAATTAGTTCTCCAAAACTTGCGATCATCTGGTCGAAAATTTCGTGTCAAACCGGGCTTGGTTAAAGGGAAAATGCTGCACATAAACAGTATTAATTCCTAAACTTTCGGGAATTTACAAAAAATGTAGTAAGCCATTAGAGGAAATATAATTGAAGAGACTTGTAGGGGGTCAACTGGGCTACCTATACAAATTTACGGATCGCTTTTTCATCAAACGTAGAGGAAGAAAGGTGGGGTCGAAGTTGAGTACCATGCGGTTGATCGAAACAAAGCTTCCTCTGTTCCACCCGAATGCGGGCTCCGGCGACGTCTCTGGTCAACGGCGGCAGTTCGCTGGCGACTGGGGTGTGCGCGGGGAGGTTGGCAGCCCTGGGGTCGAGGGGTATTGGATTTACGAGAGGGGGTTAGGGTTTTTGTCTTCGAGCAGCTATATATATTGCCGCTGCCGTTGATACCTACTTGAAGTAGGAATACAAGGGGGCTCGGGTTTGCTAGGCTAAGTGTTGGGCTCGGGTTACTAACCCAAGCAGCTGCAGCTGCTGTGGGACCATGGTGGTATTAGGAAGCATAGGGACTTTGGATATTAGGGGGTCGGCCCCCCCCAAGAATTCTTAAAAAAAAAAAAACTATATATATATATATATATATATATATATATATATATATATATATATATATATATATATACTCACAAGAAAAATTTCTATAATACTTAATTTAAGTAACAAAATATTTGTAATAATTGTAGACTATATTTATTAACAATTTAAAAATATTTCAAGCACACCATCATACATATAATATATATATCTATAATTACGTATATATACCAATTACCACATTAATACCAAATAGTATAGAAAAATAATTCTTAAAGCACTAAAATAGTTATAAATTATTGGGGTTTTACACCTACTCAGTAGGTGCCTTAAAACCTGAAGAACGAGTTACAGAGAAACAAAAAAGAAGAAGAGGAGGATTAAATCTGCTGGGCTGTAAAACACCGTTATTCAAAGCAAGATTCGCCTCTATACGATCCGCTTCCAGGAACCAGCAAGTTCAAGAGAACTTCTGGAACGCTCGTCAGTCAATATTTATGACTTGAACGGGCTTCCTGAACTTTATGAACTCCCTTAACTCTCTTCTTTGGTGCATCTTGGAAAGGAGGCAAGGGGGCTCTATTTATAGAGTGGAGTGAGACCTCACCATCTCTCATATCTGATGTGGGACTAAAACACCAATACTCTAAAATGGAGTTTGATGTTTTACATCATCCCACAATCAACATAGTCGAGTGCTAGCCCACTCCTTCCCCCCGAACACTCCCGTACATGCACGAGACAACCTGGAGTCCGTGTCGAGTCCGAGCCCGCACAACAAAAATCAACTTAAGTCCTTGTTGGAATTAATCATTTTCTCTTAGTAAAATCACCCATTCCCTCCTTAGGGTCACCACCCCATGTGCATATTCCAACAACACATACTCATATATATATTGAGATAACTCATGATGCTTTTCCAATGTGGGACTAAACTTTACAAAGCATGTTGAGAGCAAGCTCTCTTCATGTCAATGAGCAAGAGCACCAACAATCCTCCACATATCTCATCATATATATGTGTCTAGGGTTGAGCGTTCCTCACAGTAACTGTCCATTTTGTATTAGGATAGATGTCGCTGACGACTTGAATCTTTCCGCATGGGTTAAATAACAATGCGAAACAAGAATGGACTATGTCTTGAATTCTACACCATAATTTTAATTCTTCCCACTCACAAAGTGTAGTTACATATGCTTCTGGCTGTATATTAAAGGCCCTGTGACAGCCTGGTTTCAGTGTATAATTTTGGGCGTCTACAAGTTTACCCTCAAGAGACGGCCTGATATCTCTTTCCATACACTATAGGTAAGTTCTTTATTAAAGAGACATGGAATGAAGCCTTGCGCTTCCTTGCGGGGCTACGTCGATATGACATGGCCTAAAGCCGAGGCATTACCCCTACCCAGAAACCTCATCGTAGTGTCACACTACTGAGGTCACAGCCTCCTTATAGTGCCATTCTATCCAGCATGAAGCCTAAGGCTTTCTTGCGGTGTTAGCCGCAACGACATGGCTTACAAGGCTGAGGCTTTACCCCTACCTGGGTACCTCATCATGATATCGTGCCACTGTAACATGGGATCACCCTCCCCTTTGTAGTGTTGTCTACAACTCTTTAATTTCATCATACAGCATTAGGCTACCTGCCTATTTGCGGTGCTACGCAGCTATGACTTGGCTTGAAAAGTCGAGGCATTACCCCTACCTGGGAACCTCATGGTGGAGTCATCCCACTATAGCATAGAATTTTACTCCTTGTAGTGTTGCACTATCGTGCTTTCTGTAAAGTACACCAGCCATTCACTTTGCTTGGGAACTTATTAAGGCATTTAAGCCAACCTCAACACAGGATCCATTTTTCGCAGAAAATACATAGTAGCCAACAGTGGTTATGGGTTCGTAACCCTTCCATGTTCCCAAGAACAGGTACTCACTGTTACCTGATAGTTTTCCAGTCAGTGGTCCTCCCTTGAACCTAAAGTTAGATGTCTAGTAGATTTCTCTTTGAACTAATAACACAAAATTTTATGGTAGGATTACAAAAACATACTATCAGACTACCTTCAAGCCCATCTTTCCTATTGTGTCTTCAACCAGCTGACGTTTGAGGCCCTTCGTGAACAGATCTGCCAGGTTCTCCTGACTCCGAATATCGATTACTGTAATAACAACTCTCTTGATGAGATCGTTTACTGCCCTATGCTTTAACCGCATAGTTCTATTCTTTTCGTTGAAGAGATCATTTGATGCCACCGTCGCAGTCGTTTGGTTGTCGCAGTATATCAAAATTGACGATATCTACGCTACGACCACTGGAAGATCATACATGAGCTCCCGAAGCCATTCTGCTTCATCTACTGCGGTATCAAGTGCAAAGAACTCAGATTCCATAGAAGACCGCGAGAGCATAGTCTGCTTCTTCGACTTTCATGATATAGCAGCTCTACCCATTTTGAAAATGAATCCTCCAGTGGACCTCTCGCTCTCCAACTCTGAGCACCAGCTGGCATCACTGAAGTCTTTTACTACCCGGCGGCTCTCCGTTGAAGTGCAGTGCATATGTCTGAGTCTTCTTGAGATATCTCATAACACGCTTGTAAAACCCCTAAATTTCTACTATTTATATATATATATATTAAATTTGGTACTGATTTAAATTTTTTGTATTGTACGTCGCATAGTCGTATTGTACGTCGCACATGAAATTTTATTTTTCGTAGTTGCTCGTCAAGTGCGAATATGTGCGAGCGTACATATTTTAGAAAAATATTTTTTCTATTTTATTATACACTTTCAAAATATTATATAATTATTATTCTTGCTATAAAAAGCCTTTTTATTTTTAGCAGTTATTAATCATAAATAATATTTCATTGTATACTAGGAAAAGCATAATCATGTATGCATTATTCGTGCATACATATATTTCGTAATTATTTATTAGTCTATTTTAAATAAAAATGTAATTTTTGAGATTTATTAATAAATATTTTATTATTTAAAAAGATATTTAAAAATATTTATTATTTTCAAAATTATTATTATTGGTATTTTGAAAAATATATTTGGAAGTTATGGTAGCTATTTAAATCTTAATTTAATTTTTGGATTTATTTAAATAGTTAAATATTCAAAATTGATTTATCCCATTTGATTTTGAGCTAAAAATTTAAATATGATTTAATTGATTTGATTTTAAACTAAGAGAATTTGATTTGATTTAAATTAGATTTGGATTTGGATTTGGATTTGGATTTGATTGCTTTTAAATTAAATTAGAAAATATCTAAATTGGGTTTAAAGGAATCCTAATTCTTATCTAATTGGAAATTCCCACATACTATAAATAGACAGGTAGTCCTCCATATTATGTTCACCACAAATCATCTTTCAAACCATCCTTGTCAAAATTTCTCTCTTTTTTTCGTCATAAATTCAGCCTCAATTTTCAAAGGTTGTAGCAACTTCGAATGACCATAACTCTCAACTCCGGACTCCTTTTGACCTCCAGTTTTTTTTGTTGAAATCGTATTGAGGTATATTTTCTGAATGTAAATTTTATTTTCATAAATTTGGAACTTAATTTTTTGGAAAATTTGTGGAGTGTCAGTGGTCCGAAATCTGACACGTTTTAGTGTTTTGAGATTCTGGGAGAACCAGGAATCAGAATCACGATCCGTTTGAAGTTTCGGAATACTGACAGAAAAATACACATCATATATTTTTCCTAAAATTTTTTTAGAATATTTTATTTTTGGTTTTTATTTTAGAAGTTTGTCACATCGTCTGAGTTCATCTTGTGTAGCCCTGTGACTATTCTGTACCCAACGGGATTGTCGGTTTCACCAACAAGGAGCTCAGGCAAGACACCTTGCCATTTGCTGTTTATTTATTTTAGCTCATATTTTATGCATTATTTATTTTTTATGCAAAATAAACTGTGATACATGGCATAACCTGTTAGAACTTACTGTTCATTTATATTTCCTGCTATGTATTATTTTTCTTACATATTAGACCTAGATTTAAGGGACCACCTTGTGTGTTGTATTCATGGCCTTGACACGTTGTACCACGAAGTTGTGTGTCGCATGTAGAACACGGACGTGCATGATTGGCTGGCCACCAGTACGTACAAGCCGTGCGAAAGGAATAACTGTTAATAGAGGTTGTATGCTAGTTTGACTTAGCGGTTATAGAGTTAGCATTGGGCGGGAAGAACATGATTGGAAGTTGACTACCACCCTATCTATCGTAGACTCGCTCGCTACTGAGGAACGATATGTAGACTATATGCTATAGACTCGCTCGATACTGAGGAATAGTATATGGTGTTGTGACTCGCTACTGAGGTACTGCATTGGTATTTTCTTGACTTGACCCGATAGTCATGCGACCATGAACTGTTCTTAAAACTACATTCACCTAGATTTGGTTAGGCACCCTTATCCGTTAGGTACGAGTACTTTTGGTTTGGATACTTGTATCTGACCGTGGCTTGGAACAATAACTTGTCGCGAATTAGTTCGTCACATTTTGTCCTTGTTTGGTTGTAGGTGTGACTTACTACTTCGATGAAAAGGTATTGAACCTTGTTGGGGTCCGGATACCATATTTGATTCATAGCATGGGAAGATACGTTACCGTGAATTAGTTTACCATCTCCTGTCCTTGTTTGGTTGGGGGGATGGTACGCTCGTTCAGTAGGTGCGTATTGGACCATGTTGTAATTCGATTTACTTATTTATTTGAACAATATTTATTCAGTTTATATGGCATGATATTATGTGTCTTGTTACGTCCCTTTGAGGACTTGGTTATCTCTCCAGGTGTGTGCTATTGTCTTTCGCAGGTGTTCTAGCTCTAGCCGTGATCATCGCTATTCTCTTCGAGGGTGATTGCACTTGGATCGTCTTTGCTTCACTCGCCAAATTCATATCTTTTCTTATGTATTTTTCCTTTACTTGTTGGTAGTGGATTTGTCTTCGCCCAACATATTGTATCAAGACAATTCATCATTATTATATTATATCTTTTATTCATTTATTTTGTGTGGATGAGATTAGTTATGGTTCTACTGTATTTTACAGCTTATGTATTTATACGAGGCTTCTATATATTGGAGTATACTTTGTATGAATACAGCTGGCATGTCTATATTCCTAGTCCTACGTATTTTGGGACTGGGACGTTACATGTTTTTGTGGTGGTCCATGCAGGTCGAGTTTGTCACTTCGGTTACGTTACTGTACCGATGTGAACCTGCAACATAGGATTAGAATTACAGGAATCTCATCCATACAGCTTGACCTCTTCCCTTGGCTTCAAATTCCAAACTCTCGTTCGACTTCCTTGAATTGCATCTTGCTTGATTCCCTTCTACCGTTGATTCTTATTTTCGTGCTTAGTGTCAACTAGGAAGATGACTACACTAGTATATGCTCATAGGTCAAACACATGGCTAGAATGGTTATATTGGCAATTGGAATATATTTAAGACTCTAATTGAGGTAAAGGGTTTTTTTTTAGTGTGATTTAATGATTAGTAATTTGTAAAGTAGGATATTACCACGAAAAGTTTTAACCTTGAGATTTCTAAATAGTAAACACCAGAGGATTTATAGAATTTCATACTTGGTTTAAGAAATTGATTTATTTTCAAAGATTTGATATTTATGATTTATTGGATTATAGTTATACATCCTTGCACAGGTATAAAATTGATTTGTTTTTCGAGTTGTAATATTTATGAGTTTGGGTGATAGATATACATCTTTGAACAAATATAATTTTATTTGATTTTCGAGTTTCAATTTCATGATTTATTGTATTATAGTTATGCACCTTGAACAGTTATAGATTTGGTTTGAAAATGATCTTAGCTTTTAAAAATGGTCGTAGGAATTATTTAAACGGAGTTGTACAACTTGCGGTTTTCGTGTTTATAAAATTTTAAATTTTAAGGGGAAGTAATGACGGTGAATTTTTGTTTAAAATATTTGAAAGTTATGAAAACGATTTTTGAGAATTTTTCTTTATTTTAAATTGTGTCCTATGATTGAGGATTTACAAATCTATTTAGATTTTTGGTAAAAAAAAAATTTTGACTGATAAGATTATTTGAAAATTTAGTTTAATGTGGGATTGCTAATATTAAATTTTTTTTGAAGAATTTCGAAGGATGTGATGGAAAGTTATTTTGATTGATTAAAGGAAGTTACCATTTAAAAGTTGTGAGTTTGTTGGAATAACATAGCATAAATAGAAGTTAAAATTGATGAGAGAATTGGGCTTAATTTTTTGAGATTGCTTTTAATATGCTAAGAGTTTTATTATAAATTAATTAAAAAATTTAGAGTGTTAAATTTTTGATTGATTGTGAAATTTTTATGGATTCGTAAATTATGAACTCTTGAGTTAAATAGTTGAATTTAAACGTTAATTTTGGAAAAGGTTAGTAGTAACGTGATAAAATTTTGCTTTGAGATTTATGAGAGTGATTTAAATTTTTTTTTTTATGAATTTGAACGGCTTGGAGTAAATACAAATTTTGGTGGTATATTTTTGAAAGTTTTTTTTTTAAATTTTTGGAGAAAACTTGAGTTAAAATATTAATGATAGGCCACAAAGGTAGCCCTAATGAGTTAGAAGTATTCCACACTAATTGCCATATCACTCATGACCATGATAGTAGTATATACACAAGTGTTATTTGTCATCTACCCAGCTATGTGACTGTATTTTCACCTCGACTTACTCGACCTTCCTTCAATTCTAGATCTTTTAATTGCGACCTTCTAACCCATTTGCAATTTGAATAATGAGTTAATGGTTCCTTAATTGTATTCATCTAAGAAACTATCTTCTCTCCGGAATTGTGTTTCTAAATTATTTTTAATGGATTCTTTAATTAATTTTATTTCATGCTTTAACTTGATCTTCTTTATTTTGTGCATTAATTATCACCTCGTGAACTCCCACTTTCTATTTTGATCTTCTGGCGTCCCCTACATGACTTGTATATTTGGAGTACCACACTACACTTTTCCTTCCAACAAATTTCATATGTATGACCTAGACAAGTCCACCTTCATATAGATGTATTATGTCCCACTAAAATACGTCTCCTTGTACACTATTTTTATGATAGGACCATCTGGTCAAAATGGCCAAACTATAACCTCTACCATGACACCAAAATACTTTCTGACTACAATTAAGAGATCCAACCTTGACTCAATACCTTAACCCGATAGGTGAATTTTGTTCTACTTACTTCCTTAAATGCTTAAATTTGTGCTTTTATCTTGATTGCTTAACCCATTGTCTCATCCCATTACTAGTTTAACTCTTGTAAGTTGGGTAGAATACCTCACGGCCCAACAAAGCCTTTGTCCTTGTGACCCATGTGGATAAGTTTGCTTAGCCTATAAGTTCAGAGGACCCTAACTTAGCTAGTCAACCAAGACAACTGTATAGGCCCGAACTTCGGGCGAGCCTTGATCTTAAAAGATCTGGGACTATTTAAAATTTCCTTCATCAGTACCTCCCTTGCTCATATTTTGAATATCTCGCGCTGCTAACGTAGCTTCAGTTTTGCAAGCTTATTTCGTTATCAAGCTTGATCATGACATATTTTATTGGGTGCACCCACTAACATATTGTCTAATCAGAATCGGTTCATAATGGTCTGATCAACTAAGTGCACTTTGGTTCACTTTTATCTATCGTTCTACGTGGATGGAGACATAGCTAAACTTGTCCTCTAGAGTCCCATCCGCGACTGCCTTGACAACTCCTTTTGAATTATTCGGTCGTCTTTGAACCACGTATTCGTATTCGATAACGCCTCCTTCGAACTCTATATTGCGTTCGCCTTCACCTATTTTAGAAGGACGAAAGCGTCATACTAAAACTCCTCTAACTGTCCTATCACCATGACCATTACCACCCAATGTAACCATATATTTGTCTTGAACTACTCGACTTTTCCCTCGACACTAAATTTATAATCTTGACTTTCTAATCATTTGAATTTAAGAGTTATTACAATCGTCTCTTAATCATACCCTCAACCTAGACTACGACCATATAAACTTCCTTAAACCCTCCTATCTACCGTTGTGCCTTCTCACCCCCTCCTAATTCTTAATTTCGAGGACGAAATTCTTTTAAGTTGGGTAGGATGTAAAACTCCTAAATTTCTACTATTTTTTATATATATTAAATTTGGTACTGATTTAAAAATTTTGTATTCTACGTCGAATAGTCGTATTGTACGTCGCGCACGAAATTTTATTTTTCGTAGTTGCTCGTCAAGTGCGAATATGTGCGAGCGTACATATTTTAGAAAAATATTTTTTCTATTTTATTATACACTTTCAAAATATTATATAATTATTATTCTTGCTATAAAAAAGCCTTTTTATTTTAGCAGTTATTAATCATAAATAATTTTTATTGTATACTAGGAAAAGCATAATCATGTATGCATTATTCGTGCATACATATATTTCGTAATTATTTATTAGTCTATTTTAAATAAAAATGTAATTTTCGAGATTTATTAATAAGTATTTTATTATTTAAAAAGATATTTAAAAATATTTATTATTTTTGAAATTATTATTATTGGTATTTTGAAAAATATATTTGGAAGTTATGGTGGCCATTTAAATCTTGATTTGATTTTTGGATTTATTTAAATAGTTAAATATTCAAAATTGATTTATCCCATTTGATTTTGAGCTAAAAATTTAAATAGATTTAAATTGGATTTAATTGATTTGATTTTAAACTAAGAGAATTTGATTTGATTTAAATTAGATTTGGATTTGGATTTGATTGCTTTTAAATTAAATTAGAAAATATCTAAATTGGGTTTAAAGGAATCCTAATTCTTATCTAATTGGGAATTCTCATATCCTATAAATAGGCAGGTACTCCTCCATATTATTTTCACCACAAATCATCTTTCAAACCATCCTTGTCAAAATTTCTATCTTTTTTTGGTCATAAATTCAGCCTCAATTTTCAAAGGTTGTAGCAACTTCGAATGACCATAACTCTCAACTCCGGACTCCTTTTGACCTCCAGTTTTTTTTGTTGGAATCGTGTTGAGGTATATTTTCTGAATATAAATTTTATTTTCATAAATTTGGAACTTAATTTTTTGGAAAATTTGTGGAGTGTCAGTGGTCCGAAATCTGACACGTTTTAGTATTTTTGAGATTATGGGAGAACCAGGAATCAGAATCACGATCCGTTTGAAGTTTCGAAATACTGACAGAAAAATACACATCATATATTTTTCCTAAAAAAATTTCAGAATATTTTATTTTTGTTTTTATTTTAGAAGTTTGTCACATCGTCTGAGTTCATCTTGTGTAGCCCTGTGACTATTTTGTACCCAACGGGATTGTCGGTTTCACCAGCAAGGACCTTAGGCAAGACACCTTGCCATTTGCTGTTTATTTATTTTAGCTCATATTTTATGCATTATTTATTTTTTTATGCAAAATAAACTGTGATACATGGCATAACCTGTTAGAACTTACTGTTCATTTATATTTCATGCTATGTATTATTTTTCTTACACATTAAACCTAGATTTAAGGGACCACCTTGTGTGTTGCATTCATGGCCTTGACACATTGTACCACGAAGTTGTGTGTCGCATGTAGAACACGGACGTGCGTGATTGGCTGGCCACCAGTACGTACAAGCCGTGCGATAGGAATAACTGCTAATAGAGGTTGCATGCTAGTTTGACTTAGCGGTTATAGAGTTAGCATTGGGCAGAAAGAACATGATTGGAAGTTGACTACCACCCTATCTATCGTAGACTCGCTCGCTACTGAGGAACGATAGGTAGACTATATGCTATAGACTCGCTCGATACTGAGGAATAGTATATGGTGTTGTGACTCGCTACTGAGGTACTGCATTGGTATTTTCTTGACTTGACCCGGTAGTCATGCGACCATGAACTGTTCTTAAAATTGCATTCACCTAGATTTGGTTAGGCACCCTTATCCGTTAGGTACGAGTACTTTTGGTTTGGGTACTTGTATCTGACCGTAGCTTGGAACAATAACTTGTCGCGAATTAGTTCGTCACATCTTGTCCTTGTTTGGTTGTAGGTGTGACTTACTACTTCGATGAGAAGGTATTGAACCTTGTTGGGGTCCGGATACCATATTTGATTCATAGCATGGGAAGATACGTTACCGTGAATTAGTTTACCATCTCCTGTCCTTGTTTGGTTGGGGGGATGGTACGCTCGTTCAGTAGGTGCGTATTGGACCATGTTGTAATTCGATTTACTTATTTATTTGAGCAATATTTATTCAGTTTATATGGCATGATATTATGTGTCTTGTTACGTCCCTTTGAGGACCTGGTTATCTCTCCAGGTGTGTGCTATTGTCTTTCGCAGGTGTTCTAGCTCTAGCCGTGATCATCGCTATTCTCTTCGAGGGTGATTGCACTTGGATCGTCTTTGCTTCGCTCGCCAAATTCATATCTTTTCTTATGTATTTTTCCTTTACTTATTGGTAGTGGATTTGTCTTCGCCCAACATATTGTATCAAAACAATTCATCATCATTATATTATATCTTTTATTCATTTATTTTGTGTGGATGAGATTAGTTATGGTTCTACTGCATTTTACAGCTTATGTATTTATACGAGGCTTCCATATATTGGAGTATACTTTGTATGAATACAGCTGGCATGTTGTTTCTCCGGCATGTTGTTTCATCGACGGCTCAGCGAGTTCTGGTTCAATTGTTGTTTCTCTACCAACAACTTCATCTTGGACTACTGGTTCATATGAGACCTCAGTCTCATTTGCACCTACATCATTCTCCGGAATGTTTAGGAGATCAATGTTTTTGTGTCGTGCAAAATTGTCTTCAAAGTATTCAACATCGCGAGATTCGATGATATGATTTGACTCAATGTCAAGGAATCTCCAGGCATCACTCTTCTCGGCATATCCCAAGAAGATCGCCTTCATAGTCCTTGTCCCCAGCTTCTGAATCTTCAGATCTGGGAGCTTCACATAAGCCAGACACCCGTACACTCGAATAACATTCAAGTTAGGTCTGACTTTGAACCAGAGTTCATGAGGAGTTATGTCAAAAGTTGCATAAGGCACTCTATTCAGAATGAAAGTGGCCATTAATGCAGCTTCTCCCCAGTAACATTTTGGAGACCTGTAGTTAGCAGCATTTAGTTCATTATTTCTGTCAGCGTTCGATTCTTCCTCTCTGCTACTCCGTCAGATTGAGGAGAATACGGAGCAGTAGTCTCGCAGATGGTTCCATGTTCTTTGCAGAACGATACGAATTCATGAGACCGATATTCTTCGCCTCGATCACTTCTCAACCTCTTGAGTTGTTGTCCAGTTTGCCGTTTAGTTTCGGCCCTGAACTCCTTAAACTTCTCGAACGCTTCATCTTTAGATTTGAGCAAGTAGACGAATACGTACTTAGAGAAGTCATCGATGAAGGTTATAAAATACTTTATCCCGACTTTTGTAGAGAATTGTTTGAAGTCACAGATATCGGAGTGTACCAACTCCAGAATATCTGTGCTTCGATTGACCTGATGAAAGGGTTTTCTAGTGATCTTAGTCTGAGCACATACTTCACACTTCTCTACCTTATCCCTACATTTGGAGATAAGTCCTAGACTAGACATTTTGTTTATTCTTTTACAATGAACATGTCCTAGACTATTATGCCACAACTCAAGAGAATAGTCTGAAAGAGCGATTGCATTTATTTCATTAGACTAGTTTACAAGCTGAATTTTAAACATCCATTCGATTTGAAAAGCCTTTCCAAAGTATGTTCCCTTCTTGGACATCACCATCTGGCCAGCATTAATGTCCATCCTCAAACCTGTGTTGCTAAGTAGGCTCCCAGAGATCAGGTTCTTGGCAATCACCGGAACATGCTTTATTCTTTGGAGCGTCAGAGTGTTCCCGGAAGTGAGTTTCAGCTCCGTACAGTCCCGATCCCCAGAACTTCAGCTTGGGCCTGGTTTGCCATGACAACCTTCTTAGAAGTTGGCTGGTACGTGACGAACCATTCCTTCCTAGAGCAGACATGGCATGTCGTACCGGTGTCTATCCACCAGTCAGAGTCAGCTCCCTCAGTTGTGACCTGAGCGATCATAGCAACGAGGTTAGAAACCAAAGAAACCTTATTAGACTCACCTTTCTCTGATTGTTTGGGCTTGGATCTGCATTCACTCTTGTAGTGGCCCTTCTTGCCATAGTTAAAACAAGTCACATTGGACTTGGGCTTCTTCTGTTTGAAAGAGGATCCATTCACTTTCAGATTAGTGAAGTCTTTCTTGTGGTGAGAAGCCGCTTGCTTCCCCTTGGAGTCTCTCGTCTGCACCAGATTGGCCTCGGCCAATTGTTTGGTCACAGCGTCCATCTTCTGTTGAGAACGTATCTCATCCTTATAGAAGCATGGAATTTCAAAACCAGAAAGTCTATGCGCCAGACTACATGCGCCAGAGCTTGGACAAAGTACTTCATAGCAAAAAGCAACAAATATAGACATTGAAAGAGGACTTTTTATTTAACATATAAAAGTCTATTACATGTCTAAGAAAGACTGTACAAAGGAGAATTTCTACAAAGAAAAGATCCTAAAGTCTACAGCCAGCAGCCAACATGCGCCCTCAAGTAGGCACAACAATCAACATGCGCCCTCGGTCAGGCGCATCCCACCATGCGCCCTCAGCAAGGCGCATCCTTTTCAGCAGCTCAGTTATGTGCATCCTTAGTTATGTGCATCCCTTTGGCAGCTCAGTTATGTGCATCCCTTCAGCAGCCCAGTTATGTGCCGCTCTTCCAGCCAGACTCACCGCCGTCTAAATGCTTCGACTAATGAAGCATTTATTAAGCAGAACGAGGGTGGAAATTAACCCTCTAGCCAAGGAAGGGAAAAGAACCACAAGCCAACCTGTGGCCAGGGGAGGCTTCGAAAGAGCCTCCAAAGGCCAAGAAAGATCGTGATCAAAACTGTGGCTAAAGGAGCAGCTTTCAACACAACCAGAATGGGCTACACCCATTTTGAAGGAAGAAAGAGCCGCCAAAACCGCAGCACCGCAATTCCGATCTACGGCCCTTCCTGCACAACGAAGATGAGGCTCGAGCATCCCTATTTTTGGATGCAACATGCACCTTCCGCCTGCCTCAGAAGTCCTCGACTCCGACTTTTGGACGTAACAGTCTCCTTCAAGTGGATCAACGAAAACATTGCGTCGTATCTTCACCCTCGGGAGCATCTCGTCAACAGAATGCATTCGAGTACACAAGTTCATGTCGGAAAGACGTGAGAGAACGAGAAGCAAACCCTCTCTCCATACCACTATTTATAGGCCGGGCAAATCAAACCCATGCGCCAAGTGGATGGCTTTCCAAATTCCGTGTAATGAATTTGCATTAAATGGATGAACCGGACGCTTCGAATTCAGCTAAGTCAAAACGGCTATTTAAAGCACTCAAAGAACGTAACAGTCGCACCATCAAAGACGTGTCACGAAGCGGATGCGCCGGCCAGACCGCGCATCACACAGATGCGCCCTTCAACATCAGGCGCATCACCAAGCGCCTCACAGGGGATGCGCCCTCATCTGCCCCCATATGCCTAGAGGAACGCCAACCGACACGCCCACTCAGCTGTCCATCGAATGTCACAAACATTAAATGTCGAACTGACAGAGTTGGCAGCACGTCTCCCGAAGTCTGAACAGTTCAGAAGACGAAGCATCGCCAACGTCAGCGTTATTATTACTTCCCTCCGACGGCTACTGCCACGTGGCCACCCAACCATCACGCATGCGCCTCCGCAGCCATGCGCCCAAATCCGCTTGCGCCTCAAAAGCCATGCGTCTCAGACTTTTCACTGATCCCTAAAGACAGAAGGAAAGTCACTATTAAAGTTCTGCATGCGCCTCAAAAGTCATGCGTCCCAGACTTCTCTCTGATCCCAAAAGACGGAAGTAAAGTCACTACTGAAGCTTCGTATGCGTCTCAAAAGCCATGCGTCCTGAATGGTTCGTGACTCCCAAAGGTTACGAGCCAAAGTCTCCTCATGCGTCCAATCCTAGGCGCATCCTACCAGATCATTCCCCACCAAATCAGAGATCTCTAAGCCATGGGTTGACGACACGTGTCCTTTGACTCGACTCATCCAAGATCTCAGCAACAGAAAGATCTTCTCCTCTGCTACGTGCCGGCTCACAATAGCAGTATGAAGAATTCAATCCCTCAATCAGGGCATATCGTCCATGCGCCTCCATCAGCAATCAACACGTGGCGTCCCTACGTACAGGCGCATCCTACATGCGCGCATGAGCAGCCAGCCTGCAAAACTATAAATAGAGGGATCATTTCCTTCTTAGACACACACCTACCTACAGAACGATCACACAGAGACTTCGCACCACCAGAGAGGCAGATACAGACACTCAATGTCTTTCTCCTCTCAGTAAGGTCCAGCACCCAGAGCAATCCAGACCTTCAGAGAACCGATAACAGTCGTCAGATCGTCAATGGAGTCAACGCATTACCACTAACTCCATCGGCACAAGGGACCCAGATAAACAAAAGTGTACTCCTAGGACTACATCTAAGTCCTATATTGTAACACTGTTCTGTTTGTATTGAAATTTGCAATCAAATTTTTTTAATGGCAAACAGTCCTCAACGTGGATTTCTTGCAAGAGATCTTCCAGACTGATCTCGAGTTTCTTCCGCTGCATTCTTGCATAGAACATATTCCATCCAGCAGGAAGTTTCGAGACGATCCCTCCAACGAAAAACTTATCAACGAGGGACATCTTTTCATCGTCCAGTTTCCAACGAAGTTTCATATACTCCTTCACTTGAGGAAGCATCGCCTTTTCATCTTCAAAGAGCCACTTGTGATATTTTTCCACAAAAAATATCTTGCTCCTGTCATTGTCTTTCTCGTACAACTTTTCCACAGACTCCCATATTTCTCTGGCACCATCCTTCTTTGAGTAGGATTTTGCCAGAAAATCCTCCATAGCATTTAGGATCAGAAGCCTACAAATGCTATTCTTTCTTCTCCATTTGGCCTGAAGTTTAGTAGCCGCATTTATAGGGGCAACAGATCCAGTATCTGGAACAGTAGGTTCCTCTTCAAAGAGCACGTGATCAACATCTCGGAGTTAAAGGGTGACAAAGACCTTCCACTTACAGACTTGATAATGCTCTCCATCAAACTTTTTCAACTTGCAGTAGTCAGTTTGGAGAAGTGAAGCATTAATATTTTCCATCGTACGAATCTTGCTTTAAAATTGTTAGTCTCGAGGCGTAGATATAGATAGAAAATAGGAGTTCAGCAAGCCTATACAGTAGGTGCCACAAATGAGGAGTAGAAGTAGAGCAAGCCTACACAGTAGGTGCCACAAATGAGGTAGATCTCAAGAACAAAGTTAGGCCTCCCTACTTAGTAGGTGCCTTAAAACCTGAAGAACGAGTTACAGAGAAACAAAAGAAGAAGAAGAGAAGGATTAAATCTGCTGGGGTATAAAAACACCGTTGCTCAAAGCAAAATTTGCCTCTATATGATCCGTTTTTAGGAGCCAGCAAGTTCAAGAGAACTTCTAGAATGCTCGTCAGTCAATATTTATGACTTGAACGGGCTTCCTGAACTTTACAGACTCCCTTAACTCTCTTCTTTGGTGCATATTGGAAAGGAGGTAAGGGGGCTCTATTTATAGAGTGGAGTGAGACCTCACCATCTCTCATATCCGATGTGGGACTAAAACACCAATACTCTAAAACAGAGTTTGATATTTTACATCATCCCACAATCAACATAGTCGAGTGCTAGCCCACGCCTTTCCATCGAACACTCCCGTGCATGCACGAGACAACCTGGAGTCCGTGTCGAGTCCGAGCCCGCACAAGAAAAATCAACTTACGTCCTTGTTGGAATTAATCATTTTTCTTTTAGTAAAATCACCCACATGGTTCCCTCCTTAGGGTCACCACCCCATGTGCATATCCCAGCAACACATACTCATATATATGTTGAGATAACTCATGGTGCTTTTCCAATGTGGGACTAAACTTTACAAAGCATGTTGAGAGCAAGCTCTCTTCATGTCAAGGAGCAAGTGCACCAACATATTTAACAAACCTTCTATTTAAAATTGAAATATCGATGAAAAACTTAGTATGGAATTCAAGCAATTAATCAATATATGTCCTGGAATTGGAACATAAGTAACATTAAAAAGGTTGAGATTAAAATAGTAAATCAAAATAAACTTATTGAAAAAACAAGAATGAGATTATAAATAATATATAATTTAACAATTTATTAATAACATTTACTAGAATTCAAATAAAAATACAATTATAGTACGATTAAAAGATCAATATCAAAACTAGCATAAATTAAGGAATTTTTTTCCTACAATTGAAAACAAGTTTCCATTAAAGATTATGATTGAAATAAATCAACAATATTAATTTTAAGGTTAAATTACAACTCGATACCCTCAACTATTTCAGTTTTTCAACTTAAGACCATCAGCTTTAATCGGTGCTAACTTGATACCGTGAATTTTTTTTAACATTTGCCCCTCCCCTCCACATCCCCGCAAAATACCCCTCCCGCCTCCCATCGACGACCTCTCCCCCGTCCTGCTAGTACCTGCGACCTCCCCTCCACCGTGCATCGTGGGCAGCCGCAACAGCCGTGTTGGCAGGTCACTAGAGTGAGCAGCCGCAGTAGCCGGAGCGACAAAGCACGTTGTAGGAGGTTGTCGGGGGGGGAGAGGGTGCGGCGTGGGTCGGCCAGGAGCTGTACGGACGATGTGGTCGTGGGTGGGGGAAGCAGCTGCAGTCAGAGGCGGGGGCACGGGGCTGCGGGGTCGGGTGCAGCCGCTTGGGATGGCTGGACGTGGGCTCGCTAGAGGACGCGTGCAGGTGTAGGGGGCGGTCACTTAGGGGTAGGGAGACCGGAGTGGGGTGTTGCCGAAGAAGGAGGATGCGGAGGAAAGGGTGATGTGGGTTAGGAAGGGGGTGAGTAATTTTTTCTTTTTTTTAAAAAAATTTTTTGGTATCAACATAAATATTATTATATAGTTCAGGGTTATTATGTTAGCACCTTCAAAGTTGAGGGTATCAAGTTGAACATTTTGGATAATTGAGAGTATCAAGTTATAATTTAGCCTAATTTTATTAATGGATGATCTAAAAAGTATACAACTATATATATATATATATATATATATATATATATATATATATATATATATATATATATATATATATATATATATATATATATATATATATATATATATATGGAGAACGGATCCATATTCGTATAGAAGAAGGAACATCTATCCGTATAAGAGAAAAAAATATAATCCTAAATTTAACTAATCTTAAAAATCCCTTCAAACTTATGTTGGGTCAAACGACATGAGTTTACCCAATAGAAACTGAAATCACGGTGTGGGTGTGACTTTGTAATGAAGTATGGATGCCAGCTGTTCAATGGAAGTCACGTGTGGTAGAAAAATAGTATCTGCCAATAAATGCTCATGGACAAAATGAAAATAAATATCAATATGTTTTGTTCCTTCATCAAAAATTGAATTGTTTTCAATCTATATATCACTCATATTATCACAATCAAGCGATATAGGTATTGTAGGAGCAATGTCCATATCAGAGAGCATTCTATGTACATTAACGATATTCCTGGTATTGACAGTCATAGCTTAATACTCTTCCTCAGTAGAAGAACATGCGACTTGTTTCTTGCTTCGCCAAGAAATTAATGAATCTCGAGGAAATAAACAAAATTCAATAGTAGATCATCTGGTAGTCATATCTTCTGTCCAATCTGAATCATAAAATGCTCAAAGATGAAGAGTAGATATAGAAGAAATGAATAAAGATCGCATAATGGAGCCCTGAAGATATTGGGGTATCTGGAGTAAGAAACCATAGTAAGCTGATCAAGGCACAAGAACGAGGTGGCTAGAAATACTAATTGCATGAGAAATATCTGCTCTAGTCAAACATAGTACACAAGTTGATCCACTAGCCGTCTGTAATGAGTAGGATCTATGATAGGCTCATCATCTATGGAGCAAACCTTCACTTGAAGCTCCAAAGGAGTATCAATTGTACAACTATTCGATAGACCAACAGCCAAAATAATCTCTAGAGTATATTTTTTGCTTAGAAATAAGTATCCATGTCTTATCCTGTGCAATTTTAAGTCCAAGAAAGTAGCAAAGACAACCAAGGTCCTTCATCTGAAACTATTGATGAAGGTACCTCTGGGTATCTACAATCCATGTTGAATTAATGCTAATCAAAATCATGTAATCCACATAGAATAAAAGAATAACTCGTCCCTGCAGTGATAATCGCACAAACAATGAAAATCCTGAGAACACTACTGAAATTCTACTTTACAAATAGTACTCCAAAAATACCCAAACCAAGCTCGGGGAGTTTGCTTGAGATGATAGATAGCACGACGAAATAAACAAACATGTCTTGGTGGAGTAGAAAGACCTAGATGAAGATGCATATAGACAACCTCGAATAAAGAACCGTGAAGAAATATATTATTCACATCCATCTGATAGAGTGGCCACCGACAAGCTACATTAACAGCTAGTAATATACGAAATATGGTCGTCTGAGCAACATAGGCAAATATCTCATCATAGTCAATAGACGAGCCTTATTTCGTTCAATGAATCCAAATGGTCGATACTTGAATTTGAATATCCACTTACAACTAACAGGATGGACCCCATTTGGGAGTAGAACGACATCCGAAGTACCTGTCGAATTGATATGTTCTAAACTCATTTGCTAAAGCCTTTTGCCACTCAGGGTACTGAATAGTCTATTGATAAGAACTAGGATCACGTTTAGTATGGATAGCATTAAGAAAAAAAACAACTATAAAGAATATGAGACTAAGGAAGCAAAACTAAATTTTTATTTGTTGGAGCAGAACAGTCAGAAGTAAAATGAGTATAAGGTCTATGAGTATGTTGGAATTATAGAGAGGTTGCGGGGGAGGCATAGATTATCTAGAGAAGGCTGATAGAATATATGGAGGATCCTCGTAAGACAATGATAGAGGCATCGTAGAATGATTTGTACCAAAAGAGGGGAGCAAAGGAGTAGGATCAATGGAAATACTAGATGATAAAGATGGGGGAACAAAAAATGAACATCCGGAGGTAGACAGTCAAATAAGGAGAGTCCTCTAACAAAGTGACATGACAAGATATACGAAGACGATAGGCTAAAGGATCATAACAATGGTATCCTTTGTGATCAAAATTAAAATCGAGTAACACACACTTGGCTGATCGTGCTTTCATCTTCGTGCACTCAGTCAAAGAAAG
>JANAVB010037418.1:9952231-10077231 GCA_029216955.1 Iris pallida | reverse complement strand
TTTTGGGAGATGTCCAATCCATACCTGTTATCTGGATTTAAAGCATGTTTGTATCTCCAATTTAGTCAAACCGTCTAATGGTCGATATGAATCACATCTACCAATGCTACCTTTCCTTACATAGTGTTTCATATGGTTTTCACTTGTCTCATTTCTCTTTGTGTGCCAATTTGTATATATGCTACAAGGTCAACTGGCAAACCATTGATTTGGATAGGTTTATTCTTAAATGATTGGTTTACATTTTAGGGAATAGTTTGCAAAATATCGTCCCCCATTTTTAGGCATCTTGATATTTGTTAACTTAATGTGGTATTTTGCTGATTGTGCATGCAGTTGTCGGGCTTATAGGGCGTACTGCTTCTCACATCACACTGGAATGTGCTTTGTAGACACATCCAAACATTACTACCACTGGATAAGAGGTTATTTCTTTTTTAATTGCCGGTTGTAGTTTGATCGATTCTTCACCTATTATCTGCTATATGGAAACCTAAAGTTCTTCATAGAATCAACATAGTGTTGGAAAAGGAATCAGTCTTTCATTTTGTTATCAACATGCAATGTATGTGCTTCCTTCTATTCCAAGCCTTTTCTAATTGGCAGACATGTTTAATTCATTATTCCGCAAATTGTTTACATAATCCATATGAACTTCATTAACCCTTTTGGTGTTGTGTGAAAAATTTACTTTTGTTTTTGTTTTATTATTTGCAGGTGGCAGCAAAAAAGCAAACTCTAAAAAATGTCATAGATTGTATTACTGATATAATCTGCAAGCGTGTTGGTCTTGGTTATAACTATGGTGTTATACTAATTCCCAAAGGCCTGATAGATTTTATTCCTGAGGTACACCAAATATTTTAATAAGTTTTTTGAGTCCTATTGTAAATATCTCAGGCTTTCAGAAGGAACTTCAATTAAACTATTCCTCCCCACTCCAACAGAGTATATTATTATGTACTTTTTAGGTTCATCAACTTATTGCATAACTAAATGAAATCCTTGCTCACAATGTCGTCGATCGAGAGGGAGATTGGAAGAAGAAGCTCATTCAGCAATCTCACATTTTGTTTGAATTTCTGCCTTAAGCAATCTATGAACTACTTCTATTAGAAAGAGACCCATATGGAAATGTTCAGGTATTTAAATATGCATATTGTTCTTCGGTCTAATGTTTCTTGTCTTGCTTATAAAAGGAAAGGGTCATGTATCTCGTTTCTAATGTTGCCCCTCCCATGACGTTATCATGTCCCCAACATTGATACTAATTAAGACTTAAGATAAATATTGCTCAGGTCTCTAGTGTTTGTATTCTTCCTTATATAAAGGAATTTAGTCGTGGATGCATTCCTAATACCTTTCTCATGGCATATAGTCAGGTTGCCAAAATAGAAACTAAAAAGAAGCTTTATATCTATGGTCGAAACTGAATTGGAGAAGAGGAAGTCAGAGGGTAATTATGTTGGACAATTTAAAGAACAATCTCACTTTTTTGGGTAACTATTTAGTGCCTTTAATTATAACTTATAAGTTGGTCTATCTGGGTTGTGTCTGATATGTGTCGACATGTGCTACACGACCCACATTTTTGGACTGTGCGTGCTTCCTTGGGAAGCACTAAGTGCTAGGGTTGTACGCTAAGCTAGCATGGGCTACAAAAATTAGAGATGCTTATTCATGATTGTGCACATAGAAAAGGAATGCTTAATTTAATAGGACAATTTTGTGATGTAAGATGCTAGAGGCTTTACTGGTTCCTAATAAATCCATAATACATCTACTGAACCTAACCATCGGGGCTCTACATGTGGACATAGTACTTGATATTTTGGGGAAATTACCGAACACCAATAAAGCAAGGGCATCAATTGCTTAAAACCAAGGTGACATACTATGGTTATGTTGCACTCTCTATGAAGATTTCTTATTTAGTATCAACACCAATATATAGATTCTCAACCTGATTCAAGAAGGACCATCTATGAAAAAACACGGAACTAATATCCTCTTGGAAGTTTGGAACCTTGGATGCATCTCTCTCTTCTGTTAGATGAGTCGGATATATAATGTATCACATGATGGAGAAAATTTATAATTGAACCACTGACCCCAAATTAGCGCTAAAAAAGTGCTCGTATGTGGCTTTTATGTTTGTATACATATACATATACATATACATATACATATATATATACATATACATATACACATGTACATTTGATTGTGTGATTGCACACACATGAAATGGTAATGGTACTTAAATTAATAAATGTGGTTTTGTTTTATACCTTTGACTTCTATGTGTTTTCTTAGTTGTTAAAATGGATTTATTTATCTTTATTTTAGAGGAATTGAAATATATGCATATACATCTTACCGGTATCAGAAGTAGGCCGAGTCTGCATGTCTTGTCGATTTATGTGGGGACTATTCTGATACAAAAATCCTAGAGGAACTTGTGAGTTGTTAATTTTTAAAACTCAGGTCATCAAAGGCCGTTGGATTACATGCGATATCATTCATTGATTTCTTCAAGGGGCTAAAGAGAAAAAAATACACTTTTAATGTTAGTGAAATCCACATGTCACATCCATATTGCAAGTTCTTATTTTGAGTTTTGTAGTCGATCTGATTTTATATCATCAACCTTAACACAGGTGCAGGCTTGGGAGCAGGATTACCTGTTTTTTAGTTTGGTCTGGGGATTGGTGCTGGATGTGGTACAGGATTAGGTTTTGGCAATGGTGCTGGGAAAGGAATTGTGTATGATGAGAACAAAAGATACACAAGTGTGGGAAAGCTGATTCGTCGTCGCGGTGGAAGCCTCCCACCTCAGTAACTTTCTCATTCACTTTTATACCATTAATTATGTCTTTCTATATGTTTTCTATCATAGTTCTGGCAATGTATTAATAATTCTTAATTGGGTAACTGTGTTGGCTCTGACGTTTATTAAGGTCGGGTACATGTTGAATTGTTCATAATTATTGCAATAACTGAATATTTCACCTAAGCTACGCTATTTCGGGTTTGTACTTAAAAATCCTTCTTTTCATTGATATCAATCAAGAGCTATCTCCTTGTGATCATGATTGCATGCCTTAAATAACTTTGATAAACAACTCAGCTAATGAGCACGCACTTTATAAATAACATTGATGAACATATATAGTTGATAATTTGTAGAAATGTTAAAAATTATTATGTACATTTGTGTACGTGCATTAGTGTATTTACATACTTAATTTTGTATGGTCAACATCAAACAGTGTTCTCGAGCTTCATGTACCTGGGTTGCTAAGCTTGAGAATCTTGACAAACTAAACTAAGCGTTGTCTGATTAGTAACAAATCATTCTCGAGCATGACATATCGAGCTTGAAAAAGTTTGACCAAGATTGAGCTTTCTTCAAGTCCTCTACTTGCAACCTATTTTCTTTTCGAATTTGGGGAATTCTCTTCTGTAGGTTTCATCTGTTGTGCATATCGTATGGTCTGTAAATATCACGATGATTATGAAATATTTAAGTTTTTATCATGTACAATTGCAATAATTAGGGTATTTTCCTTTGTTGGGACTCGCAGACAATGCAAAGAATTGGAATAATTATTTGTACTTCTTTTTTCTGAAGCATACTTTTTTTTATGGATATTGCAAGATCTGATTGGAAATAACCTAAATACAAATACTCAGACTAATCAAACATAATGCGAAGGTTCTTGCTCAGCTTTCTGGAGAGAATGTAGGACCGAGGTTAACTAGAGCAGTGTCTTATTGGTCTCAACTTATTATCAATGTGCTCCAGTTTTCTCGGGTTTGTTGATGCTTGCCTAATGGATTACTGGAAGTGCATCTGATCTTCTACATTGTCGAGCTTGGCACAGGCTTTATAAACTCTGCATGGTCAAGAGAGATGAGAAACATTTGATCTGCTTTGTAAGTTGTTCTACTGTGTAACATAGGTTTGCTTTATAGCAATTTATTTTTTCTTCACATTTTCTTTTGAATGCCTGAAATTTTATATTGTTCTGTGTCAAACTTCATTTTTTTTTCCAAATATCCCTATCTTTGTTTACTGACATTTACTTTGTTCAAATGTAAGCTCTAATTTCCTTGCAATATTATGATAACTGAAGTTAGACTCAACACATTTGCCATATTGTGCTCAATTGATTTAGTCTAGGAAAAAGTCTATTCATGAATGTTTTCGTGGAAATATTTGTGATTATCATGTAATAATATTTGCAAGTCATCATCCATTATTGGTTACTTTGTACCTTTTGGACTGTCATAACAATGTTAAGAAGGTGCGTCCCGGACTTGATTTCCCCTGATAACTGACCTTTATGGTTTAATATTATGACACTGCAGTATGTTGCAGTTTAAATTATTCCTTTTTGAATTTTTTTTGCTAATGTACTTCTGACACATGCATTAATCAAAACTAAACTAGGAACATAGATTTCAACTAGATGTGTTACTCCTTTCCTATCCTTATTCCTTTGCTCTTGCTTGTAGGTATTTCTTGAGGAAGCTGAAGAAGGGAATTAAGAATAATTAAGAAGAGCAACGGCCAGATGCTTGTTATAGTATACTGAAATGGTGTTGTCGAGCAGATGTACACTGAAATGGTGTTGTACAAGGAGTATCGTGATACTATAGTATTAATAGAACTCTTACATATTATGTAATAGATTTTGTTAGTCTCAAATACGTTGAATAGTTATATTCTTGTAACTTTTTTTCAACATTTTGTATGGGTTGAAGTTTTTTAATATATTACTTTTGGTTAATTATTTGTGATCATGGTTGATTTTGGTTATATATATATATATATATATATATATATATATATATATATATATATATATATATATATATATATATATATATAATATATATGTGTGTGTGTAAGGCATTTAAATTATATATATATATATATATATATATATATATATATATATATATATATATATATATAATATATATATGTGTGTGTGTAAGGCATTTAAATTTTTTTGTTGAACTCAGTCTACATGATAAATAAAAAGTGTTATGAATGTTTATTAAATGTCATTGAGTGATTTTAGATGACATTTATAAGGTGTCAAAATTTTGACGATGCATTTAAGATGACACTAGCAGAGTGCTGTGACTAAAATATTTATATGACACATAAAAAAGTGTCATAAAAATTTATCCATGACATTTATTAACTGTCATTGAATGCTTGTAGATGACACTTATAAGGTGTCATAATTTTTATGACACTTGTTAATTGTCGTTGAAGGAGGTTAAGATAACACCAATAAAGTGCTGTGAAATAATACTACACGACATTCCAAAAGTGTTGTCATTAAGTTATTACATGACACTTTTGTAGTGCCGTTGAAAGTGAAAATATTTCTATGACACCCCTCCTAGACCACACCAAAAAAGTGTCATAGATAGTCATTAACGACACTTTTTGAGGGTCGTTAAAACATATTTTTGTTGTAGTGGCCGTTCACATGTCGAAACGGATATTTCACACCACATAGGTAGATGTCTTTTATTTATTTTTTCTTTTCTTCTCCACCGGGCCATGTCATCAGTACTTTCCAGTTTTCAGATCTCATATGTTATTTTTATGTCTTGTTAATTCTATTGTGTTTTCGCATTGCCGTCGGTTTGTGTACTTGTTCCATTCCTGACTGGAAACCATCATTTTTAAGGTTAGCTGTGGCCTCACTTAGCTTGGGAGATACGGGTGTACTTGTAGACAGAAACCTAGAAATAGATAGCAGTTGTAACATTTTCGTTAATTGTGAGACTTTGTATTTTCTTTAAATATAAATGTTGTAACTGTTGAAATAAACTTAGAAATGTGAATGAGCAGCAAATGTTATAATTTGTGATTTTGAGCATCTTGGCCATGACAGCGTTCTACCGTCGACTCTGCGGTGTAGGCTGGCTTAGACACGTCTCGTATCCGAAAAGCGGGTGCGGGTCATGACAAGTTTTGTGGTGGCCCATACAGGTTAGTTATCGCAAAATATGCAAATTCGTGATAGTACTTAAGTTAGTCGTACTATTGCGAGCCTGCGACTAAGATTGCTCATTCACAATAGGATTGAAATGATTTAAGAGAATGACTAGGACTAGGAGTCCCTTGTCCAGATTGACCGTTAGGTAGTTAAGGTTGTCAGATAGGCCATGCAATTTAGACAAGGAATTATTGAATTCGGATAGCTTGCTAGATACATTATTGATTTTGATACGACGATATGCTTCAATGTTAGTCTATTATTCACTTGATTAGTTAGGCTTTCCCATAATTAAGGCTATAATCTTGATAACCTATTTAGTTTTCTTTTGCTCTATTTAGATATAAATCTTATATCATAAGTTAGAACTGTCTATTTAAATTCTATTTTATTGTAAGGAACTGGTTTATAATTTCTAATTCTGCTATTCATATAAGAATCTCGAGGTAGATTGATTCGAGATTTTCCCTCAACCATTGAAATGCATATGAAATAGATACTAGAATATTTGTATTTCTTTTGTATTTAGTTATTTCCTCCATGTTAAATCTTTAATTTTAAGCGTTGTGACTGATAGGACAAATACCTACGCTTAATTTTTGTCAACTTTTTTGAATCTCTAGTAGCTCATGAATTTTTACGGATATAGTTAAAGGAATGTTAGTTAACTAATAATGGTTAGACAGCAGCGCACTGTCGTCAATTATTTGAGAGTGGAGGATGTGGATTCACCGCAGCCAGCAGCGCACTAGCGAGGTACAACCCATAGAATTGAAACCATTTCGAAGAATCATAGTTTATGGAACATTGCTAAAACTATATCTTCGTTGACCTCTTTAGACCTTGTGTCGATGTATGGTAGAGTATCTGATAGCATAACATATTTGAAATTATGGAACCAAGGGTTTGCCACAGCCAGAGTATACAGACGGGGTATAACTCTCGGTGAAATGACTTCAGACGTGATTACAAGTTTAGGACACTATAGAGAATAGCCCTGTATATCTCCTAAGATCCAAAGCCAATACTAGTGAAGGATTATGTATGATTAGGTAGTCTGTCTCCCAACCTAGCAATCCGTGGACCTTGTGATCTATTAACGAGGTAATTGACTGACACTAATAGGTTTACTTAGAATATAGAATTCAGAAGTCCATAACCCATTAGTCGACCAAGGCCTTATAGATAGAAGATAGTAGGATGCCTATATAAGCAATAATACCAGGTAAGGTTTTGATTCTCTCAAAACTCGAACTACTTGTGCCTCATTTCCAAAAATCTCGCATACTTGTATTTTGACTATCTTGACCAATGCTGCTATTACAGCCTAGTTTTGTAAGCTTACTCTTTTATCGAGCTTGATTCAAGACACATGTTATTAGGGACGCCTATTGACATATTGTCTAATCAGAAACAGTGTATTATGGTTTGATCAACCATGATGCATTTGGTTCGCTCTTCATTTAATTACCCTACGTGGATTGAGATATAGAGGTATCCAGTATCTCACCTGCGACTGCTTTGACAATTCCTCTTAAGTTATACATTTATCCTTGAATCACGTAATTGTATTTAGTGACATCTCTCTTGAACTCTTTATCATTTTTGTCTTTCACTGATTGGAAAGACGAAAGCTCGTAATTGATAGGTAGATACAGAGTATTCCCCATGGCTATGATAGTTGTATACTCAAGTGTAGCTACCATCGGCCAGTCCTGTGACTGGAACCTTGCCTTGAGTTACTCGTCCTCCCTTCGACACTAAACCTACTATCTTGATCTTCTAGTCATTGGAGTCCGAGAATGATTAGGATCTTTCCTAGATCAAATGCCAACCTAGGAGACTATCTATTCTCAAGTGACTGATTGTTGTGAGCCTCAAATTATTTGTTTGAAGCTTGCTTTAACTAGAACCCTTGTAACAATAGTCTGGCAGGTTTGACACCAATAGAAATTCACGACTCAGTTGTTAGAAATCTTTTTACCTTAGAGTTGGTTACCCCGTCGATAACTATTGTATACTGTGGACGAGTAGATCATTCTATTTTATCGACCATGTGTCTTTGTACACACTCGTTCTCTATTTATTGAGGAATGATCCTTGACATAACTTATATCTACGGTATCCTGTAACACTGTGCCTTATTCTCTATTAACAAGAGTCGAGGTACAGTATCCGGACTTTGGGACCCTCTAACCTCAGTATTCCTAAAACCCTGTCATAGCTTCTAAGGTGGGTAGACTGTAAGCCTTCTAAAATTTTTAGGATATACCAGGATTACCGAGTGATTAGAATAACTTCCATTAGGATGATGATTAGTGCCCTTGGACTCCCACTTTTCATTTAGATCATTTTCTGTCCCCGACCGTGTCATTAATATTCGGAGTACGAGGCCAGTTGTGACCTTCCAATAAATTTCATATGCATGACCTAGACGAGTCCACTTTCATATAGGTATATCATGTCCCACTCAAACACGTCCCCTTGTACTTATTTCTGTGGTACGACTTTTAGGTCAAAAGGACTAGCTATAACCCTTACCGTAAGACCGATATACTTCTCGACTTCCATTGGAGCCTCAACCTCGACTCAATTCCTTCGACCCAATATATGGTTGTGATCTACTCGAAGCCTCTACGCACATGCCGCTAGTATGGCACCCAATTGAGGTCCCATGTGCTACTTAAACAAAAGATCACAATCTTGATTATTTTTAAATTATGTTCTATTATAGAACCTTGTTTAGAATTTTGAGAACGGAATCTCCGTATCGCATGGATTGTAAGACCCTCCAAGAAATGAAGGGTTCTTGATTTTGTCACGACCCACACCCTGATGAGGGGCATGAGCACATGGTTACGTCCAGCCTACGCCGCAGAATTGGTGGTAGAACACTGTATATAAGGTCTGTAAATACTACGACTAAACAGATAAAGGTACCTGTACATTATATACACTCCGAATGGAGGTGACATATCAATACAGTCTCAATCACAAAATAAAACTAAGGTAGATAGCATGGAAAGGAAATATGATAGATGAAAGCAAGAAATAAGTTCAAGATCCACATAAGCCCAAAGCTATACACAACATCACAGAGTCAGAATATAATATAAAATACTACAATATGAAAGTACTAGCTGGATCGCAGTCCAGGAAAACCTAACTAAGCTACACTACTCTGGGTGTGCAAAGTCTAGTGGCTCTACTATCAAGCCACGGTCCAGGTCTACTCCATCTAACCCGTCCCCATAATAGGTCAGGCAATCCGCCTCAGAATCATATGTAATATATCAATGGTATCCTGTCAGGAAAATGAGCAAGTACAAACACTAACAGCAGTTCTATATGAATTGACAAATTCTATAAGAGACAGCATAATAAAATATAAGACAAAATCAGTACTGAATAGGACGACAATATATATATATATATATATATATATATATATATATATATATATATATATATATATATATATATATATATATATATATATGATGACTTGGGAACTATCCGGAAGCCGAGTTACAACCCTTAAACCAAACAAGGACCGGAGTTGTAACCCTTCTCCCGAACAGAACTTAGCCTCCTATGATAAATAAATATAAAAGGTGCCTTGAATTATTAGTGCATTATGTGATCGGCTTGGAAAAATATGATCAGGTTTTCCATCTGACCGGCTATGAACAAGTAACAAGTACAAGTGTGAAGAATAAGGCCAGTCACCATGGAAAGTTATGAACAAGTAGGGTAAGGATTTACCCGTCGTGAGGCGAGGGTATAGATATGAACAAGTAACAAGTACAAGTGAATAGAACAAGTGGGAATTTTGATCACACAACTACTAATAACTCCCCATCACCGAATAGTATAAAGGATCCGGGCATAACACGTCATGACACGGGATTCAAAA
The DNA here is from genome assembly GCA_029216955.1 of Iris pallida. Taxonomy (NCBI): domain Eukaryota; kingdom Viridiplantae; phylum Streptophyta; class Magnoliopsida; order Asparagales; family Iridaceae; genus Iris; species Iris pallida. Next base: position 10,067,286 of record JANAVB010037418.1, on the reverse strand, counting down.
GCAGGTGATCAGCCCACTCCCAAGTTCATGTCTATACAAGTACAAGTAACAAATCGAGTCATGTACTCATATACCAAGTAATCCGGGAACAACATCTCACGACAGGATTCGACAAATACTAGTCCGTGAACTATCGTGTCTGAAAATCAAGTAAGACACTATAACTGAATCGGATATAGCAGATATCAAGACAATGAAAACTATCAGTAAATGTACTCGTCTGTGGTCCTGAGCTGAAAAGGCGAACAGACGCTCAGAGTAATCACAGACCTATAGATGAGATGCCATGAGTCCAAACAGGGTTTAATAATGAAAGAAAAGCTAATCTAGTCATGATATGCAAGTCTAAGTCAAAACTAGGTCAAACTAAGTCACACCAAGCTAAACTAGGTCATACTGAGACAAACTAGGTCACAATAGGACAACCAAGATCAACAAGGTCACAGGAAGTCAATCCAGTCAAACTAGGTCAATCTGGATCAAGGATTGACTTACAGTTGACTTTTGGTCAAAAAGTCAACACTGGTCAACTCTGGTCAATACTGAGTCAACCCTAGGTCAAACTAGTCTAATGTTGACAAACTGTTAACTTTCAGTCAACTGGCCAACTCTGGTTTAGTTTCGGTCAAATCTAGTCACTTATAGGCTATATTTGACTCTCGGTTGACTTTTGTTGACTTTTGGTCAAAATGGTCAACCAAAGTCAAAACTAGTCTAGGAGCGCTATTTCTGACCATTACCAACCAAGAGAACCAAATCCTAACCATATCTTAAACCCTAAACCACTTACCTTAGCTTTTAGGTAATTACCTACATTTACCCTTACCAAGGTAATCCCGATACCTTGCCCATTACAAAGGAAACCCCGCTAATCTTCAAGATACTAGCCTAGGCTCCTTAGGGTAGCTAGATACTATCCTATCTAGGGCTTACCTACCAAGAACTATGGGTTTCCTAGATATCTAGTCCATCTTAGGACACATGTTGGTTATCCTCATTACTTTACCCTTATAATATTCTTACTTCTAACTAAACACCCACACACCAACACTCACTCACCAACTCACTCATATATGGTTCATACATAGGCTCTCCTATAGGCTCACACCTATAGGCATATAACTATATATATATAGGCTCACACATACACACTAAGCTCACTCACATAGGCTCATGCCCATACAAATATAGGCATATTAGTGGGCTGTCCATGGGCTGTTTGGGGGCAGAAATAGGACTGGTTATAGGCTGGAATGAGGGTTAGATATACGCTGATATGTATGTCAAGTGGGGGTCCTAAATAGGGCTGAATTTGGGACTGCTAAGGCTGACAATGGGTGTCCTAATAGGGCTACTAATGGACTGGTTTAGGACTGCTTATGGCTGTCATTTAGACTGGTTTTTAGGGGCTGTTTTGGGACCGAAATGGGACAGGTTTAGGGATAGGTTTAAGCTAAGTTTGGGACTAATAATGGTGGCTGTTATGGCTGAACCATGGGGACAGTTAAGGACTGTTTTGGGGCTGATTTATATGTTATTAAGGACTGGTTTGGGGGCTAACATGGCTGTCAAATTTGGGCTGTCCAAGTGGACTGTTAGGGGGTGATACATGGGCTGTTAAGGCTAATTTGTGGGTGAATATGGGGGCTTATATATGGCTGTCAAGTGGGCTGCATGTATGGTAAAATAGGTGGCTGAATGGGCTTCCAAATGGCTGTCCCTACTGCTGCTACCATGGCTATTCAACAGTCCCCTGGGGGACTGTTCAGACCTCCCCAAATCAGTCCCCTGTGTGGGAACTGATACTTGTTCCTGTGCTGTTGCAGCAGTGCAAAACCCCCCTTCTTTACACTCTATTCACTCCCTCACTCCCTCTTCTAACTCTCTCAACATCTCTCCATACCACTCTATCACCTCAACTCCACACCAATAAACACATACATAATAAGACACAAAGTAATATACATATATTAGAGAGACAATATACATATATAAAACAAATGGTATATATAGAAACTAATATAAACCTTCCTACCATGTCCAATCTACTCTCTAACATATATTTAACTGAAATTTAAAGACAATTAAGCCTATTTGGCATTTAATCAAACACATGGGGGTCCTATTTCAACATCTACCCATTAGGACACAAAACTACATGTAGACACACACTAGAGGACTCCAAATGGCCTCTAACTTAGTTCTAATGGTGATTCCAACAAGGGGATTTATTCCATGGATTCTAAACCACTCTAAATGCATGAAAACTAGATTTAGAGGAAAGCTTTATACCTATTAGGAGTGAATCCTAATGAAACCCTCTCCGATATGAAGAACTCCTCAAATGGACACGTCCACCTTGCACTTCCCCTCCAAACCTTGGTAGCAACCTTCCTTGGCAATAAGGAAAGGATTGACGGAAGAAAATGTGAAGGATTGATTTGATTTGGGGATCAAATCAATGCAAAAACTCAAAAGAGGGAAGAACACTTGAGAGCTCCAAAGGAAGAGGCTAATTTCTAAAGTGGAATGGAATGAAACCCTCTCCCCTTGTGGCCGGCCAAGTAGGGCTTGTTTGGGGCATTGTGAAATGTCCCAAACACCCCTCTTTATTCCTATTTGGTTGGGTCTAGCCTAGGTTCAAGTTTGAGATAAATCGTATGTAGTTTGAGTCCCTAAACAACTAATCTAATAAAGAGAAAATAGATTAGTCTAACCAATCTAATTTGTGAACCATATGGGCCATGTCTAACTTAAGTTGGGTCCCTTCTAGAGACTAAGCTACCTGAGTCACTATCTCAAGTCGGAACGAGACGAAACTCGAACCACACTACACAAATCAATTAAAATATTTAATAAAATTATAAAATTTCAAAAATGTTGAAAATTCAAAAATGACTAAAATACCCCTGTTTTTGAAAACTGGGAATGACAAATCTATCCACCTTAAAAAAATTTCGTCCTCGAAATTAAAACAAAGCAATCACAGAAAATCATGCAGTTCGATAATCGAATCCGTCTGTCCAAAATCATGATACTCAGAATCTCCGTCACGCTAGTGAGCAGGGTTACGATAATCACAGAGTCCTCGACTAAGGTACATACCTCTAGAATTATGGTATTTAAAATTTTTACATTGCCGCATGCTTGGCAGTAAAAACCTTAAATTCCCACACCCGAGAAATACGTCCATAATCCGACTATATATCCTCACTATACCTGCTAGCATGACCCTAGAGGATTCTAAAATCTCATAATCGAGGCGACCTAACCCATACGACTTATCTCAGAAGAATATCACATCACAAGAACAAAATTTTATCAAATGATCAAGGAACAGATGGAATCGAATTTCAAGACATTGTATAAGAAGGAAATGCGGGAATAGAATCGAAAGATTGGAACCTGCAATCTGCCCTGCTACTGCCTGAGTGTGCTCAACTATCATGGCGAAAGCTCGCCCCTGCTGGCCTCCTCTAGCCTGCTGTACTCTGTCCTGGCCTGCTTGTCTGACTGCACGGGCAGCACAGTTCTTCATCTGGTGATCTAAAGGTCCACATAATAAACAAACTCCCAGTCTCATCCTAAAAACCTCCCGAGTGTGCCCCATCTTCTTGTAGAAGGTACACTAGATGGCCTACCTCTGGCCCTGACCCTGCTGCTGGTCGACACGTGCTGGTACCTGCTGAAATTGTAACTGAGGTTGCTGCTGAAACTGCCTCTGCTGGAAATGAGGGCGCTTCGTCGGCCCCGCACTCAAGCTCGCTCCTAGAACATCGCTGCCCCTCTTCGGCTTGAGGCCGAAGTCCTTCTCTGCGATCTGCGCCTCCATCAGAAGCTGCTCAAATGTCGTATCGCGTCGCCCAGAAGTACGGGTGCGAACTGCATGTATAAGACCCTCTTGCGGGCCTTGTACCCCTCATCCAGTATCAAATCTGGTGAAAACCTACTCAGACGAAAGTACTCCGCTGCATACTCGTCCACCGACGAGTTCCCTTGCACCAAACCAACAAACTGTCCCTCCAAAGCTGTCAAGGCCACATCTGGGTAGAACTTCTCCTTAAAGAGCCTCCTGAAGCTCTCCCAAGTCAAACCCCTTACCAACGCATGAGGATCCGTACGAAACCAAGTCAAAGCTATATCGAAAAACTGGTTTGCTGCAGACGTCATCCAAAGCCCTTTCGGGACCTCTGCTAACTCCAGGCTCCGCTGGACATCCTCCAACCAGTCATCCGCGTACAGGATACCCTCGGTACCCTTGAACTCCCTCGGGTTCATCTTTCAGAAATCTAGGCATGTGCCAGGCCTCCTCTGACCCTGCTGCTGAACTGGGGCACCCCTCTCTACTGCTGCCATCACTACTAAAATCTGTCAATTCAGCGACGCGTAAAGACGTCGCTAAAAGGAAAAATACGTCGCTAATTTCTATTAGCGATGTTTTCAAGTAGTCGGGATTAACCTAGTCGCTAAACAAGAAAACGTCGCCATACGTCGCTATTGCGACGAACTTTAGCGACGTGGCCACGTCGCTAATATAGCGACTGCCAGCGACAAAAATCGTCATAATATACCGACGTAATCTAGCGACGTTGAGCGACTCTGTCTCGCATCGATGCTGACCTGGCTTGAGAGCCATATGGCGACGTTCTGCGACTTTTCTACGTCGCTACATTACCGACGTTTACCGACGATCAGCGACGATATTCCTTACAGTTAGCGACGTAGTTAGCGACGTTTCTTTCATCGTTGACCGTCGGTAATCGTCGCTGAACGTCGCTAATATTAAAAAAAAATAAAAAATACAGCATTTGCAGCATTCTCTGCAGCATTTGCAGCATCCCCCACACCATTTGTTACAGTAACAACGGTGTGTATCACGAACACAGAGGAAGGAGGAAGAGGAGAAGGAGGAGAAGGAGGAGCTACCTGAGGAAGGAGGAGGAGGAGAAGGAGGAGGCCGGAGGAGGGAGATCGCCGGAGGAGCGTCGCGGAGGAGGAGGGAAATCGCCGGAGGAGCATCGCGGAGGAGGAGCGCGCCCAAATTTGGGGGGAAAAATTGTGAAATGATCGAAAAGGAAAACCCTCGCTGGCTATATGAAACATTTAGCGACATCCGCATAGGACGTCGCTAAATGTCGCTGATATATAATAAATAGCGACGTAACTTAAAATGCGTCGCGAAACGTCGCTACATCAGCGACGAGTACCGACGAACTTGTGACGCACTACCCCATTTAACAAAATGTAGACGCTATACGTCGCTATTAGTCGCTGTTGGCGACAAACAGCGACGTCTTTTATTAACGTCGCTATAACCCCAAACATTAGCGACGAAATTTCACGGAGTCGCTAAATACGTCGCTGATTTGACTTATTTTGGTAGTGCATCGCCAGCTGATGGGAGTTCTCCATGCTCTATCGTAACACCTCTGCCTGTGCGCTCTGGATGTAACATCTGCTGCAGAAGGGCCATCATCCCCTGAGTATCAGTCGGTAGCGGAGGCGACGGTGGAAGAGTATCAGGAATGACCATGGACGGTCCCGCTGCTGGATGTGGAAGACCTCCTGGAACCGTCGCTGCTACTCCCGTATGAGGGGCAAGTACTGAGGCTGTTGCTCTCTCTACTGCTACTTCCATAGCCGAAGGTGGAAGTCCTACTGGATCGGATCTCTCTGAACTGCACTAGGCCCTGCTGCCTGAGAACGAGTCACTGTCATCCTGAAGACGAATTGAACTCAAGAGATCAATATGGCATAAGATAAGATATTTTTAAAGGAGGACAATTGAATTCAAATGCAAGAAGAGTTGTCATGGTAATCAAAAGATCAGAAATTTCCTAAAATGTGATTGAATAACTCCTATCATAGCCTAGATCCTATGTCCTAGTCGCAGGCTCGTAATTAGTACTCGAAGTCGAGCACCATTACGCGATCGCACTAATTGCGATACTGACCTGCATGGGCCACCACAAAAACGTGTCACGACCTGCACCCTGATGAGGGGCACGAGCATGTGGTTACGTCTAGCCTACGCCGCAAAATTGGCGGTAGAACACTGTATATAAGGTCTGTAAATACTATGACTAAACAGATAAAGGTACCTGTACAGTATATACACTCCGAATGGAGGTGACATAGCAATACAGTCTCAATCATAAAATAAAACTAAGGTAGATAGCACGGAAAGGAAATATGATAGATAAAAGCAGGAAATAAGTTCAAGATCCACACAAGTCCAAAGCTATACACAACATGACAGAGTCACATAATATAATATAAAATACTGTAATATGAAAGTACTAGCTGGATCACAGTCCAGGCAAACCTAACTAAGCTACACTACTCTGGGTGTGCAAAGTCTAGTGGCTCTACTATCAAGCCACGGTCCAGGTCTACTCCATCTAACCTGTCCCCATAATAGGTCAGGCAATCCGCCTCAGAATCATCTGTAATATATATCAACGGTATCCTGTCAGGAAAATGAACAAGTACAAATACTAACAACAGTTCTATATGAATTGACAAATTCTATAAGAGACAGTATAATGAAATACAAGACAAAATTAACAGAAAATATATATCAAGATGTGAGCACTGAATAGGACGACAATATATATAAATATAGGATGACTTGGGAACTATCCGGAAGCCGAGTTACAACTCTTAAACCAAACAAGGACCGGAGTTGTAACTCTTCTCCCGAACAGAACTTAGCCTCCTATGATAAATAAATATAAAAGGTGTCTTGAATTATTAGTGCATTATGTGATCGACTTGGAAAAATATGATCAGGCTTTCCATCTGACCGGCTATGAACAAGTAACAAGTACAAGTGTGAAGAATAAGGCCGGTCACCATGGAAAGTTATGAACAAGTAGGGTAAGGCTTTACCCGTGGTGAGGCGAGGGTATAGCTATGAACAAGTAACAAGTACAAATGTATAGAACAAGTAGGAATTTTGATCACACAACCATTAATAACTCCACATCACCGAATAGTATAAAGGATCCGGACATAACACGTCATGACACAAGATTCAAAAGCAGGTGATCAGTCCACTCCCAAGTCCATGTCTATACAAGTACAAGTAACAAGTCGAGTCATGTACCAATATACCAAGTAATTTGGGGACAACATCTCATGACAGGATTCGACAAATACTAGTCCGTGAACTATCGTGTCTGGAAATCAAGTAAGACACTACAACTGAATCGGATATAGCAGATATCAAGACAATGAAAACTATCAGTAAATGTACTCGCTTGTGGTCCTGAGCTGATAAGACAAACATATGCTTAGAGTAATCACAGACCTATAGATGATATTCCATGAGTCCAAACAGGGTTTAATAATGAAAGAAAAGCTAATCTAGTCATTGTATGCAAGTCTAAGTCAAAACTAGGTCAAACTAAGTCACACCAAGCTAAACTAGGACATACTAGGTCATACTAAGACAAACTAGGTCACACTAGGACAACCAAGGTCAACAAGGTCACAGGAAGTCAATCCAAGTCAAGCTAGGTCAATCTGGATCAAGGATTGACTTACAGTTGACTTTTGGTCAAAAAGTCAACTCTGGTCAACTCTGGTCAATACTGAGTCAACCCTGGGTCAACCCTAGGTCAAACTATTCTAATATTGACTAACTGTTGACTTTCAGTCAACTGGCCAACTCTGGTTTAGTTTCGGTCAAATCTAGTCACTTATAGGCTATATTTGACTCTCGGTTGACTTTTGTTGACTTTTGGTCAAAATGGTCAACCGAAGTCAAAACTAGTTTAGGAGCGCTATTTCTGACCATTACCAACCAAGAAAACCAAATCCTAACCATATCGTAAACCCTAAACCACTTACCTTAACTTCTAGGTAATTACCTACATTTACCCTTACCAAGGTAATCCCGATACCTTGCCAATTACAAAGGAAACCCTGCTAATCTTCAAGATACTAGCCTAGGCTCCTTAGGGTAGCTAGATACTATCCTATCTAGGGTTTACCTACCAAGAACTATGGGTTTCCTAGATATCTAGTCCATCTTAGGACACATGTTGGTTATCCTCATTACCTTACCCTTATAATATTCTAGCTTCTAACTAAACACCCACACACCAACACTCACTCACTAACTCACTCATATATGGTTCACACATAGGATATAGGCTCACACCTATAGGCATATAACTATATATATAGGCTCACACACACACACTAAGCTCACTCACATAGGCTCATGCCCATACAAATATAGGCATATTAGTGGGCTGTCCATGGGATGTTTGGGGACTGAAATGGGACTGGTTATAGGCTGGAATGAGGGCTAGATATAGGCTGATATGTGTGTCAATTGGGGATCCTAAATAGGGATGAATTTGGGACTGCTAAGGCTGACAATGGGTGTCCTAATAGGGCTGCTAATGGACTGGTTTAGGACTGCTTATGGCTGTCATTTAGACTGGTTTTGTCACGCCCCAGAACCAGAATACTGGAGAGCGGGGGCAGACATAGCCAGCTACGTATATTGAAATGGAAACCACCTCAATATACGGTCACGGCTGTCTAGATATGGAGGGTTTTCTACAAGCCAACAGTCTCTTATGGTCATGAACAAGCCTAGTGTCTCAATCACCACAAGTAAGTAAAGTCGCAAGATGTATGATCATTAAATATACAATAATAAGGCGTCCCAAATATTACATATTTAGCTGATCATGAAGCTAGTCGTTACAAAATGTTAGGACTAGCAAGAGTTTAGTCATACATGATCAACCCTAAGATTTGTCAATCATGTTTATAGCCCGTAGGCAGACAGTAAGTAAAAGTGCTTCGAGCTAACATGTGCTCGTCGGCTAAATGCCTCAAAAGAATAATTTTTATAATAGAGTGAGCGAAACAAAATAGAAAACCCACTCTTGGCCCGGATTTCGTCTAGTGTTCACCATTAGGCTGGAAGCTTGGTAGATCCTCGGAAGCTGCTCTGAAATCTGGCTACACAAAACCAGCTGGGTCAACCCCAGAAAGAGCAAGTGCCACAAGGGGGCCACGAAATAAGAACAAAAAGCCAGCAATCAGGACAGAAAATCTAATATTAAAACTAAAATTACGAAAACATGTCAGGATGATATACGACGAGATAACCATGGAACTATTCCGATAGCCAGGTTACAACCCACAAACCAAACAAGGACCGGGGTTGTAACCCTTCATCTGAACAGAGCTTGGTTTCCCACCATTTATCGGCAAGATAAGTAATATAAGTAATCAAGACAGGAAGCAATCTTGCATGGGATCAAGACATGACTAGACTGGTTATACCTCATTCAATCAATCACGGCCAAGCAGATCCTACGGCTTACTACTTTAACTAACTAGGGTTATCACAGGCCTAATTACTAACAAGATGCAGTGAGATTGTTCCACAGCCACAAGCCCTGCAGACCATCCAGGTTACCCAGGACGAAAGATTAGGGTTGAATTCAGGTGGGTACATCGTCCGGGAGACAAATGTACCCTTAGGTGACTTAGAGGGTGAACACCTGACAGTGTGCTGGAAATGCGCCCTACTCGACGGCAGGCTACAAATCCCTGGAGCGCCCAGGTAACGGGATTGCCTGTAGCTGTGTCATCTCTTCATGACTACTGTGTTATTCTAGTTATTAGCCTTAATCCATTTTAGTAGGTACTCCTGACCGTGGTACTCAGGAGTCCCATCCTAGACATGATGCGAGACTGGACAAGTGGATTTAACAAGCAAGCAAGAAAGAACCACCCACGGTGTCAAGACAGGTCAAGCTAAGTTATCAGGTCATGTCAAGTCAGGAGTACGTCGTCACGGGCCACTATCAAGTTATCAAGATAAATCATGTCAGGGTACTTGTCAGGAGTGCGCCACGACGGGCCACTATCATGTCAGGTTGGTCATGTCAGGGGTACACCACTACGGGTCACTGTCGTGTTATGCAAGTTCCCTGCCATACCATGCCATGTACAATAGTCATTCCAAACATATTAAGTAAAATCAAGTTCCTGACAAAAGGCGTAAGGATATAAAATGGGCATAAAATATATAATAAAATATCAATATACAGGGCTATAGAAGAGCCAAGCTTAAAGAAATAAAACTAAAACTCCAAGAGCCAATGGGTTAAGCAAGGGGTCAAGGGGTAGCATACGTACAAAAGCACGCACGCAAGGCTCGCTCAAGTCTGCGTACCAAGGCACACTCAAGTCTGCATACCAAGGCACACTCAAGGGAAGCAGCGTACCTGAAAAGTCACGTACGCTCAAGGGAGCAGCGTTCGTGAAAAGTCACGCACGCTCAAGAGAGCAACGTACATAAAAAGTCACGCACGCTCAAGGGAGCTGCGTACGTGAAAAGTCACGCACGCTACAGAGAGCAGCGTAGGTGAAAAGTCACGCACGCTACAGAGAGCAGCGTAGGTGAAAAGTCACGCACGCTCAAGGGAGCTGCGTACATGAAAAGTCACGCACGCTCAAGGGAGCAGTGTACGTGAAAAGTCACGCACGCTGAGAGAGCAGCGTAGGTGAAAAGTCACACACGCTACAGAGAGCAGCGTAGGTGAAAAGTCACGCACGCTACAGAGAGCAGCGTAGGTGAAAAGTCACGCACGCTCAAGGAGTCACGCTTCCAACAGGAAGCATACTCAAGTCTGCGTACGCAGCGCTAAAGAGCGCGCGTAGCTCAGGGTGCGTAAGCTAGACAGCTCTGCACACTGCTCACTGTCTTCTCCAAACAGCAAGAACACCATGGATGAACCCAAGGCTTCAAAGCATCATAACTTGGCCATCCGAACTCCAAATCCAGATTTCCAAAGTTCCAACTTGGGTAGAATTGAATGCTCTTCCACTTGGAAACACTAAAACCCATAAAAATCCAACTTAAAGAGATCAAACCATGCAAAATCCGAAAATAGAAATAACTTAGATCTAGAGCAAAGGAGACTTCAAATCACAAAACACCAAGTTTTAATGTTGATCACCATGTCCTAATCTAGCAAATGAACCAAGAAAATAGGGCTCTCATGAAGTGGCTAGGTGCACTTGCCTAGGGTTAGGAGAGTTGTGGAGGAAGGAGAAGAAGAAGAAGAAAATTAATGGTGGAAGTTATGAGGAGAGAGAGTGGTAGGTGGGGGTTATAAAGAGGGTGAGTTGTGGTGGATTGAGGGTGTAGCATAGGGCTAGGGTGTTCCAACACATAAAACCAAACCAAACCAAACCGAACCATCCCCAATAAAATCGAGCCATGCCGAAACCAAAATACGAGAAATACCGAAGTCCCACAAGTTTGAGAAAAAATAAAAATACATGCCAAAATCCAGATATGAGTATAAATACGAAATACAAGAAATACGAGAAATGAGGGTGACAACTCTACCCACCTTAAAAGAATTCCGTCCTCGAAATTTAATCAAGGAGCTAGAGATTGTCACGACAAGCTACATTAAGCACAGGCAAGTTACACTAAGCAGTCAAATCATACAATCATACAATACAAGCAAGGAAGAGAAAATGTAAGGCATAAGAAAGACATTATACCTCATGAGTCAAGCAGGTAGGGATATCGCGATCGGATGTCGTCCTCACGCTCCCACGTTGACTCACCTAGAGAGTGATGACCCCAAGCAACACGGACTAGTTTAATAGTCTTGTTCTTGAGTATCTTCTCCCTCCGGTCCATTATAGACACGGGTCTCTCCTCATACGAAAGGTTGGTACCAACAACCAATTCCGAATGGTCTAGGATGTGGCTCGGGTCCGGAATATACCGTCGTAATTAGGACACATGGAATACATCATGCACCTCACTTAGCGACGGCGGAAGAGCGAGACGATAGGATACATCTCCTACTCGCTCTAGAATATCGAACGACCCTATATACCTAGGACTAAGCTTTCCCCGCACGCCGAAGCGAATGATGTCGCGGTTAGGCGAGATCCTAAGGAATACATGGTCGCCGACAGCAAATTCTAAGGGACACCGATGAGCATCGACCCAATGGCGCTGGCGGTCCTGGGCAACTCGGAGGTGATCTCTGACCTTCCTGACCACTTCAACCGTCTGGGAAATCAACTCGGGTCCGAGCATCTGCCTCTCTCCAATATCGTCCCATGCTAGCGGAGATCTGCACTTCCTGCCATAGAGAGCCTCGAAGGGTGCCATCTGGATACTGGCCTAATAACTGTTGTTGTACGAGAATTCTACCAGGTGTAGATGATTCTCCCATGAAGCACCGAAGTCAAGGGTACAGGATCTCAACATATCTTTAAGGGTCTGGATTGTGCGCTCTGACTGACCATCCGTCTGTGGGTGATAAGCTGAGCTAAATTGAAGACGAGTCCCCAAACTCTTCAGTAAGCTCTGCCAAAAGTGTGATGTGAATCTTGAATTCCTGTCCGAGGTGATGCTGACTGGCACACCGTGAAGCCTGATGATCTGTCTGAGATACATCTCTGCTAACTGCGCCGTCGACTGTCCAACTCTGAATGGGAGAAAGTGTACCACCTTGGTAAGCCTGTCCACAATTACCCAAATAGCATCTCTGCCGGCCGGAGATCTGGACAATCCGGTCACGAAATCTATGTTTATATGTTCCCATTTCCATTCTGGGATCGGTAAGGGTTGAAGAAGTCCAGCGGGCCTCTGATGTTCAGCTTTAACCTGTTGGCAAACCAAACATCGAGAGACAAACCTGGCTATCTCCCTCTTTATTCCATTCCACCAGAAATGCTGACGAATATCACGGTACATCTTCGTACCACCCGGATGAATAGAATATTGCAAACTGTGGGCTTCTGCCATGACTTCCTGTCTGATATCTCTACTGGGTACACAAAGACGAGTGCCGTACCGAAGTGTACCATCTTCATGGATACGTAACTCTGGCCTTCTTCCTGCTTCACACTCTGCTCTGAGTCGCTGGATCTTGGAATCTGTTGACTGCGCCACCCAGATTCTCTCAACTATGCTGGACTGAACCTGTAGGGTGGCCATCAATGCCACGCTGGTAGGAAGAACCAGTTCAATTCCCATCTTCTGAAGATCTGCCAATAATTTTGGTTGCGCCGTCAGGAAATAAACTCCGGCTCTCCTGCTCAATGCATCTGCTACAACGTTGGCCTTCCCGGGATGATACTGTAAATCCATATCATAGTCCACTAGTAGCTCGAGCCATCTTCTCTGCCGCATATTAAGGTCCTTCTGGGTGAAAACATACTTCAGGCTCTTATGATCAGTAAAGATCTCCACTCTATCCCCGTACAAGTAGTGTCTCCACAACTTCAAAGCAAACACTACCGCCGCCAATTCCAAGTCGTGGGTCGGGTAATTCTTCTTATGATCACGAAGTTGGCGTGACGTATAAGATATTACCTTCCCATGCTGCATCAAGACACACCCCAATCCTCTGCCTGAAGCGTCGCAATAAACTGTGAATCCTTCGGTCCCATCTGGAAGGGTGAGAATGGGAGACGTTATCAAACCTCGCTTCAACTTCTCGAATGATTCCTGACACTCTGCTGTCCAAACAAACGGCACATCCTTGCGGGTCAACTGGGTCATCGGCGCTGAAATCCTTGCGAAATCTGAAACAAATCGTCGGTAGTAGCCGGCCAATCCAAGGAAACTGCGAACCTCTGCCACTGAGCTGGGTACCGGCCATGACTCGATAGCCACAATCTTCTGGGGATCCACTTCCACTCCTCCTCGGGTAATGATGTGACCCAAGTACGAAATACGATCGAGCCAGAACTCGCATTTACTGAACTTGGCATACAACTGATGCTCTCTAAGCGTCTGAAGGACGACTCTGAGATGCTGCTCATGCTCTGCTTCACTCTTGCTGTAGACCAGGATGTCATCTAGGAACACGATCACAAAAGTAAGGCATGAAAATACGATTCATGAGGTCCATGAATACGGCCGACGCATTGGTCGCTCCAAAGGGCATAACAAGGAACTTCCAATGTCCATATCTCGATCTGAATGCTGTCTTCGGAATGTCCTGCTCTCTAACTCTGATCTGGTGGTATCCTGACCACAAGTCGATCTTCGAGAACACTGAAGCCCCTCTGAGCTAATCAAACAAGTTATCTATCCTCGAAAGAGGGTATCTGTTCTTGATTGTCACCGAATTCAAGGTACGATAATCAACACATAGCCTGGATGTACCATCCTTCTTTTTCACAAGAAGCATCGGGGCTCTCCAAGGCGATCCACTAGCACGGATGAATTCTTTGGTCCTCAGTTCTTCAATCATCTTATACAAAATCTCCAATTCTGAAGGCGCCATCCTATAGACTCGCTCTGATACTGGTGCTGTCTCGAGAATCAAGTCTATAGTGAACTCAATCTCCCGCTCTGGCGACATCCCTGAAAGCTCCTCTGGAAAGACATCTGGAAACTCTTCAACTATTCGGGGTAACTGTACTGATGCGACTGCCATCCGCAATGCTGGGGAAGATGGCTCCACTGCACCTCTGAAAAATGAAAACTCTGGCTCGCCGGGGATACTAAAGACAACTCTGCCAATATGGCAGTCTATCCTAGCATACTGGTTCCTCAACCAATCCATGCCTAGGACTATATCATAGTCTACCATAGGAAACTCTATGAATCTAGCGGGGAACTCCCTACCGCTAACTACGATCCGACACGAGAAAAATACTCGATCTACTCCCACAAGACCATTACCAGTAAGTATATTGAGCCTCACTGATAATGTCTCAGGCTCCAATCCTATCCGTGTCGCGAATCATGCAGACATGAATGAATGCGATGCACCAGAAGCAAACAATACCGAAGCTGGAAAGGAGTTGATGAGAATAGTACCTGCCACTACCTCACCTGGTGTAACTTTTTCTTCCATAGCCATCATCATGGCCTGACCTTGTCCTCTGGCTGTTGGTCCCCTCTGCTGGAAACCTCTCTGCCTATTCTGGGTCTGAGCTTGGGCTTGTGCATACTGCTGGGGGTGTTGTTGCTGGAATGCCTGAGACTGAGGCGGCAAGAGCCTCGAAGGCTGATACTGCTGCTGCTGAACTGGTGCTGGGGTCGGTCCTCTCACTGAAGAACTAGAAGGGTTGGATGCTGATGAACCACCCCTAGTCGGGCAAGCCCCTATCCTATGATCTGCTGCTCCACAAGCCAGGCACAATCCTTGCGCCCTACGACAATTCGCCACTACATGGCCTGGCTTTCCGCAATGTGAACATCCCATTGCGGAAGTCTGCTTCTGCTTCTGCTGCTGCGGGTATGTCGGGGTCGAATGCTGAACCAACGTTACTGAGGCCGCCCGCCTCGGAGTTCCAATGGTCAAACTTCTAGCTGCCGGGGCTGGAGCTGATGATTGGTGCATCTGACTATGGGACCGCTTTCTACCTCCGGTCCTATCCACGATCCTCTGGAAGGTATACTCATGCCTCCTAGCTGCTCTCAAGACCGCATCGAACGTCTGGTGCTCGAACTGCTCAACCGCCAACAAGATCTCCAAATACAGTCCCTGCTGGAACTGCTGGAATCTATCGAGCTCGGTTGCCACCAAGGTGGGGGCAAATCTACTGAGTCTAGAAAACTCCGATGCATAATTGTCGACTGTCCTGCCTCCTTGCTTCAAGTTGGTAAATCTGGTCTGCAGGTCGTACCGAGCCACAGCATCAAAGTACTTCATCTGGAATCTCTCCCTAAACACCGCCCAAGCAATGGGTGCCACTAATCCCATGGCCTGTACCGCCTACCAATTGCGAGCTAAATCCAACAACTGCAGGCGTACCACCGCCACCTTCTCATTCTCAGGTGTCCTGGCTGCTTCCAGAATCACCTCGGTATCCTGAAGGCATGCATCCGCGGCAATCGCATCTTTGCTGCCGTCGAAGAAAGGAGAGTTCAATCGCTTGAAACTGTTGGCCGCCTGGTTCCCTGGATGTCCGCCTCGGGTCAAAGCATCTTGAACTGTCTGGTGCAGGGCGTCGCTTCGACGATCCTGGAAAGCTATCAAGGTTCTGATGAGGCCTACTAAGGTACCATCATCTGGCTCTGCGGGCTGGACGAGCCGAACTGGTGACTCTCCTCCCGTAGGTACAACTCTGGAGGCTACCCCGGAATGCTGGGCTTGATCTCCGGGTTGCTGCTGATCTGCAGGAAGTGGCCCACCTCGTCGATCGGTAGGACCAGGTACAGTGCCACTGAAGAAGACCACACAGGGAACAATAAGGAAAGGACCATGACAGATCAACGATATAAGCACAGGATTCAGGACAAGAATTCAGGGATTCAGAGGATACGAACAGAGATCAAGGACGAGTACTGATTGAGACATTTATCTGGTAAACCCCCACACATCTTGATTTACAAGACCTGCATGGGCCACCACTTAAACCATGTCACGCCCCAGAACCAGAATACTGGAGAGCGGGGGCAGACATAGCCAGCTACGTATATTGAAATGGAAACCACCTCGATATACGGTCACGGCTGTCTAGATATGTGAGGGTTTTCTACAAGCCAACAGTCTCTTATGGTCATGAACAAGCCTAGTGTCTCAATCACCACAAGTAAGTAAAGTCGCAAGATGTATGATCATTAAATATACAATAATAAGGCGTCCCAAATATTACATATTCAGCTGATCATGAAGCTAGTCGTTACAAAATGTTAGGACTAACAAGAGTTTAGTCATACATGATCAACCCTAGGATTTGTCAATCATGTTTACAGCCCGTAGGTAGACAGTAAGTAAAAGTGCTTCGAGCTAACAGGTGCTCGTCGGCTAAACGCCTCAAAAGAATAATTTTTACAATAGAGTGAGCGAAACAAAATAGAAAACCCACTCTTGGCCCGGATTCCGTCTAGTGTTCACCATTGGGCTGGAAGCTTGGTAGATCCTCGGAAGCTGCTCTGAAATCTGGCCACACAAAACCAGCTGGGTCAACCCCAGAAAGAGCAAGTGCCACAAGGGGGCCATGAAATAAGAACAAAAAGCCAGCAATCAGGACAGAAAATCTAATATTAAAACTAAAATTACGAAAACATGTCAGGATGATATACGACGAGATAACCATGGAACTATTCCGATAGCCAGGTTACAACCCACAAACCAAACAAGGACCGAGGTTATAACCCTTCATCTGAACAGAGCTTGGTTTCTCACCATTTATCGGCAAGATAAGTAATGTAAGTAATCAAGACAGGAAGCAATCTTGCATGTGATCAAGACATGACTAGACTGGTTATACCTCATTCAATCAATCACGACCAAGCAGATCCTACGGCTTACTACTTTAACTAACTAGGGTTATCACAGACCTAATTACTAACAAGATGCAGTGAGTTATTCCACAGCCACAAGCCCTGCAGACCATCCAGGTTATCCAGGACGAAAGATTAGGGTTGAATTCAGGTGGGTACATCGTCCGGGAGACAAATGTACCCTTAGGTGACTTAGAGGGTGCAACACCTGACAGTGTGCTGGAAATACGTCCTACTCGACGGTAGGCTACAAATCCCTGGAGCGCCTAGGTAACGGGATTGCCTGTAGCTGTGCCATCTCTTCATGACTACTGTGTTATTCTAGTTATTAGCCTTAATCCATTTTAGTAGGTACTCCTGACCGTGGTACTCAGGAGTCCCAGCCTAGACATGATGCGAGACTGGACAAGTGGATTTAACAAGCAAGCAAGAAAGAACCACCCACGGTGTCAAGACAGGTCAAGCTAAGTTATCAGGTCATGTCAAGTCAAGAGTGCGCCGTCACGGGCCACTATCAAGTTATCAAGATAAATCATGTCAGGGTACTTGTCAGGAGTGCGCCACGACGGGCCACTATCATGTCAGGTTGGTCATATCAGGGGTACACCACTACGGGTCACTGTCGTGTTATGCAAGTTCCATGCCATACCATGCCATGTACAATAGTCATTCCAAACATATTAAGTAAAATCAAGTTCCTGACAAAAGACATAAGGATATAAAATGGGCGTAAAATATCTAATAAAATATCAATATACAGGCCTATAGAAAAGCCAAACTTAAAGAAATAAAACCAAAACTCCAAGAGCCAATGGGTTAAGCAAGGGGTCAAGGGGCAGCATACGTGCAAAAGCACGCACGCAAGGCTCGCTCAAGTCTGCGTACCAAGGCACACTCAAGTCTGCGTACCAAGGCACACTCAAGTCTGCGTACCAAGGCACACTAAAGGGGAGCAGCGTACATGAAAAGTCACGCACGCTCAAGGGAGCAGCATTCGTGAAAAGTCACGCACGCTCAAGGGAGCAGCATACATGAAAAGTCATGCACGCTCAAGGGAGCTGCGTACATGAAAAGTCACGCACGCTACAGAGAGCAGAGTAGGTGAAAAGTCACGCACGCTACAGAGAGCAGCGTAGGTGAAAAGTCACGCACGCTCAAGGGAGCTGCGTACGTGAAAAGTCACGCACGCTCAAGGGAGCAGTCTACGTAAAAAGTCACGCACGCTGAGAGAGCAGCGTAGGTAAAAAGTCACGCACGCTACAGAGAATAGCGTAGGTGAAAAGTCACGCACGCTACAGAGAGCAGCGTAGGTGAAAAGTCACGCACGCTCAAGGAGTCACGCTTCCAATAGGAAGCGTACTCAAGTCTGTGTACGCAGCGCTAAAGAGCGTGCATAGCTCAGGGTGCGTAAGCTAGACAGCTCTGCACACTGCTCATTGTCTTCTCCAAACAGCAAGAACACCATGGATGAACCCAAGGCTTCAAAGCATCATAACTTGGCCATCCGAACTCCAAATCCAGATTTCTAAAGTTCCAACTTGGGTAGAATTGAATGCTCTTCCACTTAGAAACACCAAAACCCATAAAAATCCAACTTAAAGAGATCAAACTATACAAAATCCGAAAATAGAAATAACTTAGATCTAGAGCAAATGAGACTTCAAATCACAAAATACCAAGTTTTAATGTTGATCACCATGTCCTAATCTAGCAAATGAACCAAGAAAATAGGGCTCTCATGAAGTGGCAAGGTGCACTTGCCTAGGGTTAGAAGAGTTGTGGAGGAAGGGGAAGAAGAAGAAGAAAATTAATGGTGGAAGTTATGAGGAGAGAGAGTGGTAGGTGGGGGTTATAAAGAGGGTGAGTTGTGGTGGGTTGAGGGTGTAGCATAGGGCTAGGGTGTTCCAACACATAAAATCGAACCAAACCAAACCATCCCCAATAAAACCGAGCCATGCCAAAACCAAAATACGAGAAATACCGAAGTCCCACAAGTTTGAGAAAAAATAAAAATACATGCCAAAATCCAGATATGAGTATAAATACGAAATACGAGAAATACGGGAAATGAGGGTGACAGGTTTTTAGGAGCTGTTTTGGGACTAAAATGGGACAGGTTTAGGGACAGGTTTAGGCTAAGTTTGGGACTGATAATGGAGGTTGTTATGGCTGAACCATGGGGACAGTTAAGGACTGTTTTGGGGCTGATTTATAGGTTATTAAGGACTGGTTTGGGGCTAACATGGCTGTCAAATTTGGGCTGTCCAAGTGGACTGTTTGGGGGTGATACATGGGCTGTTAAGGCTGATTTATGGGTGAATATGGGAGCTTATATATAGCTGTCAAGTGGGCTACATATATGGTAAAATAGGTGGCTGAATGGGCTTCCAAATGGCTGTCCCTACTGCTGTGACTATGGCTGTTCAAGAGTCCCCTGTGGGGATTGTTCAGACCTCCCCAAATCAGTCCCCTGTATGGGGACTGATACTTGTTCCTGCTGCTGTTGCAGCAGTGCAAAACCCCCCTTCTTCACACTCTATTCACTCCCTCACTTCCTCTTCTAACTCTCTCAACATCTCTCAATACCACTCTGTCACCTTAACTCCACACCAATAAACACATACATAATAAGACACAAAGTAATATACATATATTAGAGAGACAATATACATATATAAAACAAATGGTATATATATAGAAACTAATCTAAACCTTCCTACCATGTCCAATCTACTCTCTAACATATATATAACTAAAATTTAAAGACAATTAAGCCAATTTGGCATTTAATCAAACACATGGGGGTCCTATTTCAACATCTACCCGTTAGGACACAAAACTACATGTAGACACGCACTAGAGGACTCCAAATGGCCTCTAACTTTGTTCTAATGGTGATTCCAATAAGGGGATTTATTCCATGGATTCTAAACCAGTCTAAATGCATGAAAACTAGATTTAGAGAAAAGCTTTATACACTACAAAAATACAGTAAATTAGCGACGGATATATATATATATATATATATATATATATAAAAAAAAAAAAAAAAAAAAAAAAAAAAAAAAAAAAAAAAAAAATATATATATATATATATATATATATATATATAAAAAAAAAAAAAAAAAATATATATATATATATATATATATATATATATATATATATAAAAGAACATATATATATATATATATATATATATATATATATATATATGTTCTTTTATATATATATAAAAGAACATATATATATATATATATATATATATATATATATATATATATATATATGTTCTTTTATATATATATATATATATATATATATATATATATATATATATATATATATATATGTTCTTTTATATATATATATATATATATATATATATATATATATATATATATATATATATATGACTTCGGTTCTTAATAATATATGTTCAGTTTGAGCAAATCATAGCCATCGAAAATGCATCCAAAACTGAACGTGAATAGGGCTTTCCATATTGAATTCTAGCGATAATACATCCACCACATATGCTTGTGTGATCTGTATTGGTTCTCAGTAGCAGGTATATATGGTTCGTTATCTTTGTTGTAGGGTTCGAGGTGGTCGACACTTAATTTCGTTGGCGTGTCTGTGATTTCCTACTTGTAACTCCAATTTGTGAAATTGTAAGGATTTAGTCCACATCAATGGTCGTCATAACCAATGTTACGTTGCCAATGATATGGTTTTTGTTAGTGGTTCGATAGCCAAGACATGGTAGGGATAAGGCATTATTCGAAGACATGGTAGTGATAAGGCATTATTCGAATTTGGTCCGAGAGTCGAACCAAATCGAACCGAATAAGAAATTAAGTTCGATTTGAAAGATATTATAGGCTCGATTTTGGTTTTTGAAATACTATTATTTATTATTCGATTTTAGTTTAGTTTTGGAAACTGAAAATGAAAGAAAACTTTTGCAATTATGTAGATAGTGTTAGTGCCGGGGCACAATTTTTTCGATGGAAAATTGAGAGGATGAAACAATTGTAAAAACAATGTTTCAACGCAACACTTCTAAAAAGGTTGCGCAAGTTTAACGAAGATCTAAGAAGATCTCGTTACAGAAGCAAATGATATTACGAGAATCTAAGAATATTTTGTAATCCACAGCAGCAAATAATATTACGAGAATCTAAGAAGATTTCGTAATTCACAGCAGCGAAGAATATGACAGGCGAAAGATGGAAGATGGCCTGCTGGGATGAATGATCACCGTTGCTCAAAGCTATATTCGCCCCACACGAATAGCTTCCAGGAACCAACAAGTTCGTCGGAGAACTTTGGAACACTTCTGCTCTTCTGACTCCTCGGATCGTACACGGACTCCCGTACAAAAGCAACGCTAGTGCAAAGCTTCTCTTCTCTCTGACAGGCTCTTTTTGCTTGTGTTAAGAAATACTTGTAAACTTTCGTAACTCTCTGAATATGTTCTGCATCTTCTGCCTGTGAGACAAAAGAGACCTTATATAGGCCCGAGTAGTAACTGTCCGGTTAGCACAACATTCGGAACGTGGTAAGAACCACTCCGAACGTGCAGTAACCGCTCAGATCATGCACAGGCACGATCTGAAGCAAGTTGCGCCACTCGCGTACCTCGCGTGCCTTGCACACTGCGCGCACTGAGCCACTTGCACCACCAGCGCCACCTGCGCGCAACTGAGCGCACACCTGGGCATGCCACTGGACGCGCACCTGGTCTCGCAACCTGGACAGTGCAACCTGAGTCGCACAACCTGGCAGTGCACCTGGTCGCGCAACCTGGCCTTCGCAACATGGTCGCGCAACCTGACAGCGCACCTGGCCATGCAAGTGGCTCGCGCAACGAGCACAACTTAAGTGCATTATGCGCCTAGCAACGATGCTGACGTGCTAAGTGCAAAGTGCGCCAACAAAATGTCACATTATGCCTCATGAGCCCATGATCCCGAGTCCGAGTCGCTAAGTCCCTACGGGGCTTAGCTCCCATGAAAATAAATTTCCCAAGAGCAAAAAGCATGAATGCTTTCAATTATTGATTTAGCCTTTTTTCTATTAGAAAATTAACCCCACATGGCACACCCATGTGCACCTCCACACCACATGTGTATCTCTAAATTATCATAGCTAATATATAGATATACAACTCCTTTGGCCTAGCCGACGTGGGACTAAAGTTTCTAAACAAAGGCCAAAACCCTAACAATCTCCTACATATCTCTGGTATAAGTGTTCCCCACAGTAACTGTCCATCATGCATTAGGTGAGATGTCGCTGACGACATGAATCTTTTCGCATTGGTCAAACAACAGATTATAATACAAGAATAAACTAAGCCCTGAATTCTTTACAATAGCTAAAATTCTTCCCACTCACATAATATAGTTACATGTGCTTCTGGCTACACATTAAAGGCCCCGTGGCAGCCTGGTTTTAGTATATAATTTTGGACGTCTACAAGTTTACCCTCAAGAGACGGCCTGATATCTCTTTGTCCAAACACTATAGGTGAGTTCATTATAAAGAGACATGGCATGAAGCGCTTTGTGCTTCTCTTGCGGTGCTACGCCGCTATAACATGGCTTAAAGCCGAGGCCTTACCCCGTACCGGAAACCTCATCGTAGTGTCAAACTACTGTAGCATGAGGCAACCGCCTCATTGTAGTGCCAAACTACCCAGCATGAAGCCTTAGGCTCCCTTGCGGTGTTATACCGCAACGACATGGCTTACAAGGCCAAGGATTTATCCCTAACCGGGTATCTCACCGTGGTGTCGTACTACTGTAACATGAGGAACTCCTCCTTTTTGTAGTGTTGACTACACCTTTCTTTATTTTAACATACAACATTAGGCTAACTGCCTATTTGCGGTGCTACGCCGCTTTGACTTGGCTAGCAAAGTCGAGGTATTACCCTATGCCTGGGAACTTCATGGTGGAGTCACTCCACAGTAGCATGGAGTTTCACTCCTTGTAGTGCTGTTCTACCGTGCTTCCTATAAAGCACACCAGGCATTCACTCTACTTGAGAACTCATTAAGACATTTAAGCCAACCTTTCCACAAGATCCGTTTTCTGCAGAAAATAATAGTAGACAACAGTGGCTGTAGGTCCGTAACCTCTCCATGCTTAATAGAACATGTACCCACCGTTCCTGATATTCTTCCGATTAGTGGTCCTCCCTTGAACCAAAAGCTAGATGCCTAGAAGATTTTTCTTTGAACTATTAACATAAAACTTTATGGCAGGAATATAATAATACCATACCAGAATGCCTTCAAGCCTATTTTATAAGCTGTGTCATCGACTAGCTGGCACTTGAGGCCCTTGGTGAACGGATCCGCCAGGTTCTCCTGACTCCGAACATCAATCACTACAATAACATCCCTCTTGATGAGATCGTGTACTGTCCTGTGCTTCAACCGCACAGTCCTCTTCTTCCCGTTGAAGAGGTCATTTGATGCCACCGCCGCAGTCGCCTGGTTGTCGTAGTATATCGATATCATCGGTATTTGTGCCCCAACCATTGGAAGATCATACATGAGCTTCCGAAGCCATTCTGCTTCCTCGGCTGCGGTATCAAGTAGAAAGAACTCAGATTCCATGGATGAACGCGAGAGCATAGTCTGCTTCTTCGACTTCTATGATATAACAGCTCCATACACTGTGAAAATGAATCCACCCGTGGACCTCTCGCTCTCCACCTCTGAGCACCAGCTAGCATCACCGAAGCCTTCCACTACCGACGGATCTCTGCTGTAGTACAGTGCATATGTCTGAGTCTTCTTGAGTTATCTCATAACTCGTTTCACTGCTTTCTAGTGTTCAACACCTGGGTTACTCGTGAAAAGACTCAGTATTCCCACGGCAAAAGCTATATCAGGCCTTGTGGCAGTAGTAGCATACATCAAACTCCCGATTATGCTTACATACTCCAGCTGCCTGACACTTTCCCCTGAATTAGGCTTTATCTTCATATCACACCTGTACGGCGTATCGATCGCTGGAAGATCCTGATTCCCATAACGAGTGATCATTTTTTCAATATAATGGGACTGTGACAGCGCTAGTCCAGTGTCTGTCTGGATGATCTTGATCCCTAAGATCACATCAGCTTCTCCCAAGTCCTTCATACTGAACATGTTCGAGATGAATTTCTTTGTCTCCGTGACACAACCCATATCCGTACCTAGAATAAGCATGTCGTCCACGTACAGACAAACGATCACACCTCTTCTATCAGTGAACTTCGTGTAAGCACACTTGTCCGTCTCGCTGACCATGTTGCCATTTGACCTTATAACTTCATCAAATTTCTCATGCCAAATCTTGGGAGCCTGTTTAAGACCGTACAAAGATTTTACAAACTTGCAGACTTTGTCTTCAAGACCCTTGATGACAAATCCCTCTGGGTGTTGCATGTATATCTCTTCGGTCAGCTCACCATTTAGGAAAGTCGTTTTCACATCCATCTGATGTATCACCATCTTATGTATTGCTGCGAGAGCAATCAACATTCTGATGGTGATTATCCGAGCAACTGGAGCATATGTGTCAAGGTAGTCAATCCCCTGCTTCTGAGAAAACCCCTTGGCTACCAACCTAGCCTTGAACTTGTCAATAGTTTCATCTGCTTTCATCTTCTTCTTGAAGATCCATTTGCATCCGATGGGTTTCGCTCCTTCAGAAAGATCAACCAACACCCAAGTGTTATTTGCGGTGATGAAATCAATTTTATTGTTAATCACCTCCTTCCAGAAAACCGCGTCTCTGGTCTTCATCGCCTCATAATAGTAAGCGGATCTGCTTCCACGTGATAGCTGACAAAGTCACTTCCGAATTCCTTCGGCCTCCTCATACGCTTAGCTGACGGTTCAGCTTGTTCTGGTTCAATCGTTATTTCAACAACAATATCTTCTTGGACCACATCTTCATTGAATACTTCAATTTTCTGTGCACCCTCATTGTTCTTCGGTACATTCGTAAAAACAATATTTTTGTGCCTTGCAAATTTGTCTTTAAAATATTCTGCGTCGTGAGATTCAATGATATAATTTGACTCAATATCAAGAAATCTTCGAGCATCACTCTTCTCGGCATACCCCAAGAAGATCGTCTTAGTAGTCCTTGTCCCAAGCTTCTGAATCTTCAGATCTGGAAGCTTGACATATGCCAGACACCCTTACACTCGAATGACATTCAAGTTGGGTCTGACCTTAAACCAGAGTTCATGAGGAGTAACGTCTGAAGTTGCATGAGGCACTCTATTTAAAATAAAAGTGGCCGTCAATGCAGCTTCTCCCCAGTAGCACTTAGAAAGACCAGCAGTCAACAGCATTGAGTTAATCATTTCTGTTAACGTTATGTTCTTCCTCTCTGCTATTCCATTTGATTGAGGAGAGGACGGAGCCATTGTCTCATTGATAATTCCATGTTCTTTACAGAATGATACGAATTCATAAGACTTGTACTCCCTACCTTGATCACTTCTTATTCTTTTGAGTTGTTGTCCAGTCTGCCGCTCAACTTCGGCTCTGAACTCTTTGAAATTTTTGAATGCTTCATTTTTAGCAATCAGCAAGTAGACGAATGCATACTTTGAGAAGTCATCGATGAAGGTTATGAAATACTTTATCCCGGCCTTTGTAGAGAATTGTTTGAAGTTACAGATATCAGAGAGTACCAACTCCAGAAGATCTGTACTTCTATTAACCCGAGAAAAGGGTTTCCTTGTGATCTTCGTTTGAGCACAAACTTCATATTTCTCTACCTTACCCCCACACTTGGAGATAAGTCCTAGACTAGACATTCTATTTATTCATTTACAATGAACATGCCCTAGTCTATTATGCCACAACTCAAAAGTATAAGAAGAAGAAGTAATTGCATTAATAACATTGGACTGATTTACAGGCTGAATTTTGAACATTCCTATAATTAAAAGTAACACATTAGATAATTGAGTTTCATTTGTCTTAGTATAATAAAGATAACAAAATTGACTAGGAGAAATTTAGAGATTGTAACTAGCACATCTAGTATGGTAATTTTGGAAATCTAAGGTAGACTTCTCGAATTGTAGGATTTCGAGGACAAGTCTGAATTCAATCCCGAAGACATTCCAAATCCAATCATAATCCAAGGCAAGTAAATTTTTTGGTAGTTTACAATTATTTAGTAATCGTTTTATTGCAAGTTTAAACCACGATGAAACACAGAACTCTCTCTGAGAGCATTGACTGATTACCTGTTTGATACTGGGGGAGTAGTATAATGAGTATGACCACATCCAAAATAGTATAATGACTGTGTTAGCTTACCCCTCATATACACGGGGATAAGCCATATCGTATCAATAGGATACAACTGTACAACCCAATCCGGTCATATTCATTGCCTATTCACATCACAATGTTTTAACTGCTGGAAAACTATTTATTTCAAATTGTTTAAAAATGCATAACTCAATTATTATTTCAATTGTTAAGTTATCATGAACTGTACTTTGCTCCCTCCTGACAGGAGACTATATTTTTAGGTCCTATTGATGATGCAGAGCTACTGATTAGTAGTTATTATGATCCTGAGTTGTATCCAGCTGTGCTACCAGATGGTGCTGGACTTGGAGATGACGAACCTATCTTTTAGCTGTTGTCATTTTCGATTTTCAATTGTTGTTGTTTGAAAAGACTATTTCTATTATCAGTTGTAACTTTTGTTGGACAAGTTTTAATTATCGGAATATTAAAGTTGTAGCAATTAGTCTGTGTTGTTGATTACCTACATGAGTGATACAGCTTACTGTCGTCGTCTCAACAACGGTGCAGGCTGGACATGATCCGATTTGACCCAAGAAATTGGGACCGGGTCGTGACACTTCGGTATAAAAAGCTTTTTCGAAATATGTTCCCTTTATAGACATCACCATCTGGCCAGCATTGATGTCCATTCTGAGGCCTGCGTTACAGAGTAGGCCTCCTGAGATCAGGTTCTTGGAGATAGCAGGTACGTGCTTTACGCCTTGAAGCGTCAAAGACTTTTCAGAAGTTAGCTTCAATACCACCGTCCCAACCCCGAGCACTTCATCTTGTGTCTGGTTTTCCACCATAACCACTTCAGAAGAAGGTGTGTAGGTGGTGAACCACTCCTTGCTGGAGCAGACATGGCATGTGGCTCCAGTGTCTACCCACCTGTTAGAGTCAGTCCCAACCGCATCAACCTGCGCAATCATAGTAATAACGTCAGTGATCATAGATACCTTATTAGGCTCTCCTTGCTCTGATTGCTTGGTCTTTGCTTTACATCCATTCTTGAAGTGGCCCTTCTTGCTACACTTGAAGCAAGGCATCTTAGACTTTGGCTTCTTTTTCTTGAAAGAAGTTCCCTTGACTTTCAGATTGTCAGGGTCCTTCTTCTTGCTGCGGGAAGCTGCCTGCTTTCCTCTTGGTTCTTTGGTATGAACCAGATTGGCGTTAGCCAATTGCTTGGACAGTGCGTCCACCTTGAGTTGAGTCCGCATCTGGTCCTCAACATAGATTTCCTGCAAGAGATCTTCAAGGCTGATCTCAAGCTTCTTCCTATGCTTGTTTGCATATAACTTACTCCACCCAGCGAAGAGCTTTGAGACAATCCCTCCAACAACAAATTTGTCGGAAAGGGACACCGCCTCGTCTTCCAACTTCTGTCGCAGCTTCAGGAATTCCTTTACCTGCGGCAGCATGGACTTTTCGTCCTCAAAGAGCCATTCGTGATATTTTTCAACCACAAATATCTTGCTCATGTTCTTTTCTTCTTCGTACAGTTTCTCCAGAGAATCCCATATGTCTCTGGCAATAGGTTTCTTACTATAGGATTCTGCTAGGGAATCCTCCATAGCATTCAGTATAAGCAGCCTGCAAATGCTATTCTTCCTTCTCCACTTGGCCTGAAGTTTAGTAGCCGCAGTGATTGCGGTAGCAGACCCAATGTCTGGAACAGTAGGTTCCTCTTCAAGAAGCATATGATCAACGTCTCTGAGTTGAAGAGTAAGATAAACCTTTCTCTTCCAGACTTGATAATGCTCTCCATTAAACTTTTCTAACTTATAAAAGTCAGTATTGAAGAGTGAAGCATTAAAGTTTTTCATCATAGCAATATAGCTTTAAGATTGTTAGTGCCGGGGCACAATTTTTTCGATGGAAAACTGAGAGGATGAAACAATTGTAAAAATAATGTTTCAACGCAACACTAATAAGAAGGTTGCGCAAGTTTATCGAAGATCTAAGAAGATCTCGTTATAGCAGCAAATGATATTATGAGAATCTAAGAAGATTTCGTAATCCAAAGCAGCAAATAATATTATGAGAATCTAAGAAGATTGTATAATTCACAGTAGCGAAGAAGATGACAAGCGAAAGATGGAAGATGGCCTGCTGGAGTTGTAACGCCCCAGAACCAGAATACTGGAGAGCGGCGGCATACATAGCCAGCTACGTATATTGAAATGGAACGCTATACGGTCACGGCTGTTGTCACGTCCCAGAACCAGAATACTAGAGAGCGGGAGAATGACTCAGCCAGCTATGTATTACGGGTAGATAAATACCGTATAATACGATCAACGCTGTCTAACCAGACGAGGGGGTGCATACTACATGAAAGTCTTACTATGGTCATTTCACATCTATTGTCTCAATCATTCAAACAAGAAACAGGAATTAGAGAACATGTAAGAATAAGCAGTAAGGCATCCCAAATGCTCAGTCAAAATGTTCTTGAGATCTGGCTTTACAAAACATAGCCAGATGGTATATAGTAAAGTATACACAATTGTTATCAGCTGCAGTCTGACTTAATTACAATTATGCAAAAGTAAGTACGAGACGACCCGACTAACATGTCGGTGCCAAATGGCTAAGTATAAAGTAAATGACAAAACGAGCGGTGAAGTAAGGAAACCCACTCGAGTCCCCCTGCGATCATTCCCCTAGTATTGACCATCTTGGAGGTAGAAGTAAGCTGAGTCCTCGGGGACCGGCTCTAAATCTGGCCATACAAAACCAGAGAGGTTAGACCTCTAATAGCAAGTACCACAAGGAAGGACGATATAAAGGACTAAACCAGTAAGTAAGAGAATATAGTAATAGATCTCTGCTTCCCACTAGCATTCACATAACATCAAGACACTTCGAACCAACCTCCCAACCAAACAAGGACAGAAGTTAGCCCGTCATGTCCTGACATTCTGATCATCTCAGTTAGGCAACGGAGTAGGTGCAGTACACAAACAAATCATCTTGAACGGCCAATCAACTACTACGGCTTGCTATTGTGAGTCCCAAGTTATCCTGGAATTATGCAATTTGGGATTCCTCAGTTCTTACTATGTGCAAGCAAGGCTAGTCTATCCAATCAATCAATTACGCTAATCATGTAGTTAGACGAGTCCTAGCGGGACGCCCGCCGTTATAGCATATACAATAATATAAGCAGATACCGTTCCCTGCCCGTGTGACAGATTTACCGTATCTGTGGGAACCAGCCGGCCCGTCGGGCACTTAATAGTCCCAAAGGGGCTGCCATGTAAGAACTCGTGAATCCATTCTCTCCATGCCATCATTATTTTATTTAACTTAATAGTCTCTACGTTGCGTGAAGTTCCATGCCGCGGATCATGGTCGTTCAAATGAGTACTTTCGTACGGGGTACGATATGCGCAACTCTACAACGATACCCGTGCGGCTAGGCTGTAGGTTTTACATAGCGTGATGCAACAATCAAGTCTAACCACAGAGTAATCATGCCTTGACCATAGAGTACACATATTATTTTTGTAAGATAAATAAATAAATAAAAATGAATAATTTGAAGCTTGCATGTGCCTGTATGCCAATATTCGGGATCGGCTAATCGAGTATAATAGTTCATTACATGAACGTGTCTCATTCATTTCATTCAATAAGACGACTAGCCAGTCTCTTAGTTCCAACTTGGATCGCATGATCAATTTTAGTAAAGATAACCATTATTATCAATGGTATCAAGGCATGAAAGTCAACTAGTATTACATGGGGTCGAGTCTGTAACTCCTCAGAGTTAAGTTCCAGTCAATCTGGGTATCCATGGATCAATCAAGACACATGACACATTCTACACAATAATCCATATTTACAATATTAACATGTCATAATTTTATCAAGTTCACGCCAAAAGGCGTAAGGATATAATAGAAGAATTATCATGCCATCATTAAATGAATAAGTTATAGAGTAAATAGAAATACCCTGGTTAGAAGTCACGCCAGCAAGTCTAAGCTAAGGCCAAAAGTCACGCCAACAAGTCTAGTCGAAGTGAGCGTGAAAATGGTTCCTGTTGGCATGCACAGTGGGAGTGTGGAAAATGATAAGAAATCTACGCACGCACTCGTGGGCGTGTGCGTGACTGAAATACACGCACTCATGGATGTGTGCGTGACTGAAAATACACGCACTCATGGATGTGTACGTGACTGAAAATACACGCACGCTCATAAGAACGTGAGCGTGACTGAAAATACACGCAGACACGCAGAGACGTGTGCGTGACTGAAAATACACGCACGCTCTTTAGAACGTTAGCGTGACTAAAAAAATACACGCACGCAAACGCGAGCGTGACTAAGAAATACACGCACTCGCAAACGCGAGCGTGACTAAGAAATACACGCACGCAAACGCGAGCGTGACTAAGAAATACACGCACGCAAACGCGAGCGTGACTAAGAATTCATGCAAAACACGTAAGAACGTGAGCGTGACAAGAAATTCACGCCAACACGTAAGGACGTGTGCGTGACTAACGAGCAGCTCTACCACATGAACTATCTATCTCCGAAAACACGCTATGTTGGTGGACCAAAACCCATGAACAGCCGAAAATGTAACAACTTAGATCTAGAGAAAACAAGCCACAGAAATCAAAAATGCCAAGCACTAAACTCTCTCAGGATCATGAGAGGAAGAGTAATGATCCATAAAAATAGATGATTGAGAAGCAAGTTTGCACTTGCCTTCTCCTGCTGCTGGTAGGTGGTGGAGAGTAATGGGAGGAAGAAGAAGAAGTAATGGTGAGAATGAAGTTATGAGGAGAGAGAAGAGATGAAAGCTTAACTAGGAAGGGGTGGTAGGTGGGAGCTAATGGGCCGGGTTTGTGGGGGTTCGGCCAAGGCCAACCCGAAGGTAAACAGAAGATTAAAAGCAGGAAATAAAATACAGAATTAAATTATGGAAAATAAAATACAGACAATAAAATTGCAGGAAAATGATTGATATAAAAATTAAAGAGCAGATAATTAATTAACAAAATAATACATGATAGATACTAAATAAATATACATGAATTGTACATGTATAAAAATATACATTCCGGGAACGGGGAGTGACAGCTGTCTAGATACATAAGGGTTTAACTACAAGCCATTAGTCTCTTATGGTCATAAACAAGCCTATTGTCTCAATCTCAAGCAAGTAATAACAGTTACAAGATGTCAGAGCACCCAATATACAATAGTAAGGCGTCCCATACATTACATATTTGGATGATCATGAAGCTAGTCGTACAAAATATGAAGACTAGCAAGAGTTTTAATCATATATGATCAACCCTAGGATTCGTCATTCATGTTACAGCCCGTAGACAGACAATAAGTGAAGTGCAATACGAGCTAACACATGCTCATCGGCTAAACGCCTCAAAAGAATATTTTTACAATAAAGTGGGAGAACGAAAGGGAAAGAGATAAGGTGACAAGCATGAAGAATCAGGACAATCAAGGTATACGGAAAGAGATATACCTTGTGAGTCAAACAGGTATGGGTACCGTGATCGGATATCATCCTCACATTCCCACGTTGACTCTCCCAAGGAGTGATGACCCCAAGCAACACGGACAAGAATAATTGCTCGGTTCTTGAGTATCTTCTCTCTTCGGTCCAAAATAGACACAGACTGTTCCTAGTAAGACAGGTTGGTACCAACAACCAGCTCCGAATGATCGAGGACATGACTTGGGTCCGATACATACCTACGTAATTGAGATACATGAAACACGTCATGCACCTCTCGTAACGAAGGTGGGAGGGATAAACGATAAGCTACATCGCCTATCCGATCAACGATAACAAATGGGCCCATGTACCGCGGACTCAATTTCCCGCGAACGCCAAATCTAATGACCCCACGAGTAGGTAAGATCCGCAAGAATACGTGGTCCCTAACAGAGAAGTCTAACGGCCTGCGATGCTGGTCCGCCCAATGACGATGCCGGTCCTGCATAACTCGAAGCCGCTCTCTAATTTTCTTAACCACTTCAACCGTCTGAACAATCATTTTCGGGCCTAACATCTTCCTCTCTCCGATATCATCCCATGCAAGCGGTGACCTGTACCTCTTACCATATAGTGCTTCGAACGGTGCCATCTGGATACTGGCTTGATAACTGTTGTTGTATGAGAACTCAACCAAGTGCAGGTCACTTTCCCAAGACCCTTCAAAATCTAGAGTGCAAGCTCGCAACATGTCTTCTAAAGTCTGAATCGTCCTTTCTGATTGCCCATCCGTCTGCGGATGGTAAGCCGTGCTAAATCTTAACTTGGTACCCAGACTGTGATGTAAGCTCTTCCAAAAATATGATACAAAGCGGGTATCTCGATCCGACACAATACTGACAGGGACTCCATGCTGCCTGACTATCTGTTGCATATATAACTCTGCCAACTTTTCTGTAGATTGCCCTACTCTGAAAGGAAGAAAGTGTGCCACCTTCGTAAGTCGGTCCACTATCACCCAAATAGCGTCCTTACCACTTGGTGATCTCGGTAAACCGGTCACAAAGTCCATTGTAATATGCTCCCATTTTCACTCCGGGATAGTAAGCGGTTGCAATAATCCAGCTGGCCTCTGCTGTTCTGCCTTCACTTGCTGACATACCAAGCAACGGAAAACAAATCTAGCTATCTCTCTCTTCATCCCGTTCCACCAGAAATGCTGTTTGATATCTTGGTACATCTTGGTCCCTCCAGGATGAATAGAATACTGAGAACTGTGAGCTTCTGTCATAACCTCCTGTCTGATATCTCCACTAGGCACACATAGACGTGATCCAAACCTACGCGTACCATCTTCATGAATTCTCATCTCCTTCCTGAGTCCTGACTCACATTCTGCCCTAAGCTTCTGAATCCTGGGGTCCTGAGCCTGAGCTGTCTTGATCCTGCCTACCAAGTCGGATTGAACTTACAGACTTGTTAGAACTCCTATATCACTAGAAAGTATAACTTCGATGTCCATCTCCTGAAGGTCTTCTAAGATATGCCTTGTCAACATAAATGCGTCGCCTCTCCGGCTGAGAGCGTCTGCTACTATATTAGCCTTGCCTGGATGATACTGAAGCTCCACGTCATAATCCTTAATCAGCTCTAACCATCTTCTCTGCCTCATGTTCAGCTCCTTCTGAGTAAAGATGTACTTCAGACTTTTATGGTCTGTGTACATCTCCACTCGATCACCATATAAGTAATGCCTCCATAGCTTCAGAGCAAACACTACTGCCGCTAGCTCCAAATCATGAGTTGGGTAATTCTTCTCGTGGTCTCGAAGCTGCCTAGATGTATATGCTATCACCTTCCCATGCTGCATAAGGACACATCAAGTCCTTTACCTGACGCATCACAATATATTATAAAACCTCCGGGTCCAACTGGCAACGTAAGAATAGGTGCTGATATCAACTTCTGCTTTAAAGTCTCAAATGATGCCTGACATTCTGCCGACCAAACGAATGGTACATCCTTCCGGGTCAAGCGGGTCATGGGTGCTGAAAGCCTTGCAAAGTCTGACACAAACCTTCTGTAATATCCTGCTAATCCTAAGAAACTCCGCACATCTGCTACGGTCTTGGGTACTGGCCAACTCTCTACTGCTTCTACCTTCTTGGGATCTACTGCTACTCCAGCTCCTGAGATGATATGACCCAAAAATAAAATATGATCCATCCAGAACTCACACTTACTGAGCTTGGCATACAACTGGTTCTCTCTCAGAACCTGCAACACTTTCCTGAGGTGGTCTTCATGCTCCTCTTCACTAGCAGAGTATACAAGAATGTCGTCAAGAAATACAACGACAAACTGGTCTAAGTATGGCATGAAGATGCGATTTATCAAATCCTTGAATATTGCTGGAGCATTGGTCAAACCAAACGGCATTACTAAGAATTCATAATGCCCATACTTCGACCTGAATGCTGTCTTAGGAATATCTTCCTTCCGAACTCTCACTTGATGATACCCTGAACGAAGATCTATCTTGGAGAAAACTCTAGCTTTGCTCAACTGATCAAATAAGTCGTCGATCCTGGGTAATGGGTACTTGTTCTTTACTGTCGCCGCGTTAAGCTTCCTGTAGTCAATGCACAATCTGGATGACCCATCCTTTTTTCCCACAAGGACCACTGGTGCTGCCCATGGTGACACGCTAGCTTGGATGAACTTCTTTGAAGAACAGTTTGGCAACTCTAGAGGGGGGTGAATAGAGTATATATAGAAAAATGACCAATTAAAATAACTCTTTCACCAATAATAAATAATCAGAGTAAAGTGCGGAAAATAAAAGGAGATCAAAAGAGCATACGCAAACACAGCGATTTTAACCTGGTTTCCCTCGTGGAGGACTAGTCCAGGCCTGAGAACTCTAGCTCAGGATTCAAATCCACTATTTGTGAAATAGTAGTTTACAACCGTACCTTTACTTCAGAAGAGCACGTCAACTTCTAACAGAGGATCGCAGTGGCGATTTGCTCAGAATTGTCCAAACGACTTCTTCGACTCTTGCACAAGAATCCTAACTGAGAGATGCTGAGCACTCGAGACTTAGGAGGCTTGTGGCTAGTAGATGGGAAGGGTATGGCTTATTTCAGCTACAAGTGAGAAGAGAAGAGAAGATTGGATGGATTGGAATGAGAGAATTCATGCCCTATTTATAGTATTTTTATAGGCAGAATTCGGCCAGAATTCGGGTAGGAAAATTCAAATATTTGGCCGTTGGACAACTAGCAACCAGCTAACCCTAAAATTAGGGTTCCTGATTTCTAGGGGACAGAGTTCGGCCCGAACTCTGTGTGGTGGCAGAGTTCGGCCCGAACTCTGTCTCCAGAGCACAGAGTGGTTCAAAGGGGACCATTTGGGAATTTCTGGTTTGGTGGAGCTTTGGGATTTTTGGGTAGGCTATAGTCTAAGTTTCAAGAGCTCAGCATGACTCAGATTACATTAGTCTAGACTCAAAGAAAGTGTAAAATACAGACTCGAATCAACTGAGACACGGAAGCTGAGCTGTCTTCTGTCTTGAGCTTAATGCAGACGACGTGTGTCGTATTGAATTATTACAGATATTATTTAGTCAATATTGTCAATATTTGGTTGACTGTGACTTTGTGTCAACAATCTCCCCCATATTGATAATTGACAAAATAATATATGTATATTCAACATTCATACCTGGACACAGTTGATCATAGCAACATAGCTCCCCCATAATCGATGCCGAGCTAGAAATAAGAGCTCCCCCGTGATCAGTGAACGGCGCTGAGCTAGAAGAGATAGCTCCCCCGTAAAGAATGCATTGAACCTGTATAATATCTCCAAAAAGCACAAATAAGCACAGATATACGAAAGCGAAAACTATGATACTAAATATATTTAGCCAGAATATACATAGTTCTCCCCCTTTTGGCAGTTAGCAATATAGACTGCATATGAATAAAAAGATCATATAAACTGCAGTATAGACAATGAAGAGTGATGCAACCACACCAAGCAGAGAAGAAACAGTGTATGACTAAACAAAATGAGTCACTAGCATAAAGTAAAACTATGATAAAATGTCATCCACAAAACCAAGTGTCAAACACACAACCAGAGTTTTGAGTACATAAAACCAAGGACATAAATCCATAATAAACTAAATAACTGAAATCAAAAAGCATAAACTAAGATCATCATCAGTAGCAGCAGCAGATCGAGCCAATCTCCATTACGGAGCACGAGAAGGTCCTGGAGCATCTGAAGGACCGGGAAAGGAGCGACGGGGGTCCAAAAATGCAGCATCCGGATCCATGTAACGCATGACCCATGGATCATCAATGCGATGGCCCGCACGCTCAGGATCCCGCTCCATGGGAATGTGCAGATGATGAGACAGGGAATACCGTATATCATGCAGAGAGTTTCCGAGGGTACTCATCTGCAGAGTAGTACGATAGTCCAACTGGGTCCAGCGCTCGTTCTCAAGGTCAAAACGATCCCGGAGCATAGTCTGAATAGACTCAAGAGTGGCAGATGGAAGTTGTGCATCCTGACCGAGTGGAGGGGCGTCAGGCTCCTCATCAGCAGACTGCTCAGAAGTCTCAGGAGAGGCGACGACTGCCTGTAGGTGTCGTGCCTTGGACAGGAAAGCAGGAGCAGGCAAAAACGAACAGGTGTCAAGTGGTATGTGGAATGCACGAAAGATCATAGGAAGGTACAAAGGATAAACCAGAGCACGTGGTTTCTTTCTACAGTGAATCATCCGGTCTATCATGGAACGTGGAAGATTGAAAGAGATTCCAAAGTGGAGATGATAAAGAGCAGATATTTCAAGATAAGTGATGTCATCAGGAGAACCTGTTGTGGGTAGAATGGTGTTAGAGATTATCCAATGAAGGTCAGAAAAATATGGGTTGAGATATTTAGCCATGAGCTTGCGAAGACGTGTGTATGGAGTACACAATTCGTCCTTGAAGCTCTCAAGGGAGATCCCGTCGGGAAAACGGAATGATCGAGCGTCAACAAGCTTTTCCTAAGAATTGGGCTCTGGAAGATCAAGAAATTCTGCTAAGTCAAAGTCGTCAAAGGATATATTGATACCTGCAACTCACGAATAAATATGGAGGTCATCAAAGGTCATGTTGCAGTAGAACATTTGGACAGCATGACGATAGATAGCAGAAGTGGTAGTGACTAGCTCATCAAAACAGAGGTCATAAAATAAAGAATCATATTGAGAGAATAAAGAAAAATTAATAGGATGTCCTGCGAATACCTGACGATTCCGAAAGTCACTAAACCAGTTGTTTGATGCATCTAGTGAGACAAATAATCGGTTGTCATAGGTAGTAGGATTTCGAGGACGGGGTGGGTTGAACAACGGATGAGGGGGTTGAAGTTGTTCAATGATTTGTTCAATTGACGGAGGAGAATCCGAAGAGGAAACACTCTCAGTTCGAATCCTCTTTCCACGATTGAACAAGCGAGGAGCCATAAAAGAAGAACAAACTTGATAATTAGAAGTATAGAATACAAGAATGATACCTCAAATGATCAATAAACAGTGGAAGAGAATGATGATAAACCCCTTTTCCTTGATTTTGAGAAGTAATAGAGCCTTCTAGATCAAAAACTAGGGTTAGGGTTTGAAGGAAAGAGTTTGGAGAGGTGAGGAAGGAGGTAATAGTGAAGGAGAGAGATGAAAACCCGAAATATAAGAGAAGGTTTTCGTTGGTCGGAAGAAATTCTGACCGTATGATCTAAACTGATCCAACGGCAGAGGCTGATCCCGACGCTGGACCAATAGGGACCGAACTCGGCCCGAACTCTGTTAGGGGCAGAGTTCGGCCCGAGTTCTGGATTAGTGGCCCATAACTTAAAACAGGCTGAAGGAAAAAAAAATGGTTAAGTGTTGAAGAAAAAAAAAGGTGGAGAGGATAAAAGTAAGATGAATGCATTGAAGTACATAGAGAGGTACACAAAAGTCAGAATGAACTTTAGAAAAATCAATTAGGCAATATTAAATCGAAACAAACCATATAACAAACAAGGAAATATATTGTAATTCAATATTTCAAATTTGCCATGGGTTAGCTGCAGGGGCCGGATCCCAGCTAGCGGTAGTCCTGAGGACTAGTGCACCGTGTCGCTTAGGCTTTTACGCCTTGTTGTCAGAAGGACCCTTTCGGCTTGTACCCATACCAAATTCGTCGTAAAAGAATCAAAATATACTCGATATTTATGCAGGTGAGTCTCAACTTATAACTGCTTCATCCAAAATTCTGAGTTCACGACAAAGGAAATTGAAGCGCTCTTCGGATAATGGCTTAGTAAAGAAATCTGCTAGCTGATGATCAGTGTCAATAAATTCTAAGTTAATCGTGCCATTTTGCTGATGATCACGCACAAAGTGGTGTCTGATCTCAATGTGTTTAGTGCGTGAGTGACAGACAGGGTTCTTAGTCAAATTAATGGCACTAGTGTTGTCACAGAATATAGGAATATGCATGAAAGATAACTTATAGTCTTCAAGGGTTTGCTTCATCCACAGAATTTGTGCACAACAATGCCCAGCTGCTATGTATTCAGCTTCTGTTGTGGATAGTGCTACAGAGTTCTGCTTCTTGCTAAACCAGGAGACTAAAGCTTTTCCTAATAAATGACACGTGCCGCTCGTACTTTTACGGTCGACCTTGCATCCAGCGAAGTCAGCATCAGAGTAACCAATAAGGTCAAATGATGTAGACTTGGGATACCATAGGCCCACTGTAACCGTACCCTTAAGGTATCGAAAGATACGCTTAACCGCGATCATGTGTGATTCTTTAGGATTAGCTTGATATCTCGCACATAGACAAACACTGAACATGATATCGGGACGACTAGCAGTTAAATAAAGTAAGTTGCCTATCATATCTCGATACTTACGTTGATCAACAGGTTTGCCGCTCTCATCTGGTTCGAGTTTGGTTGAAGTAGCCATTGGAGTGCAGATTGGTTTGACGTTGTCAAGATCGAACTTCTTCAGCATGTCCTTGGTATACTTCGATTGACAGATGAAAGTTCCATTAGCCATTTGTTTCACTTGCAGGCCAAGAAAGTAGTTGAGCTCTCCCATCATGCTCATCTCAAATTCCGTCTGCATACATTTGGCAAATTCTTGACAGAGGGTTTCATCAGTAGACCCAAAAATGATATCATCAACATAGATTTGAATCAACAGAATTGTGTCTTTAAAAGATTTTATAAACAATGTAGTGTCAATTTTCCCTTTTGAAAAATCTTTCTCAAGTAAGAAGCTACTTAGCCTTTCATACCAAGCTCTGGGGGCTTGTTTAAGGCCATAAAGCGCTTTCTTTAGCTTGAACACGTGGTCGGGAAATTTGTGATTTTCAAAGCCAGGAGGTTGTTTCACATAAACTTCCTCCTTAATAAAACCATTCAAGAAAGCACTTTTTACATCCATTTGAAATAATTTAAAGTTTTGAAAATTAGCAAAAGCACAAAGCATCCGAATGGATTCTAGTCTAGCAACAGGAGCA
Organism: Iris pallida; assembly: GCA_029216955.1. NCBI lineage: Eukaryota > Viridiplantae > Streptophyta > Magnoliopsida > Asparagales > Iridaceae > Iris > Iris pallida. Next base: position 10,027,643 of record JANAVB010037418.1, on the reverse strand, counting down.
TACGTCTTATCGTAGTCGATACCTTTCTCTTGGTTGTATCCTTGAGCTACTAGACGAGCTTTGTTACGTGTGACTGAACCATCTTCATTTACTTTGTTTCTAAAAACCCATTTAGTATCAATTATCGAGTGATTAACCGGTTTAGGAACGAGTTTCCATACTTGGCTTCTCTCGAATTGGTTGAGTTCTTCTTGCATAGCAGAAATCCAAAATTCATCATTAAAGGCTTCAGAAATGTTTTTAGGCTCTACTTGTGAAATAAAGGCAGTGCTAGCAACGGAGTCTCTTAGTGATGATCTAGTAGTTACTCCACGTGAAACTTCTCCTATTACTAAATTTTCTGGATGAGAAGGTTTGAAAGAGAATTTCTTAGGCAAACCCTCTAAAGAATCAGTTTCGGTTGAAGTATTCATTGGAGTAGAAGTTGATGGATCAACGTCATCATCAAGAGTACTTACTGTACTGTTGTCTTCATCAAAAGTCACATTTGTTGACTCTTCCACAATAAGTGAGCGTTTATTAAAAACTCTATATCCCTTACTCTTGGCGGCATAACCAAGAAAGATACCATCGTCAGCTTTGGCATCAAATTTGCCTAAGTTGTCTTTGGTGTTAAGGATAAAACATCTACAACCAAAAACTTTAAAATAAGAAACATTGGGGGTTCTCCCAAACCAAAGCTCATAGGGTGTTTTCTTCGTAATGGGACGAATCAGCACCCTATTCAAAATGTGGCATGCTGTACTGACAGCTTCTGCCCAAAAGTATTTCGGAAGTGAAAATTTATTCAACATGACTCTGGCCATATCGCCGAGAGTTCTATTCTTCCGCTCCACAACACCATTTTGTTGAGGAGTTCTAGGACAAAAAAATTCATGATCAAAACCATTTGCATTACAAAATTTTTCAAAATCATAATTTACGAATTCGCCTCCATGATCACTTCGGATTCGAGTAATCATGTAGCCTTTTTCGTTTTGAACTTTTTTTTCAAAAACTTTGAAAACAGAAATAGCATCGCTCTTATTAGCGAGAAAGAAAACCCAAGTAAATCTCGAAAAATTATCAACAATAGCAAATGCATAAAGTTTGCCACCAAGGCTAGCTATTCTACTAGGACCAAATAAATCTATATGAAGTAGTTGCAAGGGTCTAGTAGTACTTACAGAGTTGATGGAATGAAATGAGGATTTAGTTGCCTTGTTTAGTTCACATTCGGCACATACCGTGTCCTTTTTGAATGTGATATCAGGCAATCCTCTCACTAGCTTCTTGGTAGACAGCCTGGATATAGCATCCATGTTGGCATGACCAAGACGCTGGTGCCAAAGTAGTCGTTCGTCTTTGTGGGCATATAGACATCTACCTGCATTGTTAGTATTTATAGAAAGATAGAAAATATATATGTTGTCCTCTCTTTTCCCTTCAAAAGCGATGTCTCCTGTTGACCTATCATAGATGTAGCAACTGTTTTGTCTAAAGTTAATATCATATCCATGATCAGCAAGATGACTAATGCTGAGCAGGTTATATTTTAACTCGGTCACTAGGCAGACATCCTTTATTACAGGAGAAGGAGGATGACCAATGATACCATTACCTATTATGTGCCCTTTGAGATTGTTACCGAAGGATACATATCCTTCTCTCTTCATCGATAGTGATGCAAAAAGTTTTGCGTCTCCCGTCATATGTCGCGAGCATCCACTATCGAGAATCCACTTACTTTCAGTTGAAGAGGGAAGGTCCACCTACATCAAGAGTAGATGTGACCTTTGGTACCCGAGTTCTTGAGGGTCCTGAAAAGTTTGTCTTTGGAAACCAAGCATATATCTTTTTATCTACAAGTCTTCTAACTTTGCACTGTGGTGAGATGTGTCCATGTGATCCACAGTAAGTACAGATAGCATTTTTATTTATACTAGGAGCATGAGAATAATATCTATAAGCAACAGGATGAGGATGAACATGATGTGAAGAGTTAGCATGTAGATGATGATTATGCATAGAATGAGTGGCATGGTGATGGTGTCTATGAGGCATATCATGATGGTATTGTCTATGATGTGTGACATGCTGATATTGTCTATATGGCATGGCATGATGATTTTGTCTATGTGGCATATGATGATCTTGTCTGTATGGCATTGCATGATGATCTTGTCTATATGGCATGACATGATGATTCCTATGTGTGGAGTGATGTTGATTATGTCTTTGTGCATGATGATTGTGTACTGAGTGAGAATTATTCTTACGTGCACGTGGTTTGTGAAAGTTTGTGTATATAAATGCATGGTTATGTGCTGCATGAGAATGACGTGGTTGACTAGCATGAGTGGTGTTGTGCCCATGTGATTGGGTTTGAGGTTGAACAACCTGTTTACCCAATTTGGTTTCTAATCTTTTAGAAACAGCTTGCAGTTCATCAACCTTAATATTTAAGCCATATATCTTAGTCATGGAAATCTTGTGTCTACTCTTTTCTTCAGCAAGCAACGTGTTGAGTGTAGTGATTTCTTGAGTTTGTTGCTCAATACGTGCTTCAGCATCATGTAAGCTTAATTTAAGCTTGGATACTTCATCAGTGTCATTAGTGGGTGTCGTGTTTCTAACATTATCAAGAAGTAAGGAAATTCTTTGTATCTCATCTTCAAGACTTTTGATTTTGTCCTTGGCATATTTGTATTTACCGATGACCTTTTTGTGATCATCGAGTAAATCAGTGAAAGCATCGCCAAGTTCATCAAAAGAGAAGTCATCTAGAGTTTCGTTAGATACCTTGTTGGAAGTTGCCATTAGGCACACATTTGCTGTATCTTGAGGAGAGCCTTTTTCTTCCTCGGAGTCACTCGCTTCACTTTCATGCCAAATTCCTGTGTTGGCATATTTCTTTGATGAATTCTTTTTGTATGGCTTCTCATAGCGGTTGCTCTTCTTCAAGAATGGGCAGTCTTTTCGGACATGTCCAGTCTTCTTGCAACCGTAACTGGTTGGTTCTTCTTCATCATCTTCTTGTGAATCCTTCTTCCTTCGATTGAAGCGAAGGAATTTTCTGAAGTTGCGAACCATGAGAGCTTGGTCTTCATCATCCGAGTTATCGTCTTCGGTCTCATCGTGATCAGCCCTTCGTCGATGAACTTTGAGTGCGATCTCTCTGGTCTTCGGAGCAGGCTCTTCGAAGTCCTTGAGGTCAAGCTCGTGAGTCATGAGCTTACCCATCAAGGTCTCCATTGACATTGATGTGAGATCGTTTCCTTCTATGATGGCCGTCACCTTAGGGTTCCAAATCTTTGGCAACCCTCTGAGTAACTTACGAATCTTCTCGTGGTTTGAGTACTGCTTACCAAGCGAGGATAGAGGATTGATGATGTCGAGGAATATTGTAAACATTTGAGTGATCGTCTCATTTGGCTTTATCTTGAAGGCTTCGTATTCTTGAGTGAGACGGCTTATTTTAGATTCCTTGACTTGTGTGGTTCCCTCATGCGTCACTTCTAGAAGTCTCCATACTTCATGAGCAGTGGTGCATGTGGAGACCCTGTTGAATTCATTCCTGTCTATAGCACAGAATAAAGCATTAATAGCCCTAGCATCTAGACTTGCCTGTTTGTTCTTCTCGACAGAATATTTGTCGTGTAGTTTCTCAATGAGGTCACCATCGACAACTATCCTGACGGGCTTTTTGTAACCGTCAGTGACGACAGTCCACAGGTCAAAGTCTAGAGACTTAAGATATAAGATCATCCTTGTTTTCCAATATGTATAGTTAGTTCCATCAAATAGGGGAGGCCTATGAGTGGACTGACCTTCACCATGATTGAAAATCAAGGATTGTGTGGTTGCCATGGATCAGCTCTTAGGATGTTAGTCCTTATAAAGAGAACAGAGCTCTGATACCAATTGAAGAACAGTTTGGCAACTCTAGAGGGGGGTGAATAGAGTATATATAGAAAAATGACCAATTAAAATAACTCTTTCACCAATAATAAATAATCAGAGTAAAGTGCGGAAAATAAAAGGAGTTCAAAAGAGCATACGCAAACACAGCGATTTTAACCTCGTTTCCCTCGTGGAGGACTAGTCCAGGCCTGAGAACTCTAGCTCAGGATTCAAATCTACTATTTGTGAAATAGTAGTTTACAACCGTGCCTTTACTTCAGAAGAGCACGTCAACTTCTAACAGAGGATCGCAGTGGCGATTTGCTTGGAATTGTCCAAGCGACTTCTTCGACTCTTGCACAAGAATCCTAACTGAGAGATGCTGAGCACTCGAGACTTAGGAGGCTTGTGGCTAGTAGATGGGAAGGGTATGGCTTATTTCAGCTACAAGAGAGAAGAGAAGAGAAGATTGGATGGATTGGAATGAGAGAATTTATGCCCTATTTATAGTATTTTTATAGGCAGAATTCGGCCAGAATTCGGGTAGGAAAATTCAAATATTTGGCCGTTGGACAACTAGCAACCAGCTAACCCTAAACTTAGGTTCCTGATTTCTAGGGGACAGAGTTCGGCCCGAACTCTGTCTCCAGAGCACAGAGTGGTTCAAAGGGGACCATTTGGGAATTTCTGGTTTGGTGGAGCTTTGGGATTTTTGGGTAGGCTATAGTCTAAGTTTCAAGAGCTCAGCATGACTCAGATTACATTAGTCTAGACTCAAAGAAAGTATAAAATACAGACTCGAATCAACTGAGACACGGAAGCTGAGCTGTCTTCTGTCTTGAGCTTAATGCAGACGACGTGTGTCGTATTGAATTATTACAGATATTATTTAGTCAATATTGTCAATATTTGGTTGACTGTGACTTTGTGTCAACACTTCTTCTCCTTCAGTTCCTCTATATGCTGATATACCTTGGCCTGCTCTGAATCCGCCATTCTGTAAACCCGATCTGATATCGGTTTAGTTCCTGGTGCCAATTCTATACTGAACTCAATATCCCTAACTGGTGGTAGACCTGGAAGTTCTTCAGAAAATACGTCTAAAAATTCTTCAACTACCTTCGGAATCTGAACTTCTTCCATTGCCGCTACTATTCCCTGCTCTTGCTGAGTTGCCTCTGATCTGACTAAGGTAAATCTCTCCATGCCTGGAATATCAAAAGATACACTCCCTCTACGACAATCTATTGTCGCATGACTGTCTTTCAGCCAGTCCATGCCTAAGATAACGTCAAAATTTCCAACAGGAAATTCTATCAACCGGGCGGGTAAGGAATGCCCGCAAACTACGATGCTACACGCTAGAATAACTCTACTGACTCCTACGAGCCCATTACCAGTGAGTATATTCAACCTCCCTGGCAATGCCTCGAACTCCATTCCTAGTCGTGTCGCAAATCGTGCAGATATAAATGAATGGGATGCTCCTGAATCAAACAATGCTACTGCGGGATATGAGGCGACGAGAATGTTACCTGCCACAACATCTCCCGATGCCAATGCCTCTTCCAAGGATAGTGTAAATGCCTGCCCTCGACCTCCTTGCTGGTTTCCATGCTGCGGCCTAGCCTGGTGCTGCTGCTGGCCCCTGCCTTGATGATGCTGGGGTGGTCTATGCTGGTGTTGCTGCATCGGCGGTCCCTGCTGTCGAAACATCTGAGCCTGCTGTACTAACGGTCGCTGCGCCAACGGCCTTACTGCCACCGCTGGTCCTCGATACTGGCCTACCCCTGGTGCTGGCAGAGCAGGAAACTGCTGTCCTGGTCCTTCTGCCCTCTAATTCATGGGACATGTGGTAACCCGATGGTCTGGATTTCCACATATCAGACAGAGTCCATTCAATGTTCGACACACATCTCTAGTGTGCCCCATTTTTCTACAATAAGTGCAGCCCACCGGGGGTTGCTGGATCTTCCTCTGTTGCTGTTGCTGCTGCCTGGGTGGTGCTGGTCCTCGTATCGCCACATCGTGGATACGAATGCCAGTGGATGGTGCTGTTGTTCGGGGCGCTGCTCCCCCTCCTCTTTCAATCTGACTGTGGGATCTCTTCTGACCCCCAGTCCTGGTCGCAAGCCTCTGAATGGTGATCTCATGCCTTCGAGTCGCCGTCAATATCTCATCAAAAGTCTGGTAATTGTGCCCCTCGATCAATTGCAAGAGTTCAAGATGAAACCCTTGCTGAAACCTCATGGCCCTCTGGCTCTCTGTTGCTACCATCTCTGGGGCGAATCTACTCAATCTGTAGAACTCCGCTGCATAAGCATCTACAGTCTTGCCGGCCTGCCTGAGGCTGATAAATTTCTGTTGTAACTTAAATCGTGCCACAACTCCATAGTACTTGGTCTTGAATCTTGTAGTGAAATCGTCCCAAGCCACAGGACGTCTGATGCCCACTTTCTCTGATTTCCACCAATCACGTGCGAGATCCTAGAGTAACAACTTCACTAGATCCACACGTTCTTCTACCGGTACCTTAGCTGCTGTCAGAATAGCCTCCATATCCTTAAGCCATGCATCTGCTGATATGGCATCCTCCGTGCCCTCAAAACGGCAGGGGTTGTACTTGCAAAACCTGGCTGATGCTCCTGAATCTGGCCTTGCCCCTCATTCTAATGCTGTCTGCAATCCTTGGTTGAGTAGCACATTCTGCTCTTATAGCTGAGTGTGCATGCGTTGCTGGGCCAACATCTGATGTTGCTGAGTAGCCATCATTCCTCTCATGATCTCCAGAAGGGCTGGTGTGTCCACTTGGGTAGGTGGAACTGTTGGTGGTGGTGGAATGTCCGGATACTGTGATCCACCTGCTGGTTCCACTATCACTTCTTCCTGGGTAGCCTCTTGAGTTAGTACTAGCCCTTGTTGTTGACCAACCGGGTCAGGTTGTCCATGTTGCTCCTGCTGTTGTTGTTGCTGTCCAGCTCTGACCGATGCGGTCGTAGTGCCCCTAAGAAAAGGGACAAGAGAACAATCAAACAACCGAACATGAAGGATCAATGAAGTCAAAGGATACCGGAATGTCAAGCAAGGGTTGAGAATAATGAATCATGAGATCAAGGGAGAACACGCGTGATTGAGACATCCTATAAATCAAAACACCCTACAAGTCTGAAATCAGACCTGCGTGGGCCACCACAAAAACCTTGTCACGCCCCAGAACCAGAATACTGGAGAGCGGGGGAATGACTCAGCCAGCTACGTATTACGGGTAGATGAATACCATATAATACGATCAATGCTGTCTAACCAGACGAGGGGGTGCATACTACATGAAAGTCTTACTATGGTCATTTCACATCTATTGTCTCAATCATTCAAACAAGAAACAGGAATTAGAGAACATGTAAGAATAAGCAGTAAGGCGTCCCAAATGCTCAGTCAAAATGTTCTTGAGATCTGGCTTTACAAAACATAGCCAGATGGTATATAGTAAAGTATACACAATTGTTATCAGCTGCAGTCTGACTTAATTATAATTATAAAAAAGTAAGTACGAGACGACCCGACTAACATGTCGGTGCCAAACAGCTAAGTATAAAGTAAATGACAAAACGAGCGGTGAAGTAAGGAAACCCACTCGAGTCCCCCTGCGATTATTCCCCTAGTATTGACCATCCTGGAGGTAGAAGTAAGCTGAGTCCTCGGGGACCGGCTCTAAATCTGGACATGCAAAACCAGAGAGGTTAGACCTCTAATAGCAAGTACCACAAGGAAGGACGATATGAAGGACTAAACCAGTAAGTAAGAGAATATAGTAATAGATCTCTGCTTCCCACTAGGATTCACATAACATCAAGACACTCTGATCATCTCAGTTAGGCAACGGAGTAGGTGCAGTACACAAACAAATCATCTTGAACGGCCAATCAACTACTACGGCTTGCTATTGTGAGTCCCAAGTTATCCTGGAATTATGTAATTAGGGATTCCTCAGTTCTTACTATGTGCAAGCAAGGCTAGTCTATCCAATCAATCAATTACGCCAATCATGTAGTTAGACGAGTCCCAGCGGGACGCCCGCCGTTATAGCATGTACAATAATATAAGCAGATACCGTTCCCTGTCCGTGTGACAGATTTATCGTATCTGTGGGAACCAGCCGGCCCGTCGGGCACTTAATAGTCCCAAGGGGGCTGCCATGTAAGAACTCGGGAATCCATTCCCTCCATGCCATCATTATTTTATTTAACTTAATAGTCTCTACGTTGCGTGAAGTTCCATGCCGTAGATCATGGTCGTTCAAATGAGTACTTTCGTACGGGGTACGATATGCGCAACTCTACAACGATACCCGTGCGGCTAGGTTGTAGGTTTTACATAGCGTGATGCAACAATCAAGTCTAACCACGGAGTAATCATGCCTTGACCATAGAGTACACATGCTATTTTTGTAAGATAAATAAATAAATAAAAATAAATAATTTGAAGCTTGCATGTGCCTGTATGCCAATATTCGGGATCGGCTAATCGAGTATAATAGTTCATTACATGAACGTGTCTCATTCATTTCATTCAATAAGACGACTAGCCAGTCTCTTAGTTCCAACTAGGAACGCATGATCAATTTTAGTAAAGATAACCATTATTATCAATGGTATCAAGGCATGAAAGTCAATTAGTATTACATGGGGTCGAGTCTGTAACTCCTCAGAGTTAAGTTCCAGTCAATCTGGGTATCCATGGATCAATCAAGACACATGACACATTCTACACAATAATCCATATTTATAATATTAACATGTCATGATTTTATCAAGTTCACGCCAAAAGGCATAAGGATATAATAGAAGAATTATCATGCCATCATTAAATGAATAAGTTATAGAGCAAATAGAAACACCCTGGTTAAAAGTCACGCCAGCAAGTCTAAGCTAAGGCCAAAAGTCACGCCAACAAGTCTAGTCGAAGTGAGCGTGAAAATGGTTCCTGTTGGCATGCACAATATGAGTGTGGAAAATGATAACAAATCCACGCACGCACTCGTGGGCGTGTGCGTGACTGAAATACACGTACTCATGGATGTGTGCGTGACTGAAAATACACGCACTCATGGATGTGTGCATGACTGAAAATACACGCACGCTCATGAGAACGTGAGCGTGACTGAAAATGCATGCAGACACGCAGAGACGTGTGCGTGACTGAAAATACACGCACGCTCATTAGAACGTTAGCATGACTAAAAGAATACACGCACGCAAACGCGAGCGTGACTAAGAAATACATGCACTCGCAAATGCGAGCGTGACTAAGAAATACACGCACGCAAACGCGAGCGTGACTAAGAAATACACGCACGCAAACGCGAGCGTGACTAAGAATTTATGCAAAACACGTAAGAACGTGAGCGTGACAAGAAATTCACGCCAACACGTAAGGACGTGTGCGTGACTAACGAGCAGCTCTACCACATGAACTATCTATCTCCGAAAATACGCTAAGTTGGTGGACCAAAACCTATGAACAGCCAAAAATATAACAACTTAGATCTAGAGAAAACAAGCCACAGAAATCAAAAATGCCAAGCACTAAACTCTCTCAGGATCATGAGAGGAAGAGTAATGATCCATAAAAATGGATGATTGAGAAGCAAGTTTGCACTTGCTTTCTCCTGCTGCTGGTAGGTGGTGGAGAGTAATGGGAGGAGGAAGAATAAGTAATGGTGAGAATGAAGTTATGAGGAGAGAGAAGAGATGAAAGCTTAAATAGGAAGGGGTGGTAGGTGGGAGCTAATGGGCCGGGTTTGTGGGTGTTCGGCCAAGGCCAACCCGAAGGTAAACAGAAGATTAAAAGCAGGAAATAAAATACAGAAATAAATTGCGAAAAATAAAATACAGACAATAAAATTACAGGAAAATGATTGATATAAAAATTAAAGAGCAGATAATTAATTAACAGAATAATACATGATAGATACTAAATAAATATACATGAATTGTACATGTATAAAAATACGCATTCCGAGAACGAGGAGTGACAGCTGTCTAGATACATGAGGATTTAACTACAAGCCATTAGTCTCTTATGGTCATAAACAAGCCTATTGTCTCAATCTCAAGCAAGTAATAACAGTTACAAGATGTCAGAGCACCCAATATACAATAGTAAGGCGTCTCATACATTACATATTTGGATAATCATGAAGCTAGTCGTACAAAATATGAAGACTAGCAAGAGTTTTAATCATATATGATCAACCCTAGGATTCGTCATTCATGTTACAGCCCGTAGGCAGACAATAAGTAAAGTGTAATACGAGCTAACACGTGCTCATCGGCTAAACGCCTCAAAAGAATATTTTTACAATAAAGTGGGAGAACAAAAGGGAAACCCATTCGTTGTCTTGGTTACGCCTCGTGATCACCATCTGGCTGGAAGGTAGGGAGATCCTCTGGAGCTACTCTGGTGTCTGTCCATACAAAACCAGCTGGGTCAGATCCAAGAAAGAGCAAGTGCCACAAAGGAGGCTTCACTTAAGAACTAAAACCCGTAATTAGCATGAAATATAATAAAAGACTAGAGATATGGAAAATTACGATGATACACGATAAGATAACAATGGAACTATTCAGATAACCAAGTTACAACCCTTAACCCAAACAAGGACCGGGGTTGTAACCCTTCGTCTGAATGGAACTTGGTTTCCACCATTTATCGATAAAGTAAAACACAGGAAATCAGGTCATGTTACAATCTTGTACAGGATCAGGAAAAGACGAGACCGGGTTAGACTCCATCCAATCAATCACGGCCAAGCAAAGAGTACGGCTTAATACTTTAACTAGCTAGGGTTATCTGTCATGCCCCGCTCCCGTAGGAGCGATCGTTCTCGCTAAGGGGTGATGCCACACGGGCCTAAGTTGCGCCTGTACAAGGCTAAGTCCAGAAACGGCCGATTTGAGCTAGGCCACAAAGTCGTACTATCCCCATTTATAGCAAAAAGTAAATGAACACAAGTAGAAGCGAATTCAAACTCTTTATTGATATTCAAAAAGTTTATAAGCGGCGCTAGGCCAAGTTTACAAGTCTCTCAAGCTCTCTGTCTCTCTGAAACATAAAAGGCGTGCCAAATGGCTTACAACGTGGAATGATTCATGGAGATGTTCTGATATATTATGTCCTGTATATGGTGCTCCAGCTCCATGTAACGCTACAAGGCTCCAGAGATAGCTCCGCGCCTTAGCACGTTCGAGGGAAGCTCCGCACTCGATGACGTCTCCTGTATCCTGCAAGTAGACTGTGGGGTTATCAGTATATTGTTATGCACTGGTGGGGAGGCTAGCTCGCCCACAATGCTATCATTACCAAACATGTTCTATTACTTTTGTGCACCGTCTATCATTCATTGTCTTTCTAATCTTGGCCTTAGGATCAGTTTCATGGCATATTCCATAACCTATCTCGTGTTGCCGAATTCAAGTGTCGCATGAAAATACATGCACGAATTATCCATACTTACCGTTCCGGCCTTCCCTGTCCAGATTAAACCAAGTTAGTCAACAATTCACAAGTAATAACTTAACGTGATTCATGTAAACATTCAATGTTAGGGGTGTGTCCCTGCCTCAGGTTCTAGCACGTCGTAGGCATGTTCTAGCACGTCGTAGGCATGTTCTAGCACGTCGTAGGCATGTTCAGAGTGTTACATTTCAGGCATGTTCAAAGTGTTACATTTCAAGCATGTTCAGGAAGTTACATTTCAAGCATGTTCTGGACGTTTCATTTCAAGCATGTTCAGGAGGCACTTCATTTAGTTAACTTAGATTACTTGTTTCAATGCAAAGACTTGCACATAGATTGCCACCAGCATAGTCCACTTAATCTACATGCATTGGTCGCTGGAATCACAAGCTATTTTGGATATATCACGTGGGCATTCTCACCTATCGAAGCGTGATGGCTGGTACACCTTGATAGTCTCTTGAAATACCTGGCCTTACGTCTCCTTGAGTGGCCGAGCCCCCACTCAAAGCAGCCCGTAAGCCCCATGTCTGATTCCGCCTAGGCCGGCCACGGTATTCCCCCTATCGCACGTGCCGCAGAATCCTTTCTCATGACGGCCACGGTATTCCCCCCATCGCCCGTGCCGTTTGTCCACGACCATTTCGTATTGACTTGTCATTTAACTTAATGGCTGTCTTTGAGCCATAATACGTTATCGACCAGGTTAGCGTCCGTGCAGTACGGGTAGCGAGCCCCGTTGCACGTGCCCGTCGTACCTGTCGCTAACGTCTTTCATGTCTTATCTTGTATTCACTCTTTCATTTCTTTCTTTCACTTGTTCATTCATTCATTCATTTTTCATGTATTCATTCATTCATTCGTGGATTCATTCATTCACTTACTCGTTCGTTCATTCATTCATTCATTCATTCATTATGCAACTCCCCGTGCGGAAGTCACCTTGGCGACCCATCGGTCCCGAAGACTTTCAATGTTGCTATACTCTACTCGGAACGACTATGTCGATAGACTTTCGTTTCTTTGTTGTAAACCGTTTATTGTTTCATTGTTGATCGCATAGAAAACTTGCATGTAAGCTTGTGCCTTAGCACGAGCGTAGAGCGCGGTACGAGAGTTTCTATATTTGCCGAGTTTTTTCCATGTTCTAAACAAGCATACAAGATGGGATTAATCCCTTAGCTAGATGCGTTGAGTCATTTATTAGCATGCGCGGGGTTATAGTCTAGCGATTCTCGTGATAGTGTCTGTATTATTATGTGTCTAGGCTAAGCAGAGACGGGTTCATCGGAGCCATCCACCTTAGCGATGTTCGCATCGTCCGAGCGATACTCCGAGCGCGCCTTTGAAAGTCTAAGTTCGGGTTCATCTTGACGGGCCAATGTAAGCCTTGCATCAATTTTTCATCAGGTCGATGCCAACTCTTCGGGTCGACGGCTCGTTTGAGTCGTTGCACTTGCCGTTTGAATCGGCGTTCTGCTAGGGCGGAGCAGGTCATTACATAATACACCACTCAAAATAAGTCTCGTTCTCGAGACTTCCTGAGTGCAGGTCATCCTACCATTCCTTAACTTGTGTTGTCGTGTTTCTTAGATAATTCTATCGAACGGATCTATCGTTCGATGGCATCGAACCATGCTCGGTTATCCTTCCAAGTTTTATGTCGCATGTGTTTGGTAAATTTATGACTTTTTCACTCATGTTATAGATGATGGTACTTATTCAATTCAAGTGTTTCTTCGTCTTGGTTGCTATTTCTTCGTGTCATGGGACTGAAATGGTCGCACGAGGCACGTTGTAATTCGTCAAATGCGAGGGTCGTAGGCTGAGGCAAACTCACTTTCGTTTATTTCGGTCATCGAGATGACCCGATTCTCTTCTCAAGCGTTCTTGTCCACGAAATCAGTATGATTTCTTCTTAGCGGGGTTGACCAAGTCTAAGTAATTTTCGTCCGATTCAAGACCAAGTATTGCACTATCATCGAGTATATCTTTCTATCAATGGTTCAATTCGTTATACCAACTTTTACTTGCACGATATCGATTGCATACCATTCAATTGTTTAGGGCTAATCTCGTCGTCGTTCACGCACACTCTGCCTACACATTTTTTTGATTCCGAGCCACGCTCGTACTAGTATCATTCCTTTCTTTTAACACGATTTCGGGTTCTCGACACTCTTCCATTCCTCAAGTCATGCTTGAACTCAACGTATCACTTGGCTGGATCGTGCATGCATTCCAGGCGTCCCCAAAATACATGCATTCAGCCAAGTCGCGTAATAGAGAATTCATCATTCTCACTCGAGTCGCATCATGCACATACTCAGGCATCCCTAAAATATATGCATGTCAGCCGAATCTCGTGAGCAGGGTTTCCTATTCTTGCATCATTTAATCCGTCCATGTCAATCCTTAAGATTAATCTTTTGATTACAAACACTTGAAACAGGGCGTCTCGCCTAACCGCTAGGCTATTTCTCAAGACTAAGTCAATGTCAGGATTGGAATCATAGTTCCCCAACAATAATGCCAACACTGACCCCAATCCTAGGGTCAAACCAAAGTCGATAGTATGGAATTTTCTACCCAAGCTCGCGTCACTCAGATTTCTAAACATCGAGCATGATCACCTATTCGCATCAATGCATTCGTTGCGCGTATTCGAATCCATTCAACTCACCAATTCTAACCAATTTATGTATTTTATCATGAGGTCATCTAGCTTTGACAATATGTTGCACCCCAATCTCACGCGAGTCCGATTATCCATGATGGTTCATGAATCACCATGCAACGCTCCCGCAGAATAATCATTCCCATCGGGGCGTAACTCTTGCTTGCGTCTATGCTAATTCATTCTCGATACACGGATTGGACCTACGCAATCCTCAAGCTCAATCATCAAGCACACCAAGTCATTCTCAAGTTCACCTTCGCGTGACCACAAGTCGAAGCACACAAATTGCCACGCCATGCTAGTTCAATCACCCCTGCAGTATGAATCACCATATCAGCGCTCACGTGGAGTGATCGCCCTAATCGGCACGACGCATGTGCGAGGCTTGAGTTGCGCTCGTATAAGACAAGAATGTCGATGTTGGGGTTGTCGACGAAGCAAATCCAAGCACTTCATTTTCCTCCAAGTCAAGATCTCAGTTCGTTAGTCCGTTTGTCCTTCGTTCAACCAGAAAATCCTCGAGCCAAGTCTATCTTTTCCTTGACACGTTTCAATATCCCGAGTATAGCATCCGTCAGAACAATAACATTTGTACGATCGTCATTCGCCGAGTCAGAGTACCCCCGAGTTATCGTATATCGATCTTTGATACGCCTCAATACCATCGATGATATGCGTAACCTGACGATCTTCCTTTGCAACCAATTTTGAGTCGTACGACTGATGCTATTGTCCGAACTAGATATTCCATAATTTTCTTGATATTCAAGATCAAGTTCGATTGCTATTACTCAAGCTCGTTTCAAGATCGTTGTTCAAAACTTAAGTCACATTTCGTTTGAATCAATCCAAAATCGTACGTGCTATCCTCTAAGTTTTCTCGATCAAGACCATTCATTGTTCCGAATCATTTTCTAACACGCGTTGCCCATTAACAAGTTGTCCGAATGACATCTTGTTCGGGACATTCAAAGTCACGACCAACTAAGCGTGACGCGTTCTAAGGCTTTGTGCGATATCATCGCTTGCCGACATACTCGTTCTATCCGTAAATGCTTTAGTCTCGCTCGAACAATTTCTATAACGTCCATACACCACTCAGGGTTCGAGCCACTCGATAGTCATCGACACTCACTCTTTTCCTTCTTCGAAGCTATCACATACACCACTCGGATTCGAGCCATCCTATTTAATCCACAATCACATTCGCATCATTTGCTAAGACATATTTCAGATTCGTTCGACGAATCTCTAGCGTAATCGCTCAGGTCGTATCGACGCACCAAATCGTTTACACTATTCCTCAAAATCCAAGTCAATCTTTCGTGTACGCCTAAGTGTGAACTCGATAGCGTTCCTATCGATATACACTCTAAGTGTAGCTTCGTTCCCGACCGAGCGATACTTGATATCGCTCGCAACTCGATTGTACCAAACGTCGAAGTGCGCGACATGCGGACTAAGTTGTGTCGTATAACCATTTCGTGTGGACTATATTCCGAGTTTGCATGCTCAATTGCTAGGGTCATCCTAGGACTAGTTAGGCATGCACGCGACATGTTAACTTTAGTACGTCTTTTCATTCAAGACAAGTTGACACCGTTCGGCACAAAGGCCTACCAATGCATTCGACGATAACCTACCAATGCGTTCGATTGAACGCCTGAACGAGATTTTAAAAATATTAGACTTATTGTATGAAACATCCCAAGGCATAATGAGAGTGAGCGTACACTTCTTTTTTTAACGACGAGCTTTCAAAACTGAGAAATCGACGTGAAGTCCAAGGACGTAAAGCCGTGCTCTGATACCAATCTGTCACGCCCCGCTCCTGTAGGAGCGATCATCCTCGCTAAGGCATGATGTTGCACGGACCTATGTTGCGCTCGTGCAAGGCCAAGTCCAGAAACGGCCGATTTGAGCTAGGCCACAGAGTCGCACAGAGTGTCCCCATTTGCAGCGGAAAGTAAATGAACACAAGTAGAAGCGAATTCAAACTCTTTATTGATATTCAATAAGTTTACAAGCGACGCTAGGCCGAGTTTATAAGTCTCTCAAGCTCTCTCTCTCTCTGAAACATAAAAGGCGTGCCAAATGGCTTACAACATGGAATGATTTATGGAGATATTCTGATACATTATGTCCTGTATATGGTGCTCCAGCTCCTTGCAACGCTCCAGAGATAGCTCCGTGCCTTATCACCTTCGAGTGAAGCTCCGCACCCGATGACGTCTCCTACATCCTGCAAGCAGACTGCGGGGTTATCAGTATATTGTTATGCACTGGTGGGGAGGCTAGCTCGCCCACAATGCTATCATTACCAAACACGTTCCATTTACTTTTGTGCACCGTCTATCATTCATTGTCTTTCTAATCTTGTCTTAGGTTCAGTTTTATGGCATATTCCATAACCTATCTCGTGTTGCCGAATTCAAGTGTCGTATGAAAATACATGCACGAATTATCCATACTTACCGTTCCGGCCTTCCCTGTCCAGATTAAACCAAGTTAGTCAACAATTCACAAGTAATAACTTAACGTGATTCATGTAAACATTTAATGTTAGGAGCGTGTCCCTGTCTCAGGTTCTAGCACGTCGTAGGCATGTTCTAGCACGTAGTAGGCATGTTCTAGCACGTCATAGGCATGTTCAGAGTGTTACATTTCAGGCATGTTCAGAGTGTTACATTTCAAGCATGTTCAGGACGTTACATTTCAAGCATGTTTAGGACGTTACATTTCAAGCATGTTCAGGAGGCACTTCATTTAGTTAACTTAGATTACTTGTTTCAATGTAAGGACTTGCATGTGGATTGCTACCAGCATAGTCTACTTAATCTACATGCATGGGTCGCTGGCATCACAAGCCATTTTGGACATAACACGTAGGCATTCTCACCTATCGAAGCGTGATGGCTGGTACACCTTGATAGTCGCTTGAAATGCCTGGCCTTACGTCTCCTTGAGTGGCCGAGCCCCTACTCAAAGAAGCCCGTAAGCCCCATGTCTGATTCTGCCTAGGCCGGCCACGGTATTCCCCCCATCGCCCGTGCCGCAAAATCCTTCCTCATGACGGCCACGGTATTCCCCCCCATCGCCCGTGCCGTTTGTCCACGACCATTTCGTATTGACTTGTCATTTAACTTAACGGTTGTCTTTGAGCCATAATGCTTTATCGACCAGGTTGGCGTCCGTGCAGCGCGGGTAGCGAGCCCCGTTGCACGTGCCTATCGTACCTGTCGCTAACGTCTTTTATGTCTTATCTTGTATTCACTCTTTCATTTCTTTCTTTCACTTGTTCATTCGTTTATTCATTTTTTACGTATTCATTCATTCATTCGTGGATTCATTCATTCACTTACTCGTTTATTCATTCATTCATTCATTCATTACGCAACTCCCCGTGCGGGAGTCACCTTGGCGATCCTTCGGTCCCGAAGACTTTCAATGTTGCTATACTCTACTCGGAACGACTATGTCGATAGACTTCCGTTTCTTTGTTGTAAACCGTTTATTGTTTCATTATTGATCGCATAGGAAACTTGCATATAAGCTTGTGCCTTAGCACGAGCGTAGAGCGCGGTACGAGAGAGTTTCTATATTTGTCGAGTTCTTTTCCATGTTCTAAACAAGCATACAAGATGGGATTAATCCCTTAGCTAGATGTGTTGAGTCATTTATTAGCATGCGCGGGGTTATCACCTAGCGATTCTCGTGATAGTGTCTGTATTGTTACGTGTCAAGGCTAAGCAGAGACGGGTTCATCGGAGCCACCCACCTTTGCGATATTCGCATCGGCCGAGCGATACTACGAGCGCGCCTTTGAAAGTCTAAGTTTGGATTCATCTTGACGGGCCAATGTAAGCCTTGCATCGATTCTTCATCAGGTCGATGCTAACTCTTCGGGTCGACGGCTCGTTTGAGTCGTTGCACTTGCCGTTTAAATCGACGTTCCGCTAGGGCAAAGCGGATCATTACATTATCACAGGCCTAGTTACCAGCAAGATGCAATGAGATATTCCAACAGCCACAAGCCCTGCAGACCATCCAGGTTATCCAGGTCGAATATCCGTTCATGAAGGGTACAATACATGACAGTATGCTAGAAATGTGCCCTACTCGTCGGTAGGCTACAAGTCCACATGCGAGCCCAGATAACGGGATTGCTTGTAGCTGGAAAATCTCTTCATGAATACTCGATTATTCTAGTTATTAGCCTTAGTCAAGTTCGGTAGGTACCCCTGACCGTGGTACTCAGGGGTCCCTGCCCTATACATGATACGAGGCAGTATTGGTTCACTTGTACAAACATAATCGTCCACAATGTCCAGGTCGTTCATTCTTGTCATGTCATGCTAGCCGTCGCAACAGCATTCAATAGTTCCCATCTGGCTGGCTTGTCATGTCTTGTCATGTCATGTCAATTCACTTGTTATACTGTGCCATGTACAATTATCAGTCCAGTCATGCCAATTAATTTGTGATTATGAAGTTCATAAAAAAAGGCGTAAGAATATAAAAGGGCAACGGGACATGCCATAGGGACTCAAAGTCTCTACGTGAGCAAGAGTACGCTAGGCCAAATAGACCCCAAGCGTAAAACAGCTCTACGTGGGCAAGACTTAAGGATAGGCAGCTTTATGCGAGCAAGAGTGCATGCGAGCCAGATTTTATGATAGCATGCACTCTACGCGAGCGAAGCTCTACGCACGGAGCATTCTACGCTAGCGAGACTCTACGCAGCAGGAGGGAGCGCGAGTCTACGCGAGCGGAAAGGCCCCTGCGTAAAGTTCAATTGAACTCGACGTAGAATAGATTACGCGGTTACGTGAGAACGTGCGCGTAAAAGGTCAATAATACGCGGGCACGTAAAACATGTGCGTAAAGAGAGCAACTGATACGCTGGCACGTAAAATGTGGGCGTAAAAACTAAATACTATGCTAACACGTGAGAACGTGTGCGTAAAACTTCATCTTCTCCCCAAGGCCGATACAAGCAAGCGTAAAAGCTCGAGACAGTCTCTTCTCGGTCAAGATACGATGAAATCCAACCATTTCAAAACCAATCTTGCGTAATACCAGAATGCCTACCACATGGAACTCTCAGTTTTCGAAAACAAGCCAGTGTAGTAGATCAAAACCAAGAAATCCAAAAATGCAACAAGCTTAGATCTACCTGAAATGAACCATGGAAACTAAACAAGCTAAGTACTAAAGTGTCTTAGAATTTAGTGAGGAAGACAATAGAACAACAAAATTCAAGTTCCTCCATGAAGCAAGTTGCACTTGCCAACTAGGTGCTCGGTGGAGAAGGAGACGAGGAAGAAAAAGAGAATAATGTGTAATGAATGAAGAGAGAGAATGGTGGTTGGGTTAATAAATGAGGGATGGTGGTAGGTAGGGGTTTGCTTATCAACCCAAACCGAACCCAACCAAGCCGAACCCAATGCAGGCCAAGGCTAGGATAAACCACATGAACCAGGAAATGCTAACTAACCCATGCCAATACAAACCCAAGACTAGCCAGTCAAGACAAGTCTAAATATAGGTCCGAGATTACGTACACGTATACCAAAATAGTAGTATGAACTACAGGCGCTACAACTCTACCCTCCTTAAAAGAATTTTGTCCTCAGAATTTAAATAAGAGGCTAGAGAGGTAAGGACAAGATATACTAATCACAAGCAAGTTATAAATAAGCAATCATTCATGCAAGCAAGGAAATCGAGGACATAAGGCATAAGAAGACATTATACCTTACGAGTCAAACAGGTCGGGATATCGCGATCAGATATCATCCTCATGCTCCCATGTTGACTCACCCAAAGAGTGATGACCCCAAGCAACACGGACTAAACTAATAGTCATGTTCTTGAGTATCTTCTCTCTCCGGTCCAATAAGGATACGGGCCTTTCCCCATACGAAAGGTTGTTACCAACAACCAATTTCGAATTATCAAGGACATGACTGGGATCCGGGATATACCGTCACAATTGGGATACATGGAAGATATCATGCACCTCACGCAACGACGGCGGGAGAGCGAGACGATAGGACACGTCTCCTACTCGCTCGAGAATGTCGAACGGTCTAATATACCTAGGACTAAGCTTTTCCCGTACGCCGAAACGAATGACGCCACGGGTAGGCGAGATCCTAAGGAATACATGGTCTCCGACAAAAAATTTAAGGGGACGTCGATGAGAATCGGCCCAATGACGCTGGTGGTCTTGTGCAACTCGAAGATGATCTCTGAATCTTCTGACCACCTTAACTGTTTGAGTAATCATTTCGGACCGAGCATCTGCCTCTCTCCAATATCGTCCCATGCTAGCGGGGATCTGCACTTTCTACCATACAGTGCCTCGAACGGTGCCATCTGGATACTGGCTTGGAAACTGTTGTTATACGAGAACTCTACCAGGTGCAGTTGATCCTCCTACGAGCCACCGAAGTCGAGTGTACAAGATCTTAACATATCTTCCAAGGTTTGTATGGTACGCTCTGACTGACCATCTATCTGCGGATGATAAGCTGAGCTAAACTGGAGGTAAGTTTCCAAACTCTCTTGCAGACTGCGCCAAAAGTACGATGTAAATCTTGAATCTCTGTCTGAGGTGATACTGACTGAAACACCGTGAGATTTGACGATCTGCCTGAGGTACATCTCTGCTAGCTGAGCCGTCGACTAACCAACTCTGAACGGAAGAAAGTGAGCCACCTTCGTGAGCCTGTCTATAACCCAAATAGCATCTCTACCGGCTGGGGGCCTAGGTAATCCAGTCACGAAATCCATGATGATATGCTCCTACTTCCATTCTGGAATCGGCAAGGGCTGAAGAAGTCCAGCCGATCTCTGATGCTAAGATTTAACTTGTTGGCAAACCAAATACCGAGAGACAAACCGGGCTATCTCCCTCTTCATGCCATTTCACCAAAAGTGCTGACGAATATCACGAAACATTTTCGTGCCACCGGGATGAATGGAATACTGAGAATTGTGAGCTTCTGTCATGATCTCCTGTCTGATATCACCACTGGGTACACAAAGACACTTCCCATGTCGAAGTGTACCATCCTTATGGATACATAACTATGGCCGTCGTCCTGTTACACATTCTACCCCGAGCCGCTGAAGCTTGAAATCTGATAACTGAGCTAACCTGATCCTTCCAACTATAGTGGACTGAACTTACAGACTGGCCATCAATGCCACATTGGTAGGAAGGACAACTTCTATACCCATCTTCTAAAGATCTGTCGATAACTCTGGCTGCGTTGTGAGGAAATAAACCCCGGCTCTCCTGCTCAACGCATCTGCTACTATATTGGCCTTCCCTGGGTGATACTGCAGGTTGACATCATAATCCACAAGTAGCTCTAGCCACCTCCTCTGACGCATGTTAAGATCCTTCTGGGTGAACACATACTTCAGGCTCTTATGGTCGATAAAAATCTCTACCCTATCTCCGTACAAGTAGTGTCTCCAAAGCTTAAGTGTAAATACTACTGCTGCCAACTCCAAGTCATGGGTCGGGTAATTCCTCTCATGATCACGAAGTTGACGTAATGCATAAGCTATTACCTTCCCATGCTGCATTAAAACACATCCTAAACCTCTGTCTGAAGCATCACAATATACTAAAAATCCTCCGATCCCATCTGGAAGCGTGAGAATGGGTGCCGTCATCAAGCCTCGTTTCAACTTCTCAAAAGATTCTTGACACACTGCCGTCCAAACAAACTGCACATCCTTGCGGGTCAACTGGGTCATAGGTGCTGAAATCCGAGCAAAGTCCAAAACAAATCATCGGTAGTAGCCGACCAAGCCAAGAAAGCTGCAAACTTTCGCCACTGTACTGGGTACTGGCCATGTCTCGATAGCCACGATCTTTTGGGGATCCACTTCTACCCACCTCTGGTAATGATATGACCCAAGTATGAAATACGATCGAGCCAGAACTCGCATTTACTGAACTTGGCATATAACTGGTGCTCTATGAGAATCTGGAGGACAATTCTGAGATGATGCTCGTGCTTTGCTACACTCTTGCTGTAGACTAGGATGTCATCTATAAACACAATCACGAACTGGTCCAAGTATGCATGAAAAAGTGATTCATGAGGTCCATGAATACAGCTGGCACATTGGTTGCTCCAAATGGCATAACAAGGAACTCCCAATGCCCATATCTAGATCTAAAAGCTGTCTTTGGGATGTCCTGCTCTCTGACTCTAATCTGATGGTATCCTGATTGCAAGTCGATCTTCGAAAATTCTGTCGCCCCTTTGAGTTGATCAAACAAGTCATCTACCCTCGGGAGTGGGTTTCTGTTCTTGATTGTCACTGAGTTCAAGGTACGATAATCTATACATAATCTGGATGTACCATCCTTCTTTTTCACAAGAATCATCGGGGCTCCCCAAGGCGATCTACTGGCACAAATGAATCCCTTGGTCCTGAGTTCTTCAATCATCTTGTACAATATCTCTAACTCTGATGGCACCATCTTGTAGACTCTCTCTGATACTGGGGCTGTCCCTGGGATCAAGTCGATAGTAAACTCGATCTCTCGCTCTGGTGGCATTCCTGGAAGCTCTTCTGGGAAAACATCTGGAAACTCTTCGACTATCCGGGGTAACTGTACTGCTGCTACTGCCATCCGTATTACTGGAGGAGAAGGTCCAACTTCTCCTCGGGAAAAGGAAAACTCTGGCTCTCCTGGAATGCTAAAAACAATCTTGCCAACATGGCAGTCTATCCTAGCATACTGGTTCCTTAACCAATCCATTCCTAAGATCACATCATAATCGGCCATTAGGAACTCTATCAATCTAGAGGGGAACTCTCTACCGCTAACTACGATCTGACACGTGGAAAACACTCTATCTACTCCCACAAGACCGTTACCAGTAAGTATATTGAGCCTTACTGATAATAACTCGGGCCCTAGTCCTATCCGTGTCGTGAATCGTGTAGACATGAATGAATGTGATGCACCAGAATCAAATAATGCTGATGCTGGAGAGGAGTTGACGAGAATAGTACATGCCACTACCTCAACTGTTACCAATACTTCTTCTACGGCCATCGCCATCACCTGACCATGTCCTCTGGGTACGGGTCCCCTCTGCTGAAAACCTCTTTGTCTGCTCTGAGTCAGGGCTTAGGCTTGGGTATACTGCTGGGGGTTTTGCTGCTGGAATGCTTGGGACTGAGGCGGCAATGGCCTCTGAGGCTGACACTGTTGTTGTTGCTGGACTGGTGCTGGTCCTCTCACGAAAGGACTAGGAAAGGTCGAAGAAGAGGAACTCCCCCTATTCGGGCAGTTCCCAACCCTATGGTCCGGTGCTCCACATACCAAGCATAATCCCTGTGCTCTGCGACATTCTGCCACCACATGTCCTGGCTTTCCATAATGAGTGCAACCCATTACGGAAGACTGCTTCTGCTTCTGCTGCTGGAGAAATGCTGGGGTCGAATATTGAATCGATGTCACTGAGGCCGCCCGCCTCGATGTTCCAATTGTCAAAGCCCTAACTGCCGGGGCTGGTACCGAAAACTGATTCATCTGGCCGTGAGACCGCTTCCGACCTTCGGTCCTGTCCACGATCCTCTGGGAGGTATACTCGTGCCTCCTAGTTGCTCTCAAGACTGCATCGAAAGTCTGATGCTTAAACTGCTCTACTGCCAATAAAATCTCCAGGTGGAGTCCTTGCCGGAACCGCTGGACTCTATCGAACTCGGTCGCTACCAAGATAGGAGCAAACCGACTAAGCCTCGAAAACTCGGCGGCATATCCGTCGACCGTCCTTTCCATCTGCTTAGTGAACCTCGTCTGTAGATCATACCGAGCTACAATATCAAAATACTTGGTCTGGAATCTCTCACGAAATAATGTCCATGTAATAGGTGCCACTAGTCCAACGGTCTGCGCCGTCCACCAGCTACGGGCAAGATCAAATAACTACAGGCGTACTACCGCCACCTTCTCATTTTCGGGCATCTTCACCGCTTCTAGAATCACTTTTGTATCTTACAGCCAAGCATCTGCGGCAATCATATCTTTGCTACCATCGAATAAGGGAGGGTTCAAACGCTTGAAGCTATTGGCTGCCTGGTTCCCTTGATGACCGCCTCTGTTCAAAGTATCTTGTACTACCTGGTGCAGGGCGCCGCCCCGATGATCTTGAGATGCTAGCAAAGTCCTGATGAGACCCACCAAGGTGCCATCATCGGGCTCTGCAGGCTGGACTGGCTAAACTGGCGTCTCTTGACCCTTAGTAGGCATGACTCTGGAGGCTACTCCTGAATGCTGGGCATGATCTCCAGGTTGCTGCTGGCCCATAGGAGGTGCTCTGTCTTGTCGATCGGTAGGACCAGGAACAATGCCGCTGAAGAAGACAACACAGGAAACAATAAGGAAGGACCAGGACAGATCAAAGATACAAGCATGTGACAAGGTCAAGATTTTCAGGGATTTAGAGGATACGAGCAGAGATCAAAGGCGAGTGCTGATTGAGACATCTATTCGGTAAACTCTCACATATCTTGATTTACAAGACTTGCATGGGCCACCAGTTAAACCATGTAATACCCCAGAACCAGAATACTGGAGAGCGGTGGCATACATAGCCAGCTACGTATATTGAAATGAAATCTTTCTCGCTATACGGTCACGGCTGTCTAGATACATGAGAGTTTAACTACAAGCCATTAGTCTTTTATGGTCATAAACAAGCCTATTGTCCCAATCTCAAGCAAGTAATAACAGTTACAAGATGTCAGAGCATCCAATATGCAATAGTAAGGCGTCCTATACATTAAATATTTAGATGATCATGAAGCTAGTCGTACAAAATATGAAGACTAGCAAGAGTTTTAGTCATACATGATCAACCCTAGGATTCGTCAATCATGTTACAGCCCGTAGGCAGACAATAAGTAAAGTGCAATACGAGCTAACACGTGCTCGTCGGCTAAATGCCTCAAAAGAATATTTTTACAATAAAGTGGGAGAACAAAAAAAAACCCACTCGTTGCCTTGGTTACGCTGGTCACCATCTGGCTGGAAGGTAGGGAGATCCTCTGGAGCTACTCCGGTGTCTGGCCATACAAAACCAGCTAGATCAGATCCAAGAAAGAGCAAGTGCCACAAAGGAGGCTTCACTTAAGAACTAAAATCCGCAATTAGCATAAAATATAATAACATATAAAAAAGACTGGAGATATAGAAAATCACGATGATATACGATAAGATAACCATGGAACTATTCAGATAACCAAGTTACAACCCTTAACCCAAACAAGGACCGGGGTTGTAACCCTTCGTCTGAACGAAACTTGGTTTTCCACCATTTATTGATAAAATAAAACACAGGCAATCAGGTCATATTACAATCTTGTACAGGATCAGGACAAGACTAGACTGGGTTAGACTCCATCCAATCAATCACGGCCAAGCAAAGAGTACGACTTGATACTTTAACTAGCTAGGGTTATCACAGGCCTAGTTACTAACAAGATGCAATGAGATATTCCAACAGCCACAAGCCTTGCAGACCATCCAGGTTATCCAGGTCGAATATCCATTCATGAAGGGTACAACACATGACAGTGTGCTGGAAATGTGCCCTACTCGTCGGCAGGCTACAAGTCCACATGCGCGCCCAGATAACAGGATTACCTGTAGCCGAAAAATCTCTTCATGACTATTGGGGTATTCTACTTATTAGACTTAGTCAAGTTCAGTAGGTACCCCTGACCGTGGTACTTAGGGGTCCCTGCCCTAGACATGATACGAGACAGTATTGGTTCACTTGTACAAACACATTCGCCCACGGTGTCCAGGCCGTTCATTCTTGTCATGTCATGCTAGCCGTC
The DNA here is from genome assembly GCA_029216955.1 of Iris pallida. Taxonomy (NCBI): domain Eukaryota; kingdom Viridiplantae; phylum Streptophyta; class Magnoliopsida; order Asparagales; family Iridaceae; genus Iris; species Iris pallida. Next base: position 10,001,677 of record JANAVB010037418.1, on the reverse strand, counting down.
GCAACAGCATTCAATAGTTTCCATCAGGCTGGCTTGTCATGTCTTGTCATGTCATGTCAATTCACTTGTTATACCGTACCATGTATAATTATCAGTCCAGTCATGTCAATCAATTTGTGATTATCAAGTTCATGACAAAAAGACGTAAGAATATAAAAGGGCAACGGGGCATGCCATAGGGACTCAAAGTCTCTACGCGAGCAAGAGTACGCTAGGCCAAATAGACCCCAAGCGTAAAACAGCTCTACGCGGGCAAGACCTAAGGATAGGCAGCTTTACGCGAGCAAGAGTGCATGCGAGCCGAATTATACGCTAGCATGCACTCTAAGCGAGCGTAGCTCTACGCACGGAGCATTCTACGCTAGCGAGACTCTACGCAGCAGGAAGGAGCGCGAGTCTACGCGTGCGGGAAGGCCCCTGCGTAAAGTTCAATTGAACTCGACGTAGAATGGATTACACGGTCACGTGCGAACGTGCGCGTAAAAGTTCAATAATACGCGGGCACGTAAAATGTGTGCGTAAAGAGAGCAACTGATACGCTGGCACGTAAAACATGGGCGTAAAAACTAAATACTGTGCTAACACGTAAGAACGTGTGCGTAAAACTTTATCTTCTCCCCAAGGTCGATACAAGCAAGTGTAAAAGCTCGAGAAAGTCTTATCTCGGTCAAGACACGATGAAATCCAACCATTCCAAAACCAATCTTGCGTAATACCAGAATGCCTACCACATGGAACTCTCAGTTTTCGAAAACAAGCCAGTGTAGTAGATCAAAACCAAGAAATCCAAAAATGTAACAAGCTTAGATCTACATGAAATGAACCATGGAAACTAAAAATGCTAAGTACTAATGTGTCTTAGAATCTCGTGAGGAAGATAATGGAACAACAAAATTTGAGTTCCTCCATGAAGCAAGTTGCACTTGCCTACTGGGTGCTCGGTGGAGAAGGAGACGAGGAAGAAGAAGAGAAGTAAATGTGTAATGAATGAAGAGAGAGAATGGTGGTTGGGTTAATAAATGAGGGATGGTGGCAGGTAGGGGTTTGCTTATCAACCCAAACCGAATCCAACCAAGCCGAACCCAACCGAACCCAATGCAGGCCAAGGCCAGGATAAACTACATGAACCAGAAAATGCTAACTAACCCATGCCAATGCAAACCCAAGACTAGCCAGTCAAGACAAGTCCAAATACAGGTCCGAGATTACGTACACGTATACCAAAATACATAATACGAACTATAGGCGCTACAGGGGGTGAATGATCACCATTGCTCAAAGCTATATTCGTCCCACACGAATAGCTTCCAGTAACCAGCAATTTCGTCTGAGAACTTTGGAACACTTCTACTTTTCTGACTCCTCGGATCGTACACGGACTCCCGTGCAAAAGCAATGATGCTGACGTGCTAAGTGCAAAGTGCGCCAACAAAATGCCACATTACGCCTCATAAGCCCGAGCCCGAGCCCGAGTCCGAGTCCGAAACTGAGACTGAGTCGCTAAGCTCCCATGGAAATAAATTTTCCAAGAGCAAAAAGCATAAATGCTTTCAATTGTTGATTTAGCCTTTTTTCCATTAGAAAATTAACCTCACATGGCACACCCATGTGCATCTCCACACCACATGTGCATCTCTAAACTATCATAGCTAATATATAGAGATACAACTCCTTTGGCCTAGCCGATGTGGGACTAAAGTTTCTAAACAAAGGCCAAAATTCCAACAAATAACATAATTTTATGTATATTTCGTGATTAAAAATGTGTATATATTGATAACAATAATTGTATGTATATATTTTAATGTCCGACTTTGATTACTTAACAATTACAATAACTTTGGACCTAACTTTGGAAAGAATAATTGTATATGTAAACATTATATATATATTTTAATATCGTTTAACCACAATTTTAATTTTTGGCCTGCCCATTAATTAACGGAACAAACCGAATAAACGAAATCGATTATCAGTTGGATTTCGGTTATAGTTAATTTCGATTTCGTTTTTTAATTTTTAGAAATTAGGTTTATTCCATTTTGACTAAAAGATAGAAAATAATAATAATTGCCTGAAGATTATCATAATATTAGATAACATATATAATATACTTTCCGTATTGCTGCAAGTACACACCACTAAAGCGTTTGTCATGTCGGTTCCTTGACGAGCTCTAATGACAGTAACCGATACGCACTGGCGGAGAGAACGCATTTGCAAAAGTGCACAAGAATTATTCTCATTTGGTGATAGCTGCTGACTCTCTCAAATGAGGATAGATTATGTGCAGTCTTTGTTCTCAAGCTTCCTAGGGAATTTTGCAGCATCCTGAGCATGAAAAACCATGAAAATCTTTAGTGGTTTTGACCTAAGAGAGCACGTTGAGACGGTGAATAAAAGTATCGATGTTTCATTCTTTTTTTGCGGCCTAGCTTATTCTGAAGCTTAATTTGCACTTACGCACTGCTAACCTAATTTTCCTTCTTTTGTTTTCCCACTATCTCAGAGACTATTAAGTTTTATTTAAGAAAGCAGCTTTGGGTGAAGCATCTACTTTAGTACGACAAAATCATGATACCTTAGAAATATCTCATTAGCTTTAAATTATAGAGAAAATTGAGATAAGAACATATTCTAATAAAAGTTTACCGAATATGTATATTATATATAGAATAATACTATTTGTATATCTAAATCGTTCCTCCTTACGTGGCAGCTGACGTGGCAAATTTTAAAATTAAAATTAAAATTAACATTAAAAATTAACATTAAAATTAATGTTAACATTAACATTAACATTAAAATTAATATTATCGTTAACATGAACAATAATATTAACATTAACATTAACATTAACATTAATATTAACATTAATTAATATTAATATTAACATTAAATTAACATTAAATTAACATTAAATTAACATTAATTAATATTAACATTAAATTAATATGGACAAAATTGGATAATTAACATTTTGGGTTAAAATTTGCTATGTCATCGGTCATGTCAGATGCCACATAATATTATTTAACAAGGCACGTCAGCTGTCACATAAGGAGGGATGTATTGGAGGGACAATTTGAGGGTACGAATAGCATTACTCTTATATATATAGAAAAAATTATACTATAAAAATTTCAACTTTTTAGAAGTTAGCGGAGGTGATGCCCCCCAGCAAGTCATATTGTAGCTTTGTCACTGGATTTATTGGTACAACAAATATTGGTGGACAATATGAGAATATAAGAATTCAAAAATTAGGATAAATCATAGTATATCAAATATAAAAAGAATATTAGCGTCTTCTAGTTTCTACATGCAAGGGTTGTACCATACCGGTTTACCTTAAAGGCTCGTTTTAATCTAGATTTTGTATTCTCAGGAATTCATTTTCTATTCCTTCTCCATGTTAAATGAATGCAACATCCTATACCCAAGTTTGGTTAGGTTGGGAATAACTAGTAAAACTTTTCTTCAATTTATCCATTCCCATGTTTGAAATCTTAATTTGTTTAGTTTTCATAAATATTCTTTCATTAATTTCATGATGCTACCTAAATTCATAAATACTCTTTCATAAATTTCATGATGCTGGATCAAAGTTGAAATTTTGAAAGTAAATAGAGGATATTACCGTCTAAACAAAATACTCAAACAACATTTGTAGGAAAGGAAAACTATTTCCGGGGGGGGGGGGGGGGGGGGGGGGGGGGGGGGGGGGGGGGGGGGGGGGGGGGGGCTTGGGAATAGCTTTCCAACATCAATAGGAATATAAAGTCCCTTATTCCCCCCTCATTTCCAATCCTAAACATACCAAACATGGATAAGAAATTCAAAACACATTCCCAAGCTTCCAAACCTTGAACCAAATGTAGTGTCCCACTCCCGTTGGGACGAAGCACTATGTAATAGACTCGTGGCAAGTCAGACACGGTCGAAAACATAGATAGCTAGTCTGACTCAGCAACGAGTTTAGTATACGAAAACCTTGGCATCAATAAAATCGATTTGGACGAATGATATGAGAACCGTTCAACTAATGGATCGGTTTCTGTTGGAATAAGTTCTAGATGCAGCGGATTGTGTCTTGGCAAGTGAGCTCAAAATAGAGTCCCTTCAATGGACCAGTCTGCTGTTGGTTTTCTTGGTTTTGTTGATATTTTGCTGCTTGTTTTTTATGAGTGCGCTTTCGCGTCGATTTCTGAATGCGCCATTGGAAATTTCAAAGGGGAATGATTGAAGAAGGAATTCTAATATAATGTTTGTGCCATTGTAGGAGTTCATGTAATTGACGTTTGATCGTTGCGAAGCGATCTCCTACTGTCAATGCATTTCTCACTACCAAAGTAAGTCATATTGGCGACGAGTTTAGCGACGCCTAAATAAAACATAGCTATTTTTGTTGTAATTAGCGACGAATATGAAAGACGTCGCTAAACGTCACTATCAGCGACGTTCAGTGTTATCTAGCGACATGACTTATTATTAGAAAAGCAGAACTCGCGATTTCGTCGGAGAACATTGTTGTATTTTATTAATTAGCGACGTTTAGCGACTCATCAACTTGAATGTCGCCATTTTATTAATTGTGAGAGACGTTTAGCGATGTCACATGCCGCGTTGCTAAATATTTAATTGTGGAGATTTTTGAAATTTTATAAATATTAATTTAATTAATTATTATTATAGAAGGTCTTAGTCATGGTTAAGATTTGGAGTACAAGATGACTAATTTTTTTAGTACGGAGAGTGTGGTCGAGTGCTTTGACTAGTGTTTTAGCCAAATAGAGAAGGCCGAGCCATATGTGTGTTATAACTAGGAAAATCAGTCAAAATTGTGACTTGACCCCTGTAAATAATTTAATTAGTTATTTATTAATATGAGTCGATACTTAGTTGACCGTTCGTGGATGTACAATTGACGACATGAGAGCATGATTGGTTTGACGGATAATTTTAAGACGGGAAGAATTTCTCAAATATGCCAGTTGTCAACCATATTTTATAGAAAAATGGCTCATAAAGTGCCCTTATGTCAAATGTAAAATATAGCATTCAAAGAGGTGGATCTCATAAGAGAGCACTTCTACAATAAGGGTTTCGTACCGAACTACAATGAGTGGATGGCTCAAGGATAACCTTTGGTTCCACAATATCAATTCACCTTCAATATGGAGGTGGGACAGTCCACTCTCGGATATAACTTCGAATATCGGCAACGAAACTTGGCACATGAGATGGTATTTGATGTGGTCGGTCCAAGTTTTCATCCGGAGGATGTGATTCCTGATGTAAAGTAGTTCTATGATATGTTCAAGCATGCTGATACTCCGTTATATTCGGATTGTAATTCTCATTCTGTCTTTGTACGTCCCAGTTCCAAAAATACGGAACCGAGCCATGTGGCGATGGCCAACGAGTACCACTCCAATGGTTATCATAATTTAATGAAACTATTGGGGTAGAACTTAAGCTGTAAGGTACAACAATAGTAATTAAATGCTCAAATCTCAAAGTACTAATCTCGTCCATAAATATGACCAAAGAAACACATAGAGATAAAAGAGTCCGCTAATGTGCTAAAATAAATAAGTCTGAAAGTAATCGTAATACAAATACTGAAATAGAATGTCTCGCGGGGACAAACCCGCACGTACAATACTGAATGGAAAGAAATGCAATAAAGTAAGTAGGTCCAAACACCGGATAACTAGATAATGGTGTCGGATCCGAGAATCACTCTACCACTGGTCAAGCTACTCCTCTGGAAGAAGATCGTCCTCAGATGCTGGTCCTGCTCCTAAATCAATTCCAGTCCCGTAAATCTCCGGGTAATCCTCCTCATCTAAGCCTGGAAGAGAAAACCAGGTCCTCAGTGGGACGTAAAAGGGTACATAATATGCAATCCAGATGTAAAACAGTACCAAAAACATGTTTGTGAATATCTGCACTCGAGGTAGGGTAAATCTAGGAACATCCATTCTATGTGATATGCAATATTGAGGACAATGTTCGATACGTGGGCTTTCAAAATATAAAATCTGTAGCTCCATAAATAGAGTCTCATGGGATGCATGGTCGTAGCTCCGAGAACAGTCTTCCAGTAAATATGAATGCATAGTGTGTGCGTAGTAGCCCATGCAGCTAGTAGTTGCCCTCCCCTCCCCATAAGACCGTACGAGTCGAATCCACGACTCGCTTGATCCTCTACTGTAACACTCAGGTCATACATAGAGAAGTAAATATTGCAATCTAATCGGGTTCATATAATCAACACAGATTCTGGTCTTCTTGACAACAAGGATACAGAAGGTCCGACAAGATGATAATATGTAATAGTGTCCTATGATTTAGGTGTATCCAGGTAGGTACATCCACGGTAATGAGGACAATTTTTAGTAACTAGACGTTACTAACGTATACCTGCACCCGAATCTACCTCGAACGCGAAGTATCGATCAACGGTCCTACGACGGTACGATTACCATAAACCGAACAAATATTTAAGAAATTGCCTGCTCCTGTTGCTGGTGAGAAGAAACTGGTCCACGTCCAAGTCCGTAGAGTCCATAAAACCTAGAGAATGAGCTATAATTAAATTAATTATTAAGCTAACTATAATATTATGGGAAGAGAAATAGTAACACTAGGTTTTACTAGTTCATATAAATATATATATTAGAAGCCATTTAATTCATTCATTAGTTACTGTAGTCTCTTGTGGGTTCTTATTAACTAGCTGATAACCACTCCTATATTAAAAGAGAAAGTAACCATGTGTGTACCCCTTCTCCATTATCACGACACATATTTGTACATAGCATGTTCAAGACTTGTCCAAATTATCTAATACTACATTAATGGAAAAGGGACAACAGTGGGTTTTTCTTCTTTAAATACTACCCTCTCCTTCTAACTATTCATGATAGTGCCAACACAACATCATCCATGTCCCAAATTTTTTCTCGTGAACATATCCTCAAGGTTTATATCAATACAAAAATATCCATGCACAAGTTCACAGTATATGGCTCCACACTTGTACTCATAACTTATCAAAGCTAGCTAAAAATAAAAATTTCTTACTGGAGATATTAGAGCATACAAAAACCAGGGAGATGAAAGGAAGGGAAGAGCAGCACTGCATAATATCCCATTTATGTTTCTCCTTAATTTATGTCCACAATTCAAACTCCAACTTGACATTGGACGAGGAGCTCCCGCCCCCCCCCCCCCCCCCCCACCCCCCTTCCCCCCCCAACCCCCCACCCATGCTTGCCTCCGTGCTATTAGATTCGAAAATGATATTTTGCCCGCGGTTTGTAATTGCGGACGTAACCGTCGGCCGACGTGGCGTCCGGCCATTGGCCCCCTGCTATCTCTGGGTCCCATCCGGATCAGGGGGCCAATGGTCGGCCGCCACGTCGGCCGGCAGTCACGTCCACAGTTACAAACCGCGGGCAACATAGCAGCTCCGCATTAGATTACTGTGCATGAAGAAAGAGAAGGAGTACCCACAGTTACTCAAGTTCTATACATATATATTATGGTTTCCTTCTGTGGTTACATGGCACCAACAACTATATTTACAAATAAAAAGACAAACCTAATAATCCCACAGTTGCTCAGCTTACACGTTTCCTTGCAAAAACCTATACTCCCACACATGACAGTGATCCCAACTTCTTCCCTACCTATATACTTGTTTAGTTCCCTCCTTCAAAATCCCATCTCCAGATCCATAAACACATTATTGGAGAGCCTAAACTCATGACCCAACTCATGTTTCCCTTAAGTATGCACACACAGAACAAAAACAGGGATACGAAACCATTTATCATTGCAACAGTGTACATGGCGGTGAAAAGGAAGTAAACATCATGCAAAAAAAAAATTCTACATCAGTTAGCATTACTAATAGTGTGCTAACAATTATTGGTCCACTGCTACCCATATCATTTCCTAAGCTTATTCGCATACTGCTATAGGTAACAAACTGAGGCGAGGTTTGGATGGAGCTTACCAGAGGAGAGAGGGAGCTCGCGGAGGAAAGGAAGCCCGCGAGTTTTAGGTGCCAAGCGCGTCTCCTCCGAGGCCACACGGGTGGAGATCGACGTTGCACGAGCCACCGCGCGCATGAAGCCGACGGATAATGCCCGCGAATACAGCAGCTGGGACGAGGCTGCTCTGGATCTAGAAGTCACGGGACGGCACGCGTGTACGAAACCGAACGTCGGAGGAGAATCGGCTAGGGGCGTCACGCCCCGCCTTGACTTCGACGCCGGCATGGCTCCAGAAAAGTTCGGTAGAGCTTTCGAACGGCATGCGGCTGCTAGGGTTTACTAGGGAAGGGAAGAGGAAAGAGAAGAGTGTTTATAGAGAGGAAGGGTTAGGGTTTTGAAGGGAGGCTGGGTCGTCCCCGTACGCGCTTGCCTGTGAATTTGTAGGAGCTACAGTACGTGCAGGGGGAAGATGAAGTACAATGTTTATTTGAATGTATCGGGTTGGCGCGTTCAGGGTTTGCGTGTCGGGTCCTTATCGATTCTACCCGAAAATCTTAAGAGGAGTAGACCCTTCATTACCGTCGGGCTTGGGCCCCTGGGTAGTGGGCGGCTTTAGGGAGGAAGAAATTTGTCCTTTAAAAAAGGCTTTTTATAAAGGCACTGCCTTTTTTGATCGGGACTAGCCCGGATTGGGGCTAGCCCAATTTATTTTGGGTTTTACTCAGGACAGTCCATTTATTTGATCATAGGGCTGTCCCAAGTACTCCCGCCCTCCCCCCCGAACACAAACTTCCCTCTTCTTCCTCAAGAACCCTAACTTCCCTCTTCTTCTTCCTCCTAAGCCCTAACACTGACTCCATTCTCCACCACTCGGCGAGCAGCTTCATCATCTTCCTCTTCTTCCCTACGTCCTCTTCTCTCTTCCAAGGAGAACGATGGCCCCGAAAGCTTCCTCGCAAACAAGGTGCGAAATCTTCCTCCATTTCTGTCGAAAACCCTAGAAATTATCTGAGACAGTTGAAGGATCAATTACGTTCGTTATTTCCATTGCATCGGACCGTAGCAAACGTGTTTGCCAAAATTTGGCGTCGGCCAGGACTGCCCAGTCTTCTGGCAGTCCCGACTGTAAGTTGGACTGCCAGAAGAATGAGCAGTCCATTGGCATAACATGTGTAGCGAAGGACTACCCATTCTTCTAGCAGTCCTGACTGTATGTTGGACTGCCAGAAAAATGAGCAGTCCATTTGGCATAACATGTGGAACAATGGATTGCCCACTTTTCTGGCAGTCCTGACTCGATGTTGGACTGCCAGGAAAATGAGCAGTCCATTAGCATAACATGTGTAACAAGGGACTGCCCACATTTCTGGCAGTCCAACATAAAGTTATGACTGTCAGAAAAGTGGGCAGTCCTTTCTTACACATGATGTGAGTTAGGACTGCCCTCTTTTCTGGCAGTCCTAAATGCAACTTGGACTGCCAGAATTGTGGGCAGTCTTTAGTTACACATGTCCTGAGACAGTTCTGCCAATTCAAATTGGCCGTCCATTATACACTGAGTACTGGTAGAATATTGGGTAGCCCAATGTTTGCACTAGTGGAACACCCACATTTGTGGGCATCCCTTATATTTTAATATGTAATTAATATTCAATAATAGTCATGAAAAGAAGACAAAGGAGAAGGATGTTGAGGCCAGGCCCGAAAGAAAACGTCCCACCGCATTGGATCGCAAGGCGCGTGAAGCTGGTAGAAATGTCGAGAAAGGGCTATCAATCAGAGAACCCGAACCAGCCTCAGAAACAAGAACACGTGGAACGAAACGTGTTGCAAAGCGTTTGACGAAAGCGGCGGCGACTCGTCGTGATGATTCCTCCGATGATAATGATATACCCATTGCCCGAATGAGAGATGACGCTGGATCGGGTCCTTCTCAAGTACCTGAGGAAGAGGAAGAGGAAGATGCGGGCCCAGTTGGTTGCTCAATTTTGAATTCAATCGAGAACCAAATTTGTTATGAAATATGGAAGGATCCGGTAAGTTACTTACCTATTATATAGATTAACTATTCGAAATAATAGATATATGTAATATTGGATCTTTGTTTTTTTTTATTTGCAGAAAAGCTCGCGCCTGTTGAGGGTAATAAACCATTCGAAGATGTGTAGTACGTGGGGATTTGATGAGTTGAAAGAGAGTGTGAAGGAAAAAATCACCCCCACCGGATTGCAGTATTTGGCAAAATACTCGTATCAGATATTGGACCACGCAATGATTTCTGCATTTGTGGAGCGCTGGCATCCAGAAACTAACAGCTTCCATCTCGCAGACGGAGAGTTGACAATCACCCTCGATGATGTCCACCACATTTTAGGACTTAGAGTTGATGGTCGTCAAATGTCGATGGACTATTCCGAGGGCGACTTCGACCTGTATGATGAGATGGTGGATTTGGTTGCCAATTGTCTCGGTGTCGAGTCCAAGACTTTTATCACAATCCCGGAATTTAAGAAGTCTTATGGAGTTCCTTTAAGTTTTTTGAGGAATACTTTCAATGATGATGCCGACGACGCCGACGACAACAATGGTAATGACAACCTCGTGGCCCGTGGATACATGCAGTTCATCCTAGGAGCCGTCGGCATTACAGACAAGTCCGGGACAGCCGTACATGCAAAATATCTAAACAATTTTACGGACTTGAACGCTGTGGATGAAATATCGTTCGAAAGTGGTATAGTAGCACACCTCTACCGCGAACTAGGTGCTGCATCTCGAGTCGAGTCGAAGACGATAGCTGGTTGTCAAACACTGCTCCATGTAAGCAAACCCTAGCATACTGTGTCTATACATTGTATAAAATTATGTCGATAACGATAACATTGTTATATTTTACATTTTCAGGCGTGGATATATGAGCATTTTTCGACGCTCAATAGGGCTACTCTTAATCGAAATTATGATGAGCAGATGCCCAGGATGTGTAGGTGGAGGCCGGCTAAGATAGATACCAGACATCCACATACGTTGGCTACCCTATGTATTGCTCTAGAAGATCTGACTGCAAAGGAGGTGAAACCATAGTAACTTGAACTAGCATTTACTTACCACTCTAGTATTCCACATTAATTGGTAACTCCTTAAGTAATGAATGTATGTTGTAGATTATTTGGCATCCATATAAGGATCTGCGAAATAGCACTCATCCTGTGCAACCAGTTGCACTATTTAGAGGTCCGCTGTTTTGTCATGAAATTGAGGAGCCTCACATCCCAGATAGAGTGCTTCGTCAGTTTGGATACGTATAGACTATCCCGAGTACGTTGAAATTGAGGACCGCTGCAAAAGGGAAGAAACCGTCGACGTACGTCCCGCCGTACTACCCCTGGGGGTCGTACTTTTTCGCTGACTGGCAACAACATCTTCTCGGTGAAACCATACGAACGTCGGCGGTGGAGATGTGGGATTGTAGTGAGGACTATATGGAATACTATGGGCATGCCGGACATGGTATGATGTTGAATCCTGATAAGAGAAGTGCGAAAGTGCCGGTAGCAGCACCCATACCTTCCAAGTCAGCACAATATGATGCATTGCAGAAGATGGTTAGTATAGTTTGTTTAATTAACCCATATTGTGGAAAATTGTTTGTTCCTAAAATTATGTTCATGCAGGCTTCGAAAGTGAAGAAGTTGGGGAAAAGTCTAATCCAGTGCAAGGGGGAGAATTACGAAGATGTTGCTACCCAGACGCAGAACATCGTAGCTGATTACCCATTTATCGATGAGCGACGAACGAAGATGCGTCATGATACTGAATGACTATGTAATTTCCTTTAAGGTTGAATGTATTTGGTAGTTGGGTGACTTGCAAAACTTTTGTAATTGGTTGAACACTTGTCTGTGTCAACAGTTTCAAATTGGTTGTACACTTGTTTGCGTATTATGTGAATGTTATCTTGCTATCTTGCTACTCTTATATGAATGGAATGTTGCGTATTATGTGAATGTTATCTTGCTACTCTTATATGAATGTTATGTTGCGTATTATGTGAATGTTATCTTGCTACTCTTATATGAATGTTATGTTGCATATTATGTGAATGTTATCTTGCTACTCTTATATGAATGTTATGTTGCCCAGTTCCTGGGCAGTCCACATACTCACATCAAGTTCTGCTAAGGACTGCCCAGTTTCCTGGCAGTCCATATATGTATGTGGACTGCGAAGAAACTGGGCAGTCCTTAACAGAACTTGCTGTGAGCATGGACTGCCCAGGAACTGGGCAGTCCACATAATCACAGCAAGTTATGATAAGGACTGCCCAGTTTCCTGGCAGTCCACATGCTCACAGCAAGTTCTAATAAGGACTGCCCAGTTTTCTGGCAGTCCATATATGTATGTGGACTGCCAGAAAACTGGGCAGTCCTTAGCAGAACTTGCTGTGAGCATGGACTGCCCAGGAACTGGGCAGTCCACATAATCACAGTAAGATAGAAAATGTCAAGTATACAGCTGTTCCTGGGCAGTCCACATAATCACAGTAAGATAGAAAATGTCAAGTATACAGCTGTCTATGCAAAATGTTACGCTTCGTCAACTATACATTAGTCTTTGCAAAATGTTATGCTTCGTCAACTATACATTAGTCTATGCAAAATGTTACGCTTCGTCAACTGTACATCAGTCAATTAATACATCATAGTGGCCCTCCGGCCTTGGTATAGGTTCCACGAAGTTCGTAATTTTCTTGTAAACATTTATTGCATCTTCGAAGGGTGTTACCCAAGCGAGCGCTTCTTCCGGTGCATGTTTCCACCAAAGTGACGCAGGGGGAGGAATAGGAGAGTGCACAATCAACCGCGGGATAACAAAGTGATCTTCGACGAGTCCAATTGTATTTAGAGTGGATATACTGTAGTCCTTCGGAGGAGCGCACATTAGAAAAACGTGTTGTTGTTGTGCTTGGAAAAAACGATAATTGGGATCTTGTAATTGTTAGCGAACAGATATGCACCAGAAGGTATGTCCAGGTAATGCTCTGGTCCAGTAGTCTGGGTGTCGCATGGAATGCTTGTCAACAGTTCGCCGACATGTTCTTGCCCAAGTATTTTGCTATAGAATGAAAGATGAGACTCCAGCTCAAAATATAGCTCAGCTCTAACTTGTCTCCATCCGTCTTTAGCGGGGTAGCCTAGATGCCGCGCAAGCACATGATATCCACAATGTCCGTCTTTGGGCACATCATCAATAGACCAAATATATTCCCGTATGCCGGGCACAAAAGCACCAATGTACGCATCGAGTGTATTTGCAGCACTCGTATTCTGTTTCTTTCTACGAGTATGGAGCTTCTCCTTCCTCTTTGGAACAGCTAGAATTTGCACGCTTCTTTCAACGTGCTCAAAGAGAGAGGCTTCTCGCTTAGTAGACTCGAGCTTCTTCTTTTGCGTTCTTGTAAGTCTTTTTGGCGGTCTACCTTTCGGAGCAATGATAGAAGATGGCTCCTGTAGACGACTACTTGCCGGGTTGGCAAGTTCTTGGATCCCAAGCTCAATGGACTTCCACTCAGGTTCTAGTGCTGTACACCATCTGGCATGAAGAAGTTTCAACTGTGGCATGGAAAAGAAATTATCTGGACTGTCCACCGTAGGCATGATCGACAGCTGTCTCCAACGCTGATCAACGACCACTACTGGAATAGGTCGACCTTGACGTCGATATTCGTTGATCTCGTGTACACACAGGAGCCCGAGAGAATATCGATGTGTACAACCACATACTTCGACATCTAAACCGACAGAATTCGCACGACCAATCTCATCAAGTAGTAATGTCAATGCGTCGTGGGACGCCACGTGGATTAAATCAGACAAGAGATGTTCTTTCTTGTGTTGGTGTTTTACAATGTTCAGGCTCATCTCAAATGAAGCCTTTATCTCGTTCATGACCGAATTGGTCATTCGATCGATTGATTGCCAAACAGAGACGAAACCACCGGCCGCTGAGCGCAGATATCTTTTTAGTCTTGCATGTGAGCCTTCGACATGGTTGGTAGTGGTCGTGCCGTAGTGTTTCACCATATTCGTCCATGCCAAGACAAAATTTTCTTTATGTTCATCAAGCCACGTGTCTTTGATTTAAGATATACACGTCGGGTAGCTCTGCTCCCATTACTCTTTGAACATGTACCATGCTGCGTCAAATGTTTCCTCACTACTTGCTCGCCACACAAGAGTCCAACCATTGTAGAAATCTTAGAAGCGGTCCATGTCGAGTTTGCCGTCTACTTTCTCGAACTTCAGTTTGCATTGTGCTTGAATATTTCTGTTTATATGCCAAGTACATAGTAATCTACGAGCATGAGGAAATACGGTATCAATAGCATTCATCAATGTATATATAAATACATATATATATATATAAATACACACACACACATCTCTACATATATATATATATAAATACACACACACATATAGATACATATATATACACACAACCATATATCTATATATATACATATACACATATCCATATATATATATATATATATATATATATATATATATATATATATATATATATATATATATATATATATCTAAATTCATACACACACACACACTCACACAAACACACACTCTCACCACCACTCTCACTCATACACTACCACCACCATTCTCTCATTCCTCACACAATACACATATACATATAATATATATATATATATATATATATATATATATATATATATATATATATATATATATATATATATATATATATATATACCATTCAATATATTAAAAGCCCCAAATTAATCCTTAACCTAGATTTTAGGGAAACCTACCAATCCTAGGGGCAAAGTATAGAGAATTTACTTCTCAACCTTTATTGTGAATACATAAATGCAAAAGAGTAAATGAATGGAGAATTAATGACAAACCTATGTAGAGTTTTCTTGAAGGAAGAAAAGAACTTGGGAAGAAGAAGTTGAGAGAGAGAGAGAGAGAGAGAGAGAGAGAGAGAGAGAGAGAGAGAGTTTGACTTGTGAAGAAAAGGGGGGGGGGGGGGGCTCCTAGCCTTGGCCGGCCATGGGGGTGAGGGAATGGGTTTGGGTTTGGGTCCAATAAGCCCCAAACCCAATAGACTTAGTTTGGTCTAATTTGAATTCGGTTTGGTTCGGTTTGGTTCGGTTTAATTCTAAATACAAATTAAGCCTCTTAAATGACTAATTAAGTCATGGAAAATTGGGTTAAAGATTTCTAGCCTAATTATGATAGTGTGTGGGCCAAACACAGCTAGTTTGTGGGTCCCACTAGGGTCCAGGCTATCCGGGTCTCCAAATTGAGTCCGAATTGGATAAAATTCAAACCGACCCAAATAAATTCCTAAAAATCATATAAAATCAAATAAAATTCCTAAAATATTATAAAACTTGAAAATGACAAAAATACCCCTAATTTAAAAACTGGGGGTGACACAGACGCACTATCTGTCTCATGTACAAATCAGCCAAAACCTTCGTGGATTGTCCAACTATGAAGGACAAGAAATGAGCCGACTTGGGGAGTCGATCTATGATGACCCAAATTATGTCCTTCTTAATGGGGCTCATCGGGAATCAAGTAACAAAGTCCATCGTGATGTGTTTCCACTTCCACTCAGGAATAGGAAGTGGCAACAACAGTTATGCAGACCTCTGATTCTCGACCTTGACCTGCTGATAGACCAAGCACCTCGCTACAAATCGAGCGATCTCTCTATTCATCCCATGCCACCAATAATGCTTCCTCAAATCCATGTACATCTTTGTTCCTCCAGAATGAATAGAGTATATCGAGGTATGCGCCTCCGTCATCAACTCCTGACGTAGCTCTCCACTCGGAACGCATAGACGATCTCCATACCTCAACGTCCCCTTCTCATGAATCCGTAGTCCTGTCAGCATGCTGGCCTATGTCCTCTTTCGGAGTCTCCTGAATCTAGCAACTATAGGCAGAGCGGCTTTGATCTGCTCAACCAATAAAGACTGCACCCCAAGGGTAGATAATTGTCCATCCATACCCGGTATCACGCCCCGATTCGGGAAATCGCTCGCTTTCCTTCGATTCATGCCGAATCGATCGTCCTCGCTAAGACGTGATGCCTTACAAGTCTAGAGTTACACTTGTACAAGGCTAGAACATGCACATTTATATCATTTTGAAACATTTGAAAATATGCCACAGTTGCGAAAACAATAGGGACACAATATAGGAAGAAGAAATACTCATTTTTATTCATAATTGTAGTCAGAATACAACTTTTCTGGGTAATATTTGAAATGCCTTTTCGGCAACATTTATTCATGAAAAGAAGTACAACTGATAGGCTTCCATGAAATAAATTTCCATTCCATACATCATGCCCCTTTAGTACTTTGAAATATAAGCAGCAATCTTTTGAAAACTCTGTAATACTTTGTGCATCTTTTAGGGAAAATAACTTGAAAGAAAATAGCAGTTCAGAAAGCTTTAATTGCGATGTGCGCCCGAGCCTTCTCCAGTACCTGTGGAGGAGGGGTCAGCACATTATAACAATGCGCTGGTGAGCCCCGTTGGCCTACTCAGCTAAACCAACATTTTATTAATGACAAGCATTTTAAAGATATGAACTTATTAGTGACAGACAACAATCAGAGTAAATCACAATAAATGTAACATGGAATAAACCATGTTTACTTTATTGTTGGCCGAATCCAGCTTTTCTGCATAAGATACAGGATAATAATAATATACTTACCGCCCCTGCATAAAATGATCATTAGCATGCATTCTGACTACATGGCCACTGGCGCTGTTAAACCATACGGACATCTCTTTGCCATATAGGACTTTAAGGTAATGCGATGAATCCAAAGTAGGTAGCTAGCCCCTAAGGATGCCTTGCAAGACTCGTGCTCCCATTATCACGCTAATGTTTCCTCCTAGGCCGAATCGGTCCCGGTGCCCCAGTACTGATTCGAGGAAACACACCACCAAACCTTGTGCACAAGTTGTCCATGACTATGCGAATGCGTGACCGACTCGATAAGCATACAGTACATGGTAATTTTGAATGTCTATTTTTGAAAGTAAATAGACAACTTGTTCATTTTGCAGCATTTCATCATCATTCCAAACATCAATTCAATCTCAATTCAATGTTCAGTTCTTTGCCGTACAAAATCAATGTTCAATGGACAAGCATAATCTCAATTGTTGTTAACAGTATAATCGATTCATTCAATGTTTAAGGGACTAGCATTCATTTCAATGTTCAATGTTCAATGTTCAATCTCTAGCTTCTTAGTGGTATTGACTTGTGGCATTAGCAACTTGGTATCGATCAACGGATGTTGCAAGATATTTATTTAATTGGCATGAAGGAATAGCGAGAGGGACAATACCACCACAGAGATCCACACTCACAGATTAGAGAATCGCCAAGAGAGAGAGGAACACTTGCACGTTTAGCCTTCCGTCACGCGTCAGTCTGTATTGGCACCAAAAGTTTGGTTAATATTCCGTCTCGTTGTGTTCTCTTCGCTCAGAATTCTCAAGAATGAATGCTATGGAAATCGATGAAAACGGGCAAGAATCAAATCATCAAAAATTATTCAGAAAAGCATCCATCAAAACCAAGCAACAAAATCAGCAGCAAAACATCCAGAGAAAACTCTTGGACGCATTTCAAGAGAAACCAATCCATTAGTTGGAAAGGTTCTTATGCACTTGTCCGTGATCGATTTCGATGTCGACGGTAAGTTTCCCCAATACTCGGTTCCGAACGAGTTAGCCAGGCCACAAGCCTTACGTAGTGAACCGCTAGGAGCGGGATACTACATAATATACCACTAAAAAAAGTTTCGTTCTCAAAACTTAAAGCAAAAGACCTACCTCAAAATTATCAAACAGCGAGGGGTATTTCACCCGCATCTCCTCTTCAAACTCCCACGTTGACTCCTCGACAGCATGGTTCCGCCATAGCACGTTGACTAAAGACACTGTCCGATTCCATAAAACTTTCTCCTTCCTGTCTAAAATTTGGACATGCTCTTCAGTGTAGGATAGGTCAGCGCTCAGCTGCAACTGATCGAAGTTCACTACATGGCTTAGATCATGCATGTACTTTCGCAGTTGAGATACATGGAAGACATCATATACATTAGCCAGAGCCGGAGGTAGTGCAAGTCGATAAGCCACTGAGGCTACCTTCTCCAAAATCTCGAAGGATCCAACGAATCTCGGGCTTAGCTTTCCTTTCATCCCAAACCGCATCACACCTCGTATAGGTGTGACCTTCAAGAAGACATGATCGTCTGCTGTGAATTCCAAAGGTCGTCGATCTACATCCGTATAACTCTTCTGTCGACTTTGAGCAACTCTAAGTCTTTTTCGAATTAAATGAACTCTCTCGACGGCCTGTCCACAAGTTCTGGTCCGAGCACTTGCCGTTTACTGACTTCATCCTAGCATATCGGTGATCGACATTTCCATCCATACAAGGCTTCGTACGGGGCCATTTGGATACTTGCCAGATAATTGTTGTTATAGGCAAATTCTTCCAATACGAGATGTGCGTCCCAATTTGTCTTCGAGTCGAGCACGCACAATCTCAACATATCCTCAAGAATCTGATTTACTCTCTCTGTCTGACCATCAGTCTGCGGATGGTATACCGTACCAAAGTTCAACTTTGTGCCCATTGCTGAGTGCAGACTTATCCAAAATTGCGACAAGAATCTCCCGTCTCTATCCGACACTATAGAAGCTGGCATCCCATATAATCGGACAATTTAATTTATGTCGATATGAGCCAACCGTTCTACTCCCCATGTAACTTTTATTGGAATGAAATGTGCCGACTTGGTTAATCTATCCACGATAACCCAAATCATATCATTTTTCTTCTAAGTTCTTGGCAAGCCAACTATAAAGTCCATACAAATATTATCCCACTTCTACAGTGGAATAGCCAAATTTTATAGTTTTCCGCCTGGCTGTTGATGTTCGGCCTTCACACGCTGACAATCCAAGCATTGTGACATGAATAGCGCAACATCCTTCTTCATGCCATGCCACCAAAATATTGTGCGTAGATCCTTATACATTTTTGTGCTTCCCGGATGCAGGGAATACTTCGCGAAATGAGCCTCGGTCAGTATTTCCTCTCTGATATCATCATCCTTAGGGACGCACAATCTCCCCTTGACACGAATAGTGTCATCTTCAACGGTAAAGTCTAACGCCTTTCCTGCTAAAATTAACTCGCGTATCTTCTGCAGGAACGGGTCATCCTTCTGAGCAATCTTAATCCTTCCCTGGAGACTCGGCTCCAGTTATTACTGAGCCAACTGCACATTTTACAGACGGATCCTGAACTCGATGCCCATCTCTTCAAGATCTCGTAGTACCTATTTTGCTATTGTTAGGGACCCAACAAATTTTTGACTCAAGGCATCAGCTACCACGTTTCCTTTACCCGGCGTCTAAGAAATTGTCAAGTCATAAACTTTGATCAATTCTAACCAACGCCGCTGCCTTAAATTCAATTCCTTCTGCGTGAATATGTACTTCAGGCTTTTGTGATCCGTGAAGATCTTGCAGGACACACCATAGAGATAGTGTCGCCATAATTTCAACGTAAACACAATCACCGCCAGTTTTAAGTCATGAGTTGGGTAATTCTTCTCATGTTGTTTGAGTTATCTCGACGCATAAGATATCGTCTTCCCACGTTGCATGAGAACACATCCCAAACCAAGTCCCGATGTGTCACTATAGATCTGAAATCCCTCAGATCCCTCTGGAAGTACTAAAATTAGAGCCGTGACGAGCTGCTGCTTGAGTTCTTAAAAACTACTCTCACAGTCGTCAGTCCACTTAAATACGACTCCCTTCTGAGTTAGGCGAGTCAAAGGCGATACGATTCTTGAAAAGTCTTTCACAAACCTACGGTAGTATCCGGCTAAACCAAGGAAACTTCATATCTCACTAGCTGATGCAGGCTGCTTCCAGTCTACAACTTCCTCAATCTTCTTCGGGTCAACGGCAACACCCTCTGCCGAAATAATATGTCCTAGGAACGACACGCTGTTCATCCAAAATTCGTACTTACTTAGTTTTGCATACAGCTGGTTGTCCCGCAGCGTCTGAAGTACTTGTCTCAAGTGCTCGACATGAGTCTCCCTGTCCTTTGAGTATATCAAGATGTCATCGATGAACACAATAACAAACTTGTCTAAGAACGGTCGAAACACTTATTCATTAAATCCATAAAGGCTGCTGGAGCTTTAGTCAAGCCGAATGGCATGACCAAAAACTTATAGTGTCCGTATCTCGTACGGAATGCTGACTTAGGGTCATCCTCGGGTCTGATCTTCAACTGATGGTATCCTGAACGAAGATCGATTTTTGAAAACACGGTCGCCCCTTATAGCTGATCGAACAGATGATCTATTCTTGGCAAGGGATACTTGTTACGGATGGTTGCCTTATTCAGTTCTCTGTAATCGATGCACAGCCGCATCGTCCCATCCTTCTTCTTTACAAACAACATTGGAGCTCCCCAAGGAGATACACTTGGGCGAATGTATCTCCGGTCTAGCAATTCTTGTAGCTGCACCTTTAGTTTCTTTAATTCTGCCAGAGCCATCCAGTATGGCGCCTTTGATATCGGGTGAGTACCCGAGAATGTATCAATTGTGAATTCAATTTCTCTATCCGGCGGCATTCCAGGTATCTCTTCCGAAAACCCATCGGGAAACTCTACCATAATTTTGGTCTGATTCGAGCCTACATTCTTCATCCGACTGTCTTGAACAGAAGCGAGAAATCCCTCACACCCTGAGTACAGCATGTGCCTTGCTGTAACTGCCGATATGACCATGGGTCATTGGAATGCCGAGCCGCACGAGTAAGAGAACTCCGTTTCACCAGGTAGGCGAAACACAACTCTCTTATCTGCACAGTCAATTGTTGCATGACAGGCGCTGAGCCAGTCCATTCCCAATATGATATTATACTCTTTGATGTCGAATACAATTGCGTCCAAAGATAAAGTCTTGCCTCCAATTTTAATGTAGCCATCCCTGCAAATCAAAGTTGCAGGCATATCTACTCCTGAAGGAGTGCTAACACACAAAGCTTTCTTTAGTTGAGTCATACAAAATTTATTTTCTGTTTTATAATCAGATAAGATAAAGCAATGAGTAGCACCAGAATCAAAAAGTACTCTTGCAGGTGTGCCTTTGTACTGCAATGTACCTGT
This sequence comes from Iris pallida, assembly GCA_029216955.1. Lineage (NCBI taxonomy): Eukaryota > Viridiplantae > Streptophyta > Magnoliopsida > Asparagales > Iridaceae > Iris > Iris pallida. The sequence goes on along the minus strand of JANAVB010037418.1, from coordinate 9,980,372 downwards.
TATCACATTCTCTGCGATCTGGGCCTCTGCCTGAGTCAAGGCATAAACCCTTGCTTGGCCACCTTGTTGATTCGGTGCATTCCCAGTTGGATCTGGTAAGGCTGGTGGCGCTTGGCCACGATTTTGATTGTTATGTTGGCCCCAGTTCTGATTGTTGTTATGCCCACGATAATAATTATTGTTATTTCTATGAGGAGGATGCTGGTTCTCTCCCCTAGTTCTGCTTTCAAATGCCTTGTGATTTATTCCCCCACATTTGTAACACCCGACACGACAGTCTTTGCGACGATGTCCAATTCGATTGCACCTGCTGCAACGCAGTTCCTGATACGGTCCTTTGTTATTGCCCGTATTCGGACGCATAGACGCATCATTTCTTCCTGCAGACCAAGGTCATTTCTGATTATTGTTGCCTTGGTTGCTCTGAGTTGTCCCACGACTAGCCGGTTGATGAAATCTTTCCATTTTGAGAGCTGTCTCGTACGCCTCCCGGTAAGACATACATTTTCGATTTAGCACATCCCGCTGCAGGCCTTCATTTAAGCCTTGCCCAAATTTTCCTCACTTGGCATCGTCATTTGGTACTATGTACCCAACGAATGCGACTCTTTTCAGAAATTCTGTCTCATAGTCATCCACTGACATACTGCCCTGCCGGAGTTCTACGAACTCATTCTCTTTCTGTTGACGGACAGCTGGTAGGATAAATTACACAAGGAAAGCCTGTTTGAAGGTCTCCCAAGATATCTTCATATCCTGACTATTTCTGTAAAGTGCCTGTCTCTGTGAAATCCACCATTCATGGGCCTTGAGACGAAGTAGTACAGCGGTACACTCCACTCTCTTGCTGCCCTGTATATCCAACATTCGAAAATATCCCTCAAGTATGTTCAAGAAGCCCATCACCTCATCTGGCTGCTCTCTTCCATTAAACTCAGGTGGGTCGCAGCTCTTAAATTCGGAGAACTTGAAGCTCGTTCTCTTTCGTGTCGGCGTTTCAGGTTCTCTGCCGGCACTTCTACGGTCTCGATTGCTGCAAACTTTGCAGAAATATTAGAATCGGCCGTCAGCTTGGTGACAATCTGAGTTAGACTATCCACTTACTTTTGTTGAGAATCTAGCTGCTCCTGAAACTGATACTAAAGCTATTCTTGAAGCACGCGATGTTGAGCTTCGCTCTGTTCCTCTAAGCCTCCATTTGTTTAATCAGTTTCTCAATTGGGTCAGACAATGAATTCGTCCTTGCGCTATCACCCTTGGTCATTCTATAACAAAAAATAATTCCATTAGCACTCATAAAATATTTATGGGCTTATTGTATGGAATATTATTTCATGCCAGCGCTATCGACACCATCAATCGAGAAAATTTGTATCACGACTTCCTTTTTGAAAATGTTTTTAAAATTCGAGGATTTGAAACCGTGCTCTGATACTAACTTGTCACGCCCCGATTCGAGGAATCGCTCGCTTTGCTTCGATTCATGCCGAATCGATCGTCCTCGCTAAGGCGTGATGTCGTACAAGTCTGGAGTTGCACTTGTACAAGCCTAGAACCTGCACATTTATATCATTTTGAAACATTTGAAAATATACCACAGTTGCGGAAACATTAGGGACATAATATAGGAAGAAAAAAAATACTCATTTTATTCATAATTGTAGTCAGAATACAACTTTTCTCGATAATATTTGAAATCCCTTTTCGGCTACATTTATTCATGAAAAGAAGTACAACTGATAGGCGGACATGAAATAACTTCCCATTCCATACATCATGCCCCTTTAGTACTTTGAAATATAAGCAACAATCTTTTGAAAAATCTGCAATACTTTGTGCGTCTTTTAGGGAAAACAACTTGAAAGGAAACAACAGTTCAGAAAGCTTTAATTACGATGTGCACCCGAGCCTTCTCCAGTACCTGTGGAGGAGGGGTCAGCACATTATAACAATGCGCTGGTGAGCCCCGTTGGCGCACTCAGCTAAACCAAAAATTTTATTAATGACAAGCATTTTAAAGATATGAACTTATTAGGGACAGGCAACATTCAGTGTAAATCACAATAAATGTAACATAGAATAAACCATGTTTACTTTACCGTTGGCCGAATCCAGCTTTCCTGCATAAGATACAGGATAACAATAATATACTTACCGCCCCTGCATAAAATGATCATTAGCATGCATCCTGACTACATGGCCACTGGCGCTGTTAAACCATACGGACATCTCTTTGCCATATAGGACTTCAAGGTAATGCGATGACTCCAAAATAGGTAGCTAGCCCCTAAGGATGCCTCGCAAGACCCGTGCTCCCATTAGCACGCCAATGTTTCCTCCTAGGCCAAATCAGTCCCGGCGCTCCAGTACCGATTCGAGGAAACACACCACCAAACCTTGTCACAAGTTGTCTATGACCATGCGAATGCGTGACCGACTCGATAAGCATACAGTGCTTGGTAATTTTGAAAGTAAATAGACAACTTGTTCATTTCGCAGCATTTCATCATCATTCCAAACATCAATTCAATCTCAATTCAATGGTCAATTCTTTGTCGTACAAAATCAATGTTCAATGGACAAGCATAATCTCAATTATTGTTAACAATATAATCGATTCATTCAATGTTCAAGGGACTAGCATTCATTTCAAAGTTCAATGTTCAATCTCTAGCTTCTTAGTGGTATTGACTTGTGGCATTAGCAACTTGGTATCGATCAATGGATGTTGCAAGATATTTATTTAATTGGCATGAAGGAATAGCGAGAGGGACAATACCACCACAGAGATCCACACTCACATATTAGAGAATCGCCGAGAGAGAGAGGAACACTTGCACGTGTAGCCTTCCGTCACGCATCAGTCTGCATTGGCACCAAAAGTTTGGTTAATATTCCGTCTCGTTGTGTTCTCTTCTTTCAGAATTCTCAAGAATGAATGCTATACAAATCGATGAAAACGTGCAAGAATCAAATCATCGAAAATCATTCAGAAAAGTATCCATCAAAACCAAGCAACAAAACCAGCAGTAAAACATCCAAAGAAAACTCTTGGATGCATTTTAAGAGAAACCAATCTATTAGTTGGAAAGGTTCTTATGCACTTGTCCGTGATCGATTTCGGTGCCGATGGTAAGTTTTTCCAATACTCGGTTCCGACCGAGTTAGCCAAGCCACAAGCCTTACATAGTGAACCGGTAAGAGCGGAATACTACACCCGACAATACGATCTTTATCCCCAATACCTAGAGATCCTCGAATAAATAATGCTGAGTCATCAAGAAGTACGCCATGGGTTTCCTTGTCAAAGCATCAGCCACGACATTTGCCTTGCCATGATGGTACTGTAACTCAATCTCTAAGTCTTTCATCAACTCCAGCCAACGTCTCTGTCTCATGTTCAACTCCTTTTGAGTGAAGACGTACTTCAGGTTCTCGTCATTAGTAAATATTTTGACTCACTCTTTGTAACCTCCATTAACCGAATTTTTGGATTTTTCTGAAATCTTGTATTTTCCTATTTTCTCTAAATTATCCTGAATCTTTGAAATCATGAATTCAACATTGGGAATGTTTTTTCGATCTTAATATGCTATCGGCATATTTTTCGGTCTTGGGTTTTGAGAAAACCATATTATATAGATTTTGCTCTCAATAAAATTTCTCGTTCATTTTCTAAAAATCTTTCATAAGTATAAATATTTACTTTTATATAAAGAAAGATAATTGTCAAATATTGTTATAGATAAATATTATTTATTTACTGAAACTACTTTTGTTTAATCATATATTTTATATTAAACTACGAGTTGCCTATTTTCTTTCGTGTCCGGACTAAGACCATTTCGGTACTACTTCTAGCCTACCAAGTTAGGACTTGGATTGTGGGCTACGGATTCAATTTCAGTTAGTTAGTAGCTAAACCATATTTAGCTAGTAATTGATTAACTAATTAAATTATTGGTTAGCAGTTAGTGTTATTGGTTAGTATTTGCACTAATTCTCTAATTCTATTACATTTACATCTTTGTCTTAGGGTTTTCCAACTCTACCCTATAAATATGGGGACTTCCAATAGTTTACAATAAACAATTTCCTAAACCTAACTTCCTGTAGCTGCCAACCTTTCTCCCCAAGAAGCCGACCATCACAACCAAACTGCCTCACCACCTATCCTGGCCGACACCCTGCCAATCCCGATCATCGCAACCAAACCACCTCTACTATGGCCGCTGACTCTTGGCCAGCCCCGATGCCAGCCCGACATCGTTAACCTACCACACACACCTGACTCCTTCCCGACCTCCACATCAACGCCACCCTCAACTCCGACTACCTTCTGACTCCCCCATGCATCTGACACCACCACCCCTATGTCGCCATTCACCATCACCACCATGTTCACTGCCACCACCTCGGCTCTGTCCTATCCTCTGTTCCTCCACCACCTGCACCACCATCGTCACCACCCCACCATTATTGGTGCTTTATTTACATGGAGAGAGCTTGCTCTCAACATGCCTTGTAAAATTTTAGTCCCACATTGGAAAAGTACCATGAGTTATCTCAACATATATACTTGGGTGTGTTGTTGAGAGATGCACATGGGGTGGTGACCCTAAGGAGGGAACCATGTGGGTGATTTTACTAGGAGGTAAGAATAAGGCCCCAAGGATTAAGTATTAATGCTTTTGTCATTCTCTTGGATTAATTCCACTTGGAGCTAAGCCCCAAAGGGGCTTAGCGACTCGGACTCGGGCTCGAGCTCATGGGCTCATGAGGCGTAATGTGGCATTTTGTTGGCGCACTTTGCACTTAGCACGTCAGCAGTCATGCGGTCTTTATGCGGCTCATATGCGGCCATGCGGTCTTATGCGGCATGCGGCTCATATGCGGCCTCATGCGGCTCATGCGGCCATGCGGTTCATGCGGCCATGCGGCTCATGTGGTCCATGCGGTCCATGCGGCTCATACGGCTCATGCGGCTCATGCGGTCCATGTGGTCCATACGGCTCATGCGGCTCATGCGGTCCATGCGGTTATGGAAAGGGTGAATCAATGCGATTAATTTAGATCCTATTTTTATGGGATTTGAATTAATTTTGTTACTATCTTTGTGGGATTTGAATTAATTCAGTTCCTATCTTTGTGGGATTAGAATTAATTCGTTGCTATCTTTTTGTGATTTGATTCAATCTTTCCATAACTGAAGAGGCGGCTAGGGTTTCCACCCTCTCTCTATATACTCTCTTCTGGCCTCCTTTGTGACTACTACGAAAATACAAGTCAGAAAAGGAGAAAGAGAGAGAGCTGCTGCCGCCATTGCAAGTCCATCCGAGGAGTCAGAACAGAGGTGACATCTAGCGTTCCACAAGTTATTCAACTTGCTGGTTCCTGGAAGCAGATCGTGTGGGGCAAATCTTGCTTTGAGCAACGGTGTTTTGACACCCCAGCATTGTTCTTCTTCTCATCTCTCTCTAGTTTTATTGTAACTCGTTCTGTCCCAATTGCAACACGTTTGCAAGGAAGAACGAGAGATCTTCTTTTCTATTTTTTCCCTCCTTCAGATTGTAATTTGGATATTTGATTTTTTTATTCCATCGTAGATCTTGAGTTTGCTCTCTGCAAAGTTTTGTGGGACATCTCAGATCTCGATTGCATCTGTTTTTCCATCTTTGATCAAGCCCCGGGACTAACAATCTCAAAGCAAGATTTGTATAGATGGAAAACATTAATGCTTCGCTCCTCCAATCGGACTTCTGCAAGTTGGAAAAGTTCGATGGAGAGCACTATCAAGTCTGGAAGAGAAAGGTGTACCTAACTCTTCAACTGAAAGACGTTGATCATGTTCTGTTGGAGGAAGAACCCTCTGTTCCAGATACTGGATCTACTGCCGCCATCAACGCAGCTACCAAACTCCAGGCCAAGTAGAGAAGGGAAAATAGCATCTGCAGACTTTTCATCCTGAATGCTATGGAGGACTCCCTGGCAGAATCCTACTCAAAGAAGGAACTTGCCAGAGACATATGGGAGTCTGTGGAAAATCTGTATGAAGAAGATAAGAACAGGAGCAAAATGTTTGTGGTTGAAAAATATCACAAATTGCTCTTTGAGGACGAAAAGTCCATGCTGCCACAGGTGAAAGAATTTCTGAAGCTGCGTCAGAAACTGGAAGACGAAGAGATGCCCCTTCCCGACAAGTTTGTCGTCGGAGGGATCGTCTCAAAACTTTCTGCAGGATGGAGTACCTTCTATGCAAGGATGCACAGAAAGAAGCTAGACATTAGCTTGCAAGATCTACTTCAAGAGATCCATGTTGAGGACGAGATGCGTTCTCAACAGAAGGTGGACACTCTGTCCAAACAGTTGGCTAAAGCCAATCTTGTGCAGACGAGAGATTCCAAGGGGAAGCAAGCGGCTTCTCATCCCAAGAAGAAGGACTTCGCTAATCTAAAAGTGAAGGGTCCTTCTTTCAAGCAACAGAAGACTAAGTCCCACGTGACTTGTTATAATTGTGGCAAGAAAGGCCACTACAAGAGTGAATGCAGATCTAAGCCTAAACAATCAGAGAAAGGTGAGCCTAATAAGGTTTCATTGGTTTCTAACGTTGTTGCTATGATCGGACAGGTCACAACTATGGGGGTTGACTCTGACTGGTGGATAGACACTGGTGCGACTTGCTATGTCTGTTCAGGCAAGGAATGGTTCGTCACGTACCAGCCGATATCTGAGAAGGTTGTCATGGCGAACCAGGCCCAAGCTGAAGTTCTGGGGATCGGGACCGTGAAACTGAAACTCACTTCTGGGAACACTCAGACGCTTCAAGGTGTGAAGCATGTTCCGGCGATTGCCAAGAACCTGATCTCTGGGAGCCTATTCTGCAACGCAGGCTTGAGGATGGACATCAATGCTGGTCAGATGGTAATGTCCAAGAAAGGAACATACTTCGGGATGGCTTATCAAACCGAAGGCATGTTTAAAATTTAGCTTGTTAACCAGTTTGAAGACATTAATGTAGTTACATTTTCTGATTATTCTCTTGAGTTGTGGCATAATAGACTAGGACATGTTCATTGTAAGAGAATTAACAAAATGTCTAGTCTAGGACTTATCTCCAAATGTGGGGGTAAGGTGGAGAAGTGTGAGGTGTGTGCTTAGACGAAGATCACAAGGAAACCCTTTCATCGGGTCAATAGAAGCACAGATCTTCTGGAGTTGGTGCACTCCGATATCTGTGACTTTAAACATTTTTCCACGAAGGCCGGGATGAAGTATTTCATAACCTTCATCGACGACTTCTCAAAATACGCGTTCGTCTACTTGCTCAAGTCTAAAGACGAAGCCTTCGAGAAGTTCAGAGAGTTCAGGGCCGAAGCTGAACGGCAGACTGGATAACAACTCAAGAGGTTAAGAAGTGATCGAGGTGGGGAGTACAGGTCTCATGAATTCGCATCGTTCTGCAAAGAACATGGAATCATATGCGAGACTACTGCTCCATATTCTCCTCAATCTAACGGAGTAGCAGAGAGGAAGAACAGAACGTTGACAGAAATGATAAACTCTTTGCTGCTAACCGCGGGTCTTCCTAAATGCTACTGGGGAGAAGCTGCATTGACGGCCACTTTTATTCTTAATAGAGTGCCACATGCAACTTCGGACGTAACTCCTCATGAACTCTGGTTCAAAGTCAGACCAAACTTGAATGTCATTCGAGTGTGGGGGTGTCTGGCGTATGTAAAACTTCCAGATATGAAGATTCAAAAGCTAGGGACAAGGACTACGAAGGCGATCTTCTTGGGGTATGCCGAGAAGAGTGATGCTCGAAGATTTCTTGATATTGAGTCAAATTATATCATCGAATCTCGCGATGCTGAATACTTTGAAGACAAGTTTGCAAAAGACAAAAACATTGTTCTTTCGGACATTCCGGAAAATGATGGAGGTGCAAATGAGACTGAAATCTTATATGAGCCAGTAGTCCAAAAAGAAGCTGTTGTTGAGGAAACAACTCCTATACCAGAACTCGCAGAGCCGTCAGCTAAGCGAGTGAGAAGACCGAAAGACTTCGGAGATGACTTTGTCACCTATCATGTGGAAGCAGATCCGCTTACCTATGATGAGGCGATGAAGACCAGAGATGCTATCTTCTGGAAGGAGGCAGTGAATGACGAGTTTGACTCTATCACCTCCAATAACACATGGGTGTTGGTAGATCTACCTGAAGGAGAAAAGCCCATCGGATGTAAATGGATCTTCAAGAAGAAGATGAAGGCAGATAGAACTATTGACAAGTTCAAGGCCAGGCTGGTAGCCAAGGGATTTTCTCAGAAACAGGGGATAGACTATTTTGACACGTACGCTCCAGTGGCCCGGATGACCACCATCAGGATGTTAATCGCTCTAGCAGCTATACATAAGTTGGTGATACATCAGATGGATGTAAAGATTGCATTCCTGAATGGGGAGCTGACCGAAGAGATTTACATGCAACAGCCAGAGGGATTTGTCGTCAAAGGTCTTGAAGACAAAGTCTACAAGTTGGTGAAATCATTGTATGGTTTGAAGCAAGCTCCCAAGATGTGGCATGAGAAGTTTGACAAAGTTATTAAGTCAAACAGCTACAGAGTCAGCGAGACGGACAAATGTGTTTATACAAAGTTCGCTGATGGAAGAGGAGTCATCGTTTGTCTGTACGTGGACGATATGCTAATCCTAGGTACGGATATAGGCTGTGTCACAGAGACAAAGAAGTTCCTCTCAACCAAGTTCAGTATGAAGGACTTGGGGGATGCAGATGTCAACTTGGGCATAAAGATCATCCGGACAGACACTGGAGTAGCGCTGTCACAATCTCACTACATTGAGAAGATGCTCACACGCTATGGGTATAAGGATCTTCCAGGGATCGATACGCCATACAGGTGTGATCAGAAGCTGAAGCCAAATTCAAGGGAAAGCGTCAGGCAGCTGGAGTATTCTAGCGTTATCGGAAGTTTGATGTACGCAATCACTGCCACAAGGCCTGACATAGCTTTCGCCGTGGGAATGCTGAGTCGGTTCACAAGCAACCCAGGGGTTGAGCACTGGAAAGCTGTGAAGCGGGTGATGAGATATCTCAAGAAAACTCAGACATATGCACTGCACTACAATGGGTATCCGACAGTAGTGGAAGGCTTCAGTGATGCTAGCTGGTGTTCAGAGGTGGAAAGCGAGAGATCCACAAGTGGATATGTCTTTTCCTTGGGTGGAGCTGCTATATCGTGGAAGTCGAAGAAGCAGACTATACTCTCTCGTTCCTCCATGGAATCTGAATTCTATGCACTTGAAACTGCAGCAGATGAAGCAGAATGGCTTCGGGAGCTCATGTATGATCTTCCAGTGGTTGGGGCTCAGATACCGGCGATACCGATATACTGTGACAACCAGACGACTGCGGCGGTGGCATCAAATGACCTCTTCAACGGAAAGAAGAGGACTGTGCGGTTGAAGCACAGGGCAGTACACGATCTTATCAAAAGAGGTGTAATTGCAGTGGTTGATGTTCGGAGTCAGGAGAACCTGGCAGATCCGTTCACAAAGGGCCTCAAGCGCCAGTTGGTTGAGGACACAGCTTGTAAAATGGGCTTGAAGGCATTCTGATAGTGTGTCTTTGTAATCCTACCATAAAGTTTTATGCTATTAGTTCAAAGAGAAATCTACTAGGCATCTAACTTTTGGTTCAAAGGAGGATCACTGACTGGGAAACTATCAGGTAACAGTGGGTACTTGTTCTCTGGAACATGGAAGGGATACGGACCCATAACCACTGCTGTCTACTATGTATTTTTCTGCAGAAAAACAGATCCTGTGGAAGGTTGGCTTAAACGCCTTAATGAGTTCTCAGGCAGAGTGAATGTCTGGTGTGCTTTACAGGAAGCATGGTAGAGCAGCACTACAAGGAGTGAAACTCCATGCTATAGTGGATGACTCCACCATGAGGTTCCTAGGTAGGGGTAATGCCTCGGCTTTGCAAGCCAAGTCATAGCGGCGTAGCACCGCAAATAGGCAGGTAGCCTAATGCTGTATGACGTAATTAAAGAGTTGTAGACAGCACTACAAAGGGGAGGATGGCCCCATGTTACAGTGGCACGACACCACGATGAGGTACCCAGGTAGGGGTAAAGCCTCGGCATTGCAAGCCATGTCGTTGCGGCATAACACCGCAAGGAAGCCTTAGGCTTCATGCTGAATAGTTTGGCACTACAAAGAGGCTTGTGACCTCATGCTACAGTAGTATGACACTACGATGAGGTTCCCAGGTAGGGGTAATGCCTCGACTTCAGGCCATGTCATAGCGGCGTAGCACCGCAAGGAAGCGCAAGGCTTCATGCCATATCTCTTTAATAAAGAACTCACCTATAGTGTATGAAAAGAGATATCAGGCCGTCTCTTGAGGGTAAACTTGTAGACGTCCAAAATTATACACTAAAACCAGGCTGGCACAGGGCCTTTAATGTGCAGCCAGAAGCACACGTAACTATACTTTGTGAGTGGGAAGAATTACAATTGTGGTGCAGAATTCAAGGCGTAGTCCATTCTTGTATCATATTGTTATTTAACCCATGCGGGAAGATTCAAGTCCTCAGCGACATCTATCCTAATGCAAAATGGACAGTTACTGTGGGGAACGCTCAACCCTGGACACATATATATGTTGTGATATGTGGGGGATTGTTGGTGCTTTATTTACATAGAGAGAGCTTGCTCTCAACATGCCTTATAAAATTTTAGTCCCACATTAGAAAAGCACCATGAGTTATCTCAACATATATACTTGGGTGTGTTGTTGAGAGATGCACATGGGGTGGTGACCCTAAGGAGGGAACCATGTGGGTGATTTTACTAGGAGGTAAGAATAAGGCTCCAAGGATTACGCATTAATGCTTTTGTCATTCTCTTGGATTAATTTCACTTGGAGCTAAGCCCCAAAGGGGCTTAGCGACTCGGACTCGGACTCGGACTCGGACTCGGACTCGGGCTCGGGCTCATGGGCTCATGAGGCGTAATGTGGCATTTTGTTGGCGCACTTTGCACTTAGCACGTCAGCAGTCATGCGGTCTTTATGCGGCCATGCGGTCTTATGCGGCATGCGGCTCATATGCGGCCTCAAGCGGCTCATGCGGCCATGCGGTTCATGCGGCCATACGGCTCATACGGTCCATGCGGCTCATGCGGCTCATGCGGTCCATGTGGTCCATGCGGCTCATGCGGCTCATGCGGTCCATGCGGCTCATGCGGTTCAAGCGGTCCATGCGGCCAGGCTGCTGCTGCTGCTGCCGCATGGAGGGCTATGCTGACTGTGCAGATTTTAAATCGGTTATGGAAAGGGTGAATCAATGCGATTAATTCAGATCCTATTTTTGTGGGATTTGAATTAATTTCGTTACTATCTTTGTGGGATTTGAATTAATTCAGTTCCTATCTTTGTGGGATTAGAATTAATTCGTTGCTATCTTTTTGTGATTTGATTCAATCTTTCCATTACTGAAGAGGCGGCTAGGGTTTCCACCCTCTCTCTATATATACTCTCTTCTGGCCTCCTTTGTGACTGAAAATACAAGTCAAAAAAGGAGAAAGAGAGAGAGAGCTGCTGCCGCCATTGCAAGTCCATCCGAGGAGTCAGAACAGAGGTGACATCGAGCGTTCCACAAGTTATTCAACTTGCTGGTTCCTGGAAGCAGATCGTGTGGGGCAAATCTTGCTTTGAGCAACGGTATTTTGACACCCCAGCATTGTTCTTCTTCTTATCTCTCTCTAGTTTTATTGTACCTCGTTCTGTCCCAATTGCAACACGTTTGCAAGGAAGAACGAGAGATCTTCTCTTCTCTTTTTTCCCTCCTTCAGATTGTAATTTGGCTATTTGATTTTTTTATTCCATCGTAGATCTTGAGTTTGCTCTCTGCAAAGTTTTGTGGGACATCTCAGATCTCGATTGCATCTGTTTTTCCATCTTTGATCAAGCCCCGGGACTAACAATCACCATAGGAAATCCCACACAACCAATCCGACCACCAAGAATCTTAAGAGAGAGAACTTCATACCGTTCTTCGTCGCCCAGCCTCGCCAAGCCCGGAGTCTCGTTCCAAGTCGACCACCTCTAGTCCTACTCTGTCTTGCCCCTCCGAAGCCAACACCGCCTCGTCCAGACCCCTTGCCACCACAGATCCTCCTTGGCGACAGATCCGCCGCCTGGACCCAGCGATGTGCCCCATCGCGCGTCCAGATCAACGCCGGCATGCGCAGGGCCGAGCCGATCTGCCACGCCTACTTGGAACCGGCAACCGTAGCCTTGGCCCTGACCCGGCGGAGCTCCTCCGCTGATGCACGAGACCCCCACACCCTGCTGTGAGCTCTCCTTTTTTCCTCGCTCCTTTTCCTCCTTCTCATCCTTCTCCCACTCTGGGAATTCTGGGTTTAAATATAGATGAAGGATTGAGAGTGTGAGATCAGCAGCAGCTCTCTCCCTTTTAAAATTTAGTCTACTTAATTTTCAGTTAACTTTGATTTTTGGTTTAATGTTAACTTTGATTTTTGGTTGTTTTTTAACCTATACCTAAGAGATTAGTGATGGATCAGCCCCTCCCCTGCCCATTAATATGAGTAATGAGGTTTGTTAATTATTGATTAATCCTAATTACTTCTTCTTATTATTATTATAATTATTAATGATAGTAATTATGTTTTAATTTCTTTCCTTCCTTGTTGTTAGTAACAGGATTTAGGGATTTCAAAATTTATTAATTGCTATTATTATTATAGTTATTATTTTTAAACTATTACTTTAGGCTTTATATTATTATGACTTGGGCCTTGGGCTTTGAGCCCTATATGATGTTTATTGGTTAATTTGGACATTGGCCATATAATTAGTTGGGTTTTGGCACACACACACACACACACACACACACACACACACACACACACAAATATATGTATATATATATATATATATATATATATATATATATATATATATATATATATATATATATATATATATATATATCCCCGATGCTACCTCCCCTGCTCTCTTCTCCAAGCGTCCCTCCTCGACTCCATGGCAGCTCGGCGCCGCTCTTCACCGGCGCCTGACTGCGACGACGAGGCCGCAACCGCCCCCCGCACCCTTATCTCCCCCGCCGCCGGGAGAGCGGTGCATCCAAGGCTTCTAGGAGCGCGCCGGGCTCCTCCACCTCGCCCACAACTTGGACCCCGGATCAGCTTACCATGGTCGGTTTATCCATCGCTGGACTCGTGCCGAAACTACGGTGGCCGCCCTCGGCCACCGTCCAGGCCCCTGCACCCATCGGTGCTGGATCCCCTTCTCCTTCGGCCGCCTCGCGCACCGCTCCCGGCAGATCTTAGTCCCTCACAGTCCCCCACCTCGGCTACGCCTCCCCTCTTCGGTGGCCACCGCCCTCGGTGGCGCAATGTGGACCTAGCCTTCCTGTGCAGGAGGATCTCGTGGTCGCTATCGCTAAGGTCCCCGGGCCCCTCCCCTAGGAGATTCGAATTTGAATTTTGAAAATTTGAATATCCCTCTCGGCCATGCGCCCCACCCACCGCCTGGGAACCATGCGCCCGCATCCACATATGCGCACGCGCCCATCCCCACCTACGGAGGAGTATGCGCCATCGGTTTGCCATGCGCCCCCCATGGAGCCATGCACCCGGACCCCGCCCTTGTGCATATGCGACACATCTCCGCATGCTTCGTCATGTGCCCGCCGTCTCTCCGCATGCTTTCTCAAGCTCCCCTCTTCTGTTGCAGCATGCACTTGTGGCGCCCATCCCCCACCCGTGAAGAAGCATGCGCCCACGAAGACATCCCGAGTCCTCCCGCTGGCCTTTTCGGCAGGCCATGCGCCCCCTCAACCCCCAGTTATGTGCTGGCGTAGCCTTCTCCGGTTGGCCATGCGCCCCTCCATGATCATCCTCCCTTAGCCCCTGGTCATGCACCAGATTCCAAGCTTGTGCTCTCTGAGTCTGGGGACATCCCCTCTCTCCTCTCCTCTGCAGGTTCGAGCGCATGCGCACCGACCAAGTCCCTCGACGACATTTTGCCCAGTCCCCTCTACCGCGTTGCGGCTCCCTATCCTGAGAGACCCGTTTGGCACCGCTCGCAACTAGGTAGATCCCCCGTGGCATGAGTCGCAGTATCCATCAACAACTCCCCGTCCGGACTACACCAGCCACCCCCTTCCGGTCACACACCATCTTACACAGACATTTTACGACCGGATAGAGTTACACCGTTGCTCCCCATCGAGAAGGAGCTCGAACTTCCGGAGATCAAGTTCCCCATCCTCCCCCCCCGAAGGCCAAACCATCAGAGTGCCTTTCTCCCTCGATGAAATCTCCTCTTTATCCGCATCATTCTCGAAGAAGCCATCGCCAGCTGGGGTCTCTCAGCAGCATACAAGGTCGCACCATTGGATTCGAAACATCTCCTCCTCCACCTTTCCTCTGATCAAGACTGCTCTTTGGTATAGGCTAAGGATACCACCAACATCGGATCCCTCAGCGTGAAGATCGCCAAATGGTCCCCCAGCTTCAACCCTAGCGTGGACTCAAAGATTATCCTGACGTGGATTACTTTACCGAACCTTCCCCTTTTTTATTTTGCCCCTGTAGTACTCAAGAGAATAGCCAGTTCCTTCGGGACCCTGGTAGCCATAGCCGAAGAAACTTGCAACCTTTCCAAAGGCAACTACGCTAAGATTTGCGTAGAGATCGATCTATCATTCGAGAACCCCCCCCCCCACGATCATTCAGCTCGAGCTGGGAGGATGGTCACACCTTCAGACGCTTGAGTACGACAACAGCATTAGCTTCTGCAAGCACTGCCAGATCAGAGGCCACCTCTCAAAACATTGCTTTAAATCCCACCCGGAGCTGAGGAAGAAAGCTACACAAAAGACTCAATCCCCGAAGGCGACTCAACTACCCCTCCCAGGCCCTATCCTACCCCTACCCAACACCCACTCCTACTTTACAGATAACGACATCGCCCCCAGTCCTAGCGCTTCCCCGATTATGGACATTTGTAAGGTTCCTGAAAAGCCAACAGGCATCACCCTCCTCAAGAGATTCGACTTCCTATCCCAATGGAGGCTATTGACCAGCCCAACTCCCCCACACCCTTCCGCTATGTCCCAGCCTGTAGAAGGAGGTGAAAGCGTCGTAGGACCATCCGACGGAGATCCGGGCATATCATGAGAGAACAGGTTGGTACAGAGTATCCCCTCCGCTCTAGGTGATCATTCCACCTCCCCTCCAGATTGAGGTCGAGTAGTATTTAGGTCAAGAATATGAGGCCAGGATCCGGGAAGCCCAGGACACCGGCTTCCTCAACCCCAACAATCCTCTCAGCATGCTGGCCAAAATTGAGTCAGAACTCGTCAACATCACGAAGATCGCCTCAGGCTCAGAGGACCCACAATACCAAGAGGCGATGGCAGACCCACTTACAGCAACTCAAATGGCCCCTAAAATCCATCAAAACAAGAAGAAAAAGAACCCTGCTAAAGAGCACTCGGCCATGACCACACGATCAGCCTCAAAGCTCAACCCAATCCCCAATTGTAATCTCTCTAATGCTTAACATCCTAAATTGGAACATCAGAGGGCCGGCCAACAAACCAACCATGAGGAGATTAATCTCCTTAATCAAAGTACACCGGATCGACATTATAGTTATCATTGAACCAAAAATCCCCAGAGGAAACTCAAATCCATCCAACTTTAGCTCGGATTCATGAACACCATTGCTGGGTGTCACGACATCTGGTTCCTCTTCTCTGATGATTGCCTCTTTGTCACCGTCCTCGACTCCGAATAGGTGCTCTCCTACTGGGTGGAACACCCCACCCTCCCTTACCGATCCCTCATTTCCGCAGTTTACGGAAGTTGCGACTACGTCGAACGTAAGCAGCTCTGGCTCACCCTCATGGATACCCATACTTCCCATAACGGCCTCCCATGGTTATGCATTGGGGACTTTAACACGATCGCCTGTAACGATAAAAAATTGAAGAGGCGTCCTCCACACCAACCAGCCATGAACGACTTCAAATCCTTCATTTTTCAAGCTAACCTGCACCCCCTCCCATACTCCGGTAACTCCTTTACCTGGTGCAACATGCAAGAAGGAGCTCGTCGCCAATACTCGCGTTTGGATCGCACGCTTGTCGACAACCGATGGTCAGATATGAATCTCATATCCAACCTTTCTTACCTTAACTCCACATAATTTGACCACTCTTCCCTTCTTATTGAGGTCAGCAACAACTCCAACCTAATTAAAAAACCCTTCAGATTCCTGGACTTCTGGAGACATCACCCTCAATTCCAAAACACCGTGGCGTCCACCTGGAATTTGGCGTACAACTCTGACCCCATTATTAGAGTAGCTGTGAAACTTAAGGCCACTAGGAGTGCCCTCACATCGTGGAGAAAAGTCACTTTTGGCAACATCTTCCAAGAAATTAAGGCAGCAGAAGACGACGTTACCCGTACGGAAATTAGGTTGGCTACAAATTATTCTCCTAAGAATCGAGCTACGCTAAACCTTAATAAGGCTACCCTTAAATCTCGACTCAAAGTCGGGACTGTATTTTGGAAACAGAAAGCCAGGCTGACCTGGGACACCGAGGGCGACAGTAACTCCGCTTTCTTCTATGCCTGCGTCAGGGGACGCAGGCATCAACTCTCTCTGCATCAAATATATGATGACAATGGCAATTTACTCAAAGACCAGCGGAGCATCCAAGTGGCTGCTGCCAATTTCTACTCCAAACTTTTCACAAAAGATGTAGTCGTCAAGGATGAGAGTTTACTAGCTAAGGTCCCTTCCTTAATTGACGAGCAGGACAATAAAATGCTTTTAACCCCACCCTTAGCGGAAGAAGTCAAGGCAGCGGTCTGGGCCCTAGACAAACACAGCGCTCCTGGCCCAGATGATTTCTCTGGGGTTTTCTTCAGGACATATTGGAACATCATTCAGGCTGACATGATCGATGCCGCTACCGCTTTCTTTCAAGGAGCTAGCTATCCTAAATCCTTATCCCGAGCCAACCTCATCTTAATCCCCAAAAAAGATAACCCGGAGACCTTTAAAGATTTTAGACTGATCAATTTATGCACATTTGCCAATAAAATTATCTCTAAGATCATTGCCAACCGCATGGCCCACATCCTCCCCAAGATTATTTTCGAAAAACAAAGTCGTTTCGTCCCGGGACGGAACATCACTGATAACATCCTCTTAGCCAAGGAAATGATTACATGCATGAAATTCCCGTCCAGGGGGGCAACATAGCCATCAAGCTCGATATGGAGAAGGCCTATAATTGCCTAGACTGACAATTCATGATTTGGGTCCTCAGGGCCTTTGGGTTCTCTGAAACATGTATAGACATCATATACAGATCCATTAGTAACTCATAGTTCTCCATTGTCATCAATGGTCAAGCGGACGACTTCTTCAAGTCTAGCCGAGGTGTTCGACAAGGAGACCCCCTATCCTCCATCATCTTCATCATTGCTGCTGAAGCCCTCAACAGAAACCTCAACAGCATGGATAACATCCCTAGATTCCATCACTTTTATACCACCTTCGGCTGCCCTATTATCACTCACCTGGCCTACGCTGACGAGATTCTCATCTTCTCCTCCGAGGACGTCGGATCTGTGGAGGTAGTCTGCATCATCCTGGATAAATACACCAGATGCTCCGGACAATGGATTAACCGGGACAAAAGCATCATATATACCCACCACAAAGCCGACAGGAGCCACTCGACCACTCTCACCAATCTCACCTCCTTCACCACCGCATACCCTCCATTCTCCTACCTGGGCTGCCCGCTGGTATACGGCAGATATAGCTCGAGCATCTTCGCAGGGCTTGTGAACAAGACTAGGATAAAGATCGAGGGATGGCACAAAGTGACTCTATCACCGGGCGACAAGTTGATTCTCATCAAGCATGTTCTGTCTTCCATCCCGATTTACATACTGGCCGTCAGCTCCCCACCTAAGAAGGTTCTATCTTCCCTGGAGGTGCTCTTCGCCAACTTCTTTTGGGGTCACCAAGAAGGTAAGGATAAGCACTACTGGGCCAGCTGGGATACGATGGCCAAACCAACGGACGAGGGAGGTCTCGGATTCATCAAATTAGCGCACATTGTGGACGCCTGCTCTATGAAATTATGGTGGAAGATCAGAACATACACCTCTATCTGGATGCGGTTCATGAAAGCCAGATACTTCTAACACTCCTACCCGACGACGGCGGTAGCTAACAGTCGTTTCTCGGCATCCTGGCACCGTATTCTCCAAGGCTGCAACCGAGCTGAACCTTTTATCCACATGCAGCTTGGCAACGACCTTTCATCGCCCTCCCACGAACGTTGGATAGGTAACGTGGTCTACCATTTTTCCTCGAATGCCCAACCTAACTGCACGATCCGGGATCTCTGGGACCCATCATCGTGTTGGATATAGGAGCGGGTCAGAGAGAGGATTGGGCAGCAGGCGATGACCGAGCTAGCTGTCGCGGACATCCGGATCAACGAAACCCCAGACGCCTGGATTTGGACCCCCACCGTCGGAGGCTCTTTCACGATGGCCTCTACCAAGCGCAAAGTGGGGGGCAGCGGCGAGCCGCACCCTCCGATCACTCCTTTTTGGCAATCATGCATCCCCATCAAGTGGTCTTTTCTGATCTGGCATGCTCAGGCAGGAAGCTCCCGTCAGACGACTCCCTAACCACCATCGATTTTAGCCTCGCATCTAGCTGTCACTGCTGCACCTTCCACCACCCTGAAACTATCGAACACATCCTGTTATCCGGTGACCTTGCCAATTAGGTTTGGCAGGACCTTGCTCAGTGCTGCAGAAAGAGGCATCAGCCCGGGGACTTCAACGATCTCCTGCTCAACTGGGGCGAGTCCCATTATCACCAGATCGCCGCCGCCGTCGAGATTTGGGTCCTCTGAAAAAATCGAAACAAATTTAGGTACGAAGGTCGCCAATACAACTAGGCTCAACTTATTCGTGAAGTCCTTCGTCAATCCTTAAAATCAAGACCTGCTGCTCCCACTCCTCGGACCAATTTTAGCAGGCCTTGCTCTAACATAGTCCGTAGCGCCCTCTGATGCTCGGTTTTGGTCTTTTCCTTCTCTTATTTACTCGCGCGTGGCGTGCTTACTTATATAGGCTTCGGCATTTTGCACTTGATACATCAATAAAAGTTCTCTTCCTTCAAAAAAAAATAACAAAAAAACTATATATATATATATATATATATATATATATATATATAATTTTTTTTTTATATATATATATATATAGGTATATATATTCTTAATAATAATATTAGGCTTTAGATTTCTTATTTGGGCCTAATTATAAGCTTTTCATGTAAAAGCATTAGTACATTGTTTTGACATATATTTTTAATAAACTACATGGGCTTATTATATATACATGTTTTGGGCTATTTATTTATGAAGCTTATTGGATTTGATCAAATAAATAATTAATGGGCTTATATATATTATTATATTACTACTTCAAATAATTTCTAAAAAGTTACAAATACTTCTAAGGGTTCCAAATAATATTTTTAATAACTACAAATAGTTTCTAAGTATCTTAATGATTTTTAAGATAGTTATACGTTTTTAGTAAGACCATTTTTCCTCATAGTCGTTTTCTATTTTTTCATTCAAGTATTGTGTCGAACTCTGATTTTGGGCTTCTATATGCCAAACTAGGCTATTTAGACTATTCTGGACTCAATGGAACTGCCTGTGTCATTATTTGGGTCTATCTGTGCAGCATAGTATCGTACCTATTTCGTGTCGATACATTCGTGTCGTGCACGTCGACTCCAACCAAATTGAGGCTATTACCTACCTCTGATTGTTTTCGTCATGATAGTATCTATATTACCTGTTCTAGACTACTTTACTTGATGCTGACACATTGTTACACGGATTAATACTAAATGGATCTTGTCAGGAGATGTTATCCCTTATCGGGTACATCGGGTATTTCATGTTCATATACTTTATCATGTACATTATGTACTTCTTGTATTCGTATTATTTATGTACTCTCTTGTGCTCTCATGTACTCTCATGTGCTCACATGTGCAAACTAACAATCATGTACGTAACGTGTCATGATCAGATCCATGTGTATTGATTGGGGCGGAGGAGTAGAATATAGTTATGTGATTAAATGCCTTAGTGTAGATCATGTATATGTTGATTATACCTTTCATGTATAATTAAGTTATCGTAGAATAATCATGTACAACCTAAACCAATCACATAACTATCTTATGCTCTAAATCACTTAGTGTTATTCCTGTTTAACATGTTCTCTATATTATTCATGTACTCAGTTCCTTATATATTCGTGATATTATTTCTTTGTATTTCTATTCTAGTTCATCATGTATATTATTCTATTACAAGTTATATATTTTCTACCATGCAATGAAACTGCTTTCAGAGTTATGTACTTCGCTCCAATCCTGACTGGATAACAATTTTTTAGGTAATGTTATGCCCCACACCCTGGACTTCATGATAAGATCTCGATGTACTTTAGATCGTGAGTTGGCCTCTGGAGAGCTCTAGGCTATTATTTTTCTTAGATTTATGTTTCATTATCGGATTTATCTCCGATACATTCTTGTTATGTATGTTCATTTGTTGACTTTAGCTGTTACAGTGTTATTGATATCTTTCCTATTTTATATATTCCTTAGCTGTATGTGATTTGAGTACTTATGGTTTTTACGGATCAAATATTGTAGATAGTTATTAGATAGGGCGTGTCCCACGTACTTATGCCCGAATATTCGGGAGCGGCTCGTGACACGTTTTTATGGTTGTCCATGCAGGTCAGTCTTCGCAACTAATGCAAAGTCGTGGTAGTACATAGGCTTAGTTGTACTATAGGCTTAGTTGAGCATACTCTGTGGGTAGTACATAGGCTTAGTTGAGCATACTCCGTGGGTAGTGCCTTTGGAATAAAGGTCGAGCCTATAGTATTTATAGAAGTGTTTAAATCTTCATGACTGAAGATTATGATTTTTGTAGTAGTATATTGAACTTATGAGGGAGAGGCATAATTTAGAAATGATGATAAGATAATCTGGTAGTAGTTGAAGCAGAGTAAGATGATTATCATGACTTTCTCCTGCAAATCGTATCTCTTGATTTCCTATCCTAGTGGAAGTGATTGATTTCTCTATTCTTAAATTATTCCTTAAATTTATATCGCTAAAATTTCGATCCTCCTTAATCGTGACCAATCGATTTTGGTCATCTTCTTTATCATGCCAAGGTTCTTGATTCTTGACTACACTTAAATGATTTTAAATCTGATCATGACTCGGATTTCAATCCATTTTGTTTCTCATACCTAGACTTCGATTTCGTTCTTAATCGTGCCTAAGTGATTTCAAATCATTTTCAAGGTCTTAATCACGTCATAGTTTTGATTGTGATTCATGACCTAATTAAAATTGTTACTATTAGGACTTGCTTGTGCCAAACACTTGATTATTTCTAATGATACCCTATCGCATCGTATCCGTATTTGATCGTGTCTATATAACCTTGAATCTAATCTTATCGAGCCTAGATTATATCGATCATTCTATACTTAGATCTGATTCTAACCTGATCGTAAGTGAACGATTTTGATTTTTCTAGTCGCGACTTCGCGCTTAAATAACTTATATTTATTTCTAAATTGTGTCTATACAATATTATTCATACTACGATTTTATCGTTCCAAATCATTAGTCTTGCCAAAGTGATTTTGAAATTTGATTATCTTGATCGTGCCAAACTCGTCGTTCTTTGACCGTGCCTAAGCTATTGACTAAACTCTCTATCATGTTTTGATCCCTCTGCTAACCTTAAATTTCGAGGACAATTTTTTTTTAAAGAGGGTAGATTTGTATCCTCCGTTAACTGAATCTTTGGATTTTCCAAAATCTTGTATTTTCCTATTTTCTCTAAATTATCCTGAATCTTTGAAATCATGAATTCAACATTGAGAATGTTTTTCCGTTCATAATATGCTATGGGCATATTGTTGGGTCATGGGTTTTGATAAAACCTTATTATATGGATTTTTCCCTCAATAAAATTTCTTGTTCATTTTCTAAAAATCTTTCATAAGTATAAATACTTACTTTTATATAAAGAAGGATAATTTTCAAATATTGTTAAAGATAATATTCTTTATTTACTGAAACTACTTTTGTTTAGTCATATATTTTATATTAAATTGTGAGTCGCCTATTTTCTTTCGTGTCCGGGCTAAGACCATTTCGGTCCTAATTCTATTCTACCAAGTTAGGACTTGGATTGAGGGCTACAGATTCAATTTAGTTAGTTATTTAGTAGCTAAACTGTATTTAGCTAGTAATGGATTAATTAATTAAATTATTGGTTAGCAGTTAGTGTTATTGGTTAGTATTTCTACTAATTCCCTAATTCTATTACATTTACATCTTTGTCTTAGGGTCTCCCCACTCTACCTTATAAATATGGGGAATCCCAATAGTTTACAACAAACAATTTCCTAAACCTAACTTCCTGTAGCCGCCATCCTTTCTCCCCAAGCAGCCGACCATCACAACCAAACTACCTCACCACCTATCCTGGCCGACACCCTGCTAATTTGGACATTGGCCATTTAATTAGTTGGGTTTTGGCCTATATATATATATATATATATATATATATATATATATATATATATATATATATATATATATATATATATATATATATATAATAATAATAATAATCTTGTGCTTTAGATATCTTATTTGGGCCTAATTATAAGCTTTTCATGCAAAAGCATGAGTCCAGTGTTTTGACATATATTTCTAATAAACTATATGGGCTTATTTTACATATATATATATATATATATATATATATATATATATATATATATATATATATATATATATATATATATATATAAGCCCATATATATATATATATATATATATATATATATATATATATATATATATATATATATATATAAGCCCATATATATATATATATATTTTTTTTTTTTTATATATATATATATATATATATATATGGGCTTATATATATATATATATATATATATATATATATATATATATATATATATAACAAAGATGGATCCCTCTTCTTCTTCCCCTGTCCGATGCTCCCCTCCCCCATGGAGTACCCTAGGGCCTCCCCCCTCCTCGTCGTCCCTGCTCGACCTCCGATGGCGCCCTCCTGGCCGGACGACCTGCTGGTCCTAATCGGCCATCAGCCCTCCGCTATTTCCTCTTCCTCCTCGGCTTCACTCCCGTCCTCCTCCCCTCCCCCCCTTTGTCACTCCTTCCTAGGCCTTACGCTCCTCCGTCTAGCCGGCTTAGCTTCGTCGGTCTTGCTCCGGCGCCCAGTTCGGACTTCCTCCAGGGAGAGGGCGCCTTCAGGTCTGGGAGCTCGCCGGAGTTCGGTGGCCAGCTTCCGCTAAGCCCGCCCATTTTTCAAACTGGCGCCTTCCTTTCAGGCGCGCTTCCCCATGTGTCGGCAGGATGGGACCCTTCCTACAGCGCAGGTCAGGGGCCTCACCTTCCCTCTTCCATGGAGGGGACCTCACCTGCTACGCAGGACAGGGGACCCACCATCCCAGGTCCCTCGAAGTTGGTGCCTTCGGGTTGCGCAATGAGGAAGACCCATACTTTTTGCGCTCAGTTGCCCATTATGCTGCTGTGCTGGCCGCTCAAATGGGTGGGCCCCACCGCCCCCAAACTTCTTCAGCGGTTTGCGCTGCCTATCCCACGAATCATTTTCGTGGGCCCCCCGCTGGTCGAGTGGATCACGTTCCGGGGCTCCATTATCCCCATGTGGTGGCCCCCACCCCAGCGCACAATTCCCTCTCCATATCTGCGCAATCACTTGGTCTATCCCCTCCATCCCAGTTTTATGCTGGTCCCTCCCTTTCCTATTCGGTTTGCGCGCCCACTCTGGCGCTCCCCGGAGCCCCATCAGCCAATCTTCCTCTGTCACCCCTAGGCCGCTGTCCCACTCGCGTCTACCGTTGCACCCCTCACCAGCCATTCAACGAGACTCTCCCCTCAGTCCAGGAGCCCTCGGGGGAGCAGCCCCCCGTCACATTCACAAACATCGTCCCCTTGATCGGGGCCTTGGAAGCTATCCCCTCCTCGATCGCTGCCGGCCTCTAGGCCCACCCCGTTATGGCCCATGCTGCCATTACTGCCCTAATCGATCACCTTCCACCCGTGGCCGCCCCTTCAGTTACGCCGCCCATCGACCAGGGAATAGAATCCGGCCCTGTCATCCAGTCGGATCCCCCCACTCACCCAGGCAGTCCTCCGGTGCCAGGTCCTGGATCCCCCCCCCCCCCGTACGCCCCGTCTCGAACCCCGCCAATCCCCAGTTTCAACCCAAATCGTCCGGGGGTGCCAACTTGGCCTCATCCCAGTCTGGACAAGCCCAGAGGTCCTTTGCCGCAGCTCTTCTCCCGGATCTGGTGTCCCAGAATGGTCCCACTCTCCGTGATGTCAGTCTCGCGGACATCGAACTCCCCCAGGATACAGCTACTCCTCTCATTCCCTTTTCAGAATTGGAACTGAATTCTCTGTCATCCTCCTTTCCCCACACCTTTGTACTGAAGTTTTCAACCGGATGCCCCAAATTATCTCGGGTGCAGGATGAGATTGCCAGATGGAGCCTCTCGACAGATTACTGGGTGGCCTCCCTAGACCCCAGACATATCTTGCTCCATCTCTCGTCAGAGACTGACCACAGGACCGTCTGGTCCAAAGGGACGTACAGGATCGGTCCCCACTCGATGAAGATCATCAAATGGTCGCAAGAGTTTTCCACCAAAGAGGACTCAGCTAGAGTCGCTGCTTGGGTCACCCTACCCAATCTACCTCTTATATGCTTCGTCCCAGCAGCCCTTCGACGCATCGCCAACTCCTTTGGCACTTACGTCGCCACGGCCCCCGAAACAAGCAACCTGACTAAGGCTCACTATGCCAAAATTTGTGTGGAACTAGACCTCACCACCGAACCACCCAACTTCATAACCATTGAACTGGGCAATCAGACCCACACCCAACAAGTCCTCTACGACAACCACATTATGTTCTGTAACCACTGTCACTTAAGAGGCCATCTCACGAAGCACTGCCATCGCCTTCACCCAGAACTCAAGAAGAAAGCTCCCCGAATAGACAACGAGCCAGCAGAAGGCAGGACACCCAAGTCTCCCCTCCTGCCGTGCCCAAACTCGCATACCCGCTTCGGATCCAGTGACGGCAAGTCTGAACGCAGCGAGAACCCCTGCAAAATCCTGATCAAAGCCCAGTCCCCCTGCAACATCCTAGACCTCTCCGTCTCCAACCAATTTGACGCCTTAGATTCAGAAGAAGCAGAATTCAGTGACACCCTTGCCGCCGAACATGATCTCACCGAGACAACAAACAGCAACCCGAACACGGAGCCCGAAAAGGAGTTCAACGGCTTCGACCAACAACACCCCATCATCGACTCTGTCGAAAAAGCTCTAGCTATCCTTGGACCGGACCAAGTGCAGAGAGGGCTTCAGGTTCAAGCCGCAGGGTACCCACTCCAGCAAACCATCCTTCTGATCCGGAGCTCTAGTGACTCTCTAGCCATCCCAGTCGACGACCCCATATTGGACTCTGTAGGGGAATTGGTGAGCACTCCCTCGGACCCAACGGAACTACCATCGAGCGAACCTTTGACCGAGTCCATGGCGGAGGCTTTCCGCTCGTACAGGGACGGCAGCAATTCGTCAAGGGAAGAAGCGTCCTCATCTCGCGGGGCCAGAGCCAACAATGCTATTGATGACAACAAAACCATCTTAACCAGATCCGCCACCAGGCGGAACAAGAAATCCTCCCCCCAACTCCATCAATGATTAACATCCTATCATAGAACGTACACGGCCTGGCGAACAAACCCACCCTAAGGAGATTATCCGGCATGAGGAAAATCTACAAGATCGACATCCTTATCATCATTGAACCCAAAATCCCACCCAAAAGATTAAAATCTATCCAATTACAGCTCGGCTTCCCCTCGGCCGTAGCAGGCAGGAATGACATTTGGATCCTCTGCTCGACGAATGTCAAAATTAGAGTTATCCAGGACTTCCAACAGGCCCTTACCTGCTGGTGGGAACACCCCTCGATCCCGGATCGGTCTATCCTTTTCGCTGTTCACGGTAGCTGCAATATTAATGACCGGAAACAACTTTGGAACGACCTCATAAACATCCACCACCATCACACCAATTCTCCATGGCTGTGCATCGGAGATTTCAACGCGATCACCTGCAGAGAAGAGAAAATCGGAGGGCGACCTCCTACCGCATCGGCCATGCAAGACTTCAACAATTTTATCTTCAATGCTCACCTCACCACCCTTCAGTTCACCGGCAGCGCCTTCACCTGGTACAATATACAGGAAGGCGACCGTCGGCAATATTCTCGCCTGGACAGAGCCCTCACTAACGACCGCTGGCACGGAATAGGGTTCACTACCAACCTTTTCCATCTCAACTCCACAGAATCCGACCACGCCCCCCTGCTGGTTGAAATCAATAACAGTTCCAGTCCTCTCAAGAAGAACTTCCACTTTCTCGACTTCTGGACAGATCATCCCCAATTTTTGGGCATTGTCTCGGAAGCTTGGAATCGCGAGGACTTCCCCAATCCCCTAGTACGGGTGAGCAACAAGCTCCGAGCTACGAGGAAAGATCTCTCTAGCTGGAGCAAGCTTGCTTACGGGGATATCTTCCAAGCCGTGCGCGTTGCTGAGGACGATGTATCTCGCGCCGAAACTATATTTGCGTCGGAACGTACTGCGAAGGCCAGGTCTGCCCTGAACCTCACCAAGGCCATGCTCAAATTCAGGCTTAAAGTGGAAACCGATTTCTGGAAGCAGAAGGCTAGACTGAAATGAGACAGTGATGGGGACAGTAACACAAAATTTTTTTATGCCTGTGTCAAAGGACGTAGGCAGAAGTTATCCATTCACCGGACGACAACCAACAACGGGGACATCATTTCTGACCACAAGGGCATCCAAGAAGCTGCGACGGATTTCTACTCCAAACTATTCACCAAGGAGATTATTCATATTGACAGACCTTTCTTGGACCAAATCCCCAGACTCATAAATGATAACGACAACACCCAGTTGGAGCATCCACCTACGGTCCAAGAAGTTAAAGACCCGGTGTGGGCCCTGAATGAACACAGTGCTCCCGGTCCGGACGAATTTACTGGCGTATTCTTTCGTAAATATTGGGACATCATCAAGCAAGACATTACCGAAGCGGCAATCGCTTTCTTCGAGGGTGCCACTTACCCCAAAGCTATTTCTAGCGCCAACCTCATCCTCATCCCGAAGATTGATAACCCGGAGTCCTTTCGGGATTATCGCCCCATTAGCCTTTGCACCTTCACCAACAAAATCATCTCCAAAATCATAGCTTCCAGGATGGCAGGGATCCTTCCTAAAATTATATCTGAAGAGCAAAGCGGCTTTGTGCAAGGGAGAAACATCCAGGACAATATTATGCTGGCCCATGAGCTCATTACCTGCATGAAGTTCCCTGCCAGGGGCAGCAACATTACCGTTAAGATCGACATGGAAATAGCCTACGACAGACTGGATTGGTAATTTATGATCTGGGTATTCAGAGCGTTCGGATTCTGGAAGCTTGGACCAACACCGTGTGAAGATCCATCAGCAACTCGTAGTTTTCCACGGTCATAAACGGCCAGGCCGGCGGATTTTTCAATTCCAGCAGAGGAGTTAGGCAAGGCGACCCCCTATCTTCCACTATTTTCATCATTGCTGCGGACGCCCTGAGTAGAAACCTCAATAATTTGGTCAACACTCCGAACTTCAAACATTATCACACTTCTAGTAGTTGTCCCATCATCACTCACCTGGCTTTCGCGGACGATTTACTTATTTTCTCCTCAGGGGATATAGGGGCGGTGGAA